>JAOYNU010000008.1:830936-923494 GCA_026745395.1 Tympanopsis confertula | reverse complement strand
ATCCAACGCGTACAGTATTTACAGGGAACCCAGAAAACACTCAGTTGGAACAAGTCCTTGATCCAGCACTTATATCGCATGATCCAGAAGGTCCAGCAGATATAATGGGTACAGTATATACAGGGAACCCACCATACCCAGAAACACCCCCTTCACTAATTGATCCAGCAGCTCTAGCGTATGGTACACCAGCTTCAGCAGATCCAACGCGTACAGTATTTACAGGGAACCCAGAAAACACTCAGTTGGAACAAGTCCTTGATCCAGCACTTATATCGTATGATCCAGAAGGTCCAGCAGATATAATGGGTACAGTATTTACAGGGAACCCAGAGTACCCAGCTGAAAACACTCAGTTGGAACAAGTCCTTGATCCTGCACTTATATCGTATGACCCACAAGGTCCAGCAGATATAATGGGTAGAGTAGATACAAGGACCACACCTGGAGCATACCCAGAATCACCCCCTCTACTAGTTGATCCAGCAATTCTCTCGCATGGTAGAGAGGGCCCGGCAGATCCAACGGGTGCAGAAGATCCAATGAGTACAGCATTTACAGCAAACCGAGCACACACAGTTGATCCCAATCAATTAATTGACCCAGCACTTCTAGCGGGTGGTGAAGAAGGTCCAGCATATCCAACGGGTGAAGAGGGTACAGAAGGCACACATTGATCTTCCGCATGCGAAAAGCAGGGTAAATTCCCGAGCTCACAATTTCTTAGCATATACAGAATTCTATTTAGACCCCGCACTTAAAAGGGCCTGCCTCAAGAGAATGCTTCCAAGATTCGAATTTATACCTAGTTCTCTTTGCACTAACATATTACTGAGGCTTTGGTACAAATAAGCAGTATTATCCAAGCCTTGGGATATCTGTTGTTCTATTCGTGGTCAGAATAAACTTCCTGCATACTATCTTAAAAGCAGCGGTGTACAGACTTGCCCCAAGAAGAAGAAGTCGACCTGAGTAGTAGAAAGCCACAGTTGCCCCTCCTTGAATTATTTGTTTAGAATTAAATTTTATGCTGTATTTATCTCTGCGTTTATGTATTGCAATTATACATCTGCCGTGACGTAGAACTTCGTAACATAGTTTTGGGTAAATCGTCGTCTTAATAATTTTGCATCGGATACCCATTAGCAAAACTAATCCTGAAACGGAGAAATCAAGCGGATGACCCGACTGGATACTAAGTAGAATGACGGGGAGAAGGCACGGAGGGAAGCCGAGAGTACAGAAAGAGTGCCGTTCGCTCCTTCCCCGGAATCGATGACCCCCGCATGCCCCCACGCTTCCCCGCAAACTTCCACGAACCAGAACGAGCCCCAGCTCTGTTTTTCCACCAATAGTGCCCGCTGTTATCGATACCCCGGCTTTCCTCCATCAGCTTGTGGGGACGTGGGGGGTTTACCTGCCCCCATAAGCGAAATCAGCAAGAATGCGCTCTTGGCATCTGGTATTAATCAAGTCTCGCTGGGTCCCCAGGCGTTGTCATTCTTCCTCTAGGGTGTTCGAGAGCGAACAAGACTCAAGACTCTCAGTATGGACATCAAGAACGAGGATGCGGCGGAAGTCGCCCGAATCGAGGACATGGGCCAGACTGAGGTCAATCCCAAGGACGAGGCGATGATCAACCAAGGCAATTCTGCACTCTACGTGGAAGCTCTGGCGAGATATCCGGTAGATGAGGCGATTGATCAGGAGGAAGAGAAACGACTGAAGAGGAAGCTGGATATTCGTATCCTTCCCCTTCTTGGAGTCTGTTATTTCTTCTACGTGCGTCTCCTTTTCGCCCATTCTCGAACTAATCCAAGAATGCTGACCCAGATCAATTGCACAGTATGTCGACAAGACAACCCTTTCATATGCTGCGATTTTCGGCATCAAAGACTCCCTTAACCTTGTCGGCACACAATATTCATGGCTGTCTAGTATCTTCTACTTTGGTTGGTTGGTTTGGGCCATCCCTTCCAATTTGATCATGCAGAGGCTTCCTCCTGCTTATTACCTGGCCGGGAATATCTTCATGTGGGGAGCCCTCCTCATGTGTCAAGCCGCGTCACAGAACTTCGCAGCTATTGCCGCCCTTCGGGTCCTTTCCGGCGCCTTCGAGGCTATCGCCGACCCAGCATTTATGGTTATTGTTTCCACATACTACACTCGCGAGGAACAGCCATGGCGTATCTCAGCTTACTACCTCTGGAATGGTCTTGGTGTCGCCGGTGGCGGTCTCATTGGTATGTTCACCTCTAAGAAATCCCCGACTTGCGTCTAAATGAATATCTGCGCAGGCTACGGAATCGGTAACATCAATGGTGCTCTCGAGTCATGGCGCTACGAGTTCCTCATTATCGGTGCCGTTTGTGCATTCTGGGGTATTATTCTCATTTTCATGCTTCCCAACTCACCAACCACATTCCGAGGCTTCAATCATGAGGAGAAGCTCATCATGATTGCTCGCATGCGCCGTAATCAAACCGGAATTGAGCAAAGAACAGTCAACTGGGCTCACATCCAGGAAGCTTTCCTTGACTATAAGACTTGGATTTACTTTTTCCTTGGCTTTGTTGGAAACATCCCGAACGGCGGCATTTCCAACTTCTCGACCCTCGTGATTCAGGGTCTAGGTTTTGATAACTTGGATACAGCTCTTCTGGGTATCCCACAAGGTATCATTGTCGTTATCTGGATTGTTCTTGGAGCTTTTTGCAACCAATATCTGCCCAAAAATAGCAGAACCCTTGTCTCTGCACTTTTTATGCTTCCGACAATTGCAGGTGCTCTCGGCTTCTTGCTTGCTCCTAACGATGCCTACGTGGGTCGTTTGATCTGTTTGTAAGTTGGCGGTTATATTACTCTTTCTAGATGAGACCTTGCTAATATGATCTCAAAATATAGCTACTTGACGGGATCTTACCAAGCCTCTTTCGTTGTCGGCTTGTCCCTCGTTACATCCAACACCGGTGGTCAGTCTAAGAAAATGATTGTTTCGGGTATGACCTGGTTTGGCGTGTGTGTTGGAAATATCGCCAGTCCATTCTTCTACAAGACCGACCAAGCCCCCAAATATCCCCTGGGAATCGGCTCACTCTTGGTGGCCAATGTTCTTGAACTCTGTGTCTTCTTCGTTTTGAGATACGCATACAAGTGGGAGAACCGTCGTAAGGAGAAGGAGAGAGCTGCTCTAAGAGAGCAAGGTCAAGATGAGATTTTGTCCCAGAACGCCACTGCCTTCAACGATATGACCGACCGAGAGAACCCGAACTTCGAATATGTGTATTGAGTCACCAGTCATGCAACACGTTCCAATTGTACATAGACACTTAGATGAATAGCAATCTCTGATGGCTGCATCTCCAACGCTCCCACATTATCCTCAAAAGTTCTTTAAATCGGTTTAGATGACTGGGGGCCATCGTATGCAACATGAAGCGCGTGGTTCAAGCTAAAACATTGAGTCATTTTGTTCATACCGATTGCCGAGACTTTAGCCTGCACATCATGCTCGGTTTGTCCCATAGAATGTGAGTGCGCTGATTATCCCATGAGCGACTCTCTTCCTCGATTTCCATATCGAAATTCCAAAGCACCCGAGCAAGAATCAAACGCATTTCGTTGTATGCCAAGTTTCTCCCAATACAATTTCGAGGCCCAATAGCAAAAGGTTGTACCACGTCGCGATTGTCATTGAAATACGGAGATGTGGGCTCGTTTGCTTCGGGAAGCCATCTTTCTGGGACAAATGAGGCAGCGTCGTGAAAATGGAGAAGAGACGTATACGCAGCTAGCTGATGAATAGAGACCATAACCTGGATTAAATTAGCTGATTGATATCTTTCGGAGAATTATCTACCAATAAGGAGAATGGAAAAGGGAGTTTAGAGAACATACACCTGGTGGGATCTCATAGCCAGAGATATTGGTCGGTCCGCCCGCAACAGTCCATCTTCGCAGCCCACTTGGAATAGGCGGAAACACCCGAAAGGCCTCATTAAGACAGGCAAGCATATATGGCAGTTTTTGAGTCGCGCTGGTGAAGCCGATATCCGCTTCATTCTGAAAAGCCGAGCGAACCTCTCCGGTTACCCATTCAAGAGCATGGGGTGCTTGAAGTAGCCAGAATGTCACGGCGGAGAGTAAAGTGGCCGTGGTTTCGCTCCCTGCGATGACCAGGATATTTGCATTTGCTATAATATCACGATCAGTAAGGCCACCTTTCTCCCCCCCCCGTTTCGGGTCATAGAGTCGATGAAATCTCCACGACCGTGCTGAGCCTCATTGGCCAGTATTTTTGTCACAACATTCTCCACATACTCATTTTGCCTGCGTTCTGCGTCGCTTAGGCTCTTTGGAAGTAATAAAGAGATAACTTTGAACAACGAAGGGTAGGCATTAAGGGCCTCTAACCAGTCAACGAAAACAACGTATTTGAAAATAGTAGCAACCCATTCATGCTGACGAGTGTTTTTAAGGCCATCGAATGATTCCCCAAATGCGAGGTCACCGATCATATCGAAAGTGGTCAGATTGTACCATTTGACCATATCGATGGGATCGGTTTCTTTTGCGAGATTTTTAAGCTTTTCTATAAGCTGATCGGTATAGCCAATCAAGATAGGCTCTTACTGTTGGAGACTTTTCGCCGAGAACCCATGGGATAAAGCTTTTCGAAAACGGCTGTGGTCAGCATCATTGGCAATGATAATGTCAGGCTCTCTGTTTGGTTGATTGACATTGAACTTAGGTAGCCGTGGGCTGCCGTGTCCGTGAATAACTTTCCACGCATCTGCGGTGATGAACGAGACTGCGTTAGGCTCATATCGGACGACCTCGCCGTACTTCAAATGCAATAGCTTCATATGCGAGTCAAGGTGGCCTCGAACACTCGTGATGTAACGGAATATTGGAAGAGCAATCCACAGCTTTGGACCTGGGAGTTTGCGAAGGGGATGGAAATACAAATTCCATACTGCTTTGACAAGAAGGTAGAGCAGTTGGGATCCAAATATTATGCTGATAATGACACCTAACTGCATGGCTCAAAAATAATCACTTAGTCGGTACTTCAAGGCTGTTAATTCCAAGGAAAATTTAATGTCTTTGAACTGATTATAGGAGAACTGGCTGAATTGAGGGGCACGAGAGTTTTGTGTTGCCTACTCGTATAAGACCCCTCCTCGTTTGCTAAATGTGGGTGTGTGTAGATCTCGCTGATCGCACTAAAACAAAACAAGAGCAATGACCACGAGATGCATGCAGATTAACAGTAAGCGAATCGAATCAAGCATATTAACTATGCTGTGCAACATGGACTCGAGCGCCCCCCTCACCGGATACGTCTCGGGGCCAAGAAGTCGAATCCATTTCCGTCTTTTGAGCGAATGAACATTCATCTCGACTCATTGTGAACTTTTGGTTGATCACATTTCATGCAATGGGTGGGCTGTTGCAACAAAAGACGCAAATGGGCTAGTTCAAAGATAGACGTGGGCGATGATTTTTCCTCGTTTCGATACACCGCACCGACCGCCGCCTATCACCCTGAGCCATTCCAATATGCACCTGGGCAGAGCCCTGGAGATGATGGTTCAAACCCCCGCAGAACTTATGATGATACTGAAAGGGGAATTCTTTGGCTTGAGTCCTCGTTGCGTAGTCTCCTCATGGATTAACCTAGAGTCACAAGGTGATTGATTTGCATTTTCAAGGCTGCTCAGATATGAATTAGAGCCCCAATGTTATACTTCTGTCCTAGATGGCACCCCAGGCTCCGTATCTTCTTCTCTCTTTCATCATGATTGTATATCAATCGATTCATTGAGCCATTGTCCAAATCTTTTCATCATGTTCATACTCAAGGAGCTTTTTCCATCTCGTCCATCAATGGCAGCTGTTTGTGAATGGAGACAGTGATCAATGAACCACTTGAATTGATGACTACAATGAATGAACAGACGATCGATTTCCGATCAAACAAGGCACCTGGGAGGGATTTGGTACTGAATTATTCAACCCCATGGATGAGGGGCATTGAATACTATCTCCGTGCTGAGAACGGGTATTTGATGGATTTCCCCGCCATGTCAAATACGATCGAATGGAACTTGGAGATGGCCTTCCTTTCCGTTATCTCCGAAGGCATATAGTTGCCAGATGTGCATTCAATAGGAGCTATATCGAATTAGATTCTCATGATAAGTTCCATAGCTCAAGGCGCTAGAGATTATTCGTCGGCATAATGATCGTCGGTTTGGCAATGACGAGGCCTTTTTTTTTGTACATCAATTGGCATATTCCCTAGTCCTGAAAAGGTAATCATTTTTTCCAGTCAAACTGAGTAGTCTGATCATTTGTGCGAGGGAACTTATTGCGCTTCATTGTACTCACCTGCCAGGAACGTTGAGAGTGGGGCAGTTTCAAAAGTGTGGGCTTAATCAATACTTTACCAATAGCGCTAACTACCAGGCCTAGCTCCATTGAGACTAGATCAAGTGTCGCAGAGAGTATGGATAGTGACATATTTGCTCCATGGCAATAAATTAATAAATTGAGGCAACCTAGCAAGCCTTACGCAGCATGGCAACTCCCGCCACAGTTTAGGATAATCAGGCTCCAAGGCTGCCACCGCCCATTAATGCGAATTTCGTCCTCCCGCGATCAACAACTTCTGTATATCCTAGGAGTCTTGTTCATGCTGATCCTCCAAGGCAAGCCACTTCGTGCATTATGTCAGTTCATAATTGTGGCGACGAGGCTTCCAGGCGTCCAAGTTCGTGGGTGCGCGGCCTTTAACTAAAACAGATGGGGCTACGCTTGGCAGGCAAAGGTCTGGGCCTTGGGCTTCACGAACACTGGAATCTGCTCAGAGCACGAAAAGGAATATCGAGAGCAAACACGAGAGCCAACACGAGAGCCAAGAGCTTTGAGCATACGCGCAAAAGCAAAGACCAAAAGCTGTCTCAAAAGAACCAACTGCGCCCCCGTCAAACTCTCACAGCCGCGAATCTGGAGATAAAAATAGCCCCGTGACGCACACCAACGTGTTAAGTGGAGCGCTGATCTTGTTTACCCGCGATACAAATATTCGTTTCCAAGGGGCAACCGCTGCTTTTCTCTCTACACGCAGCCATGCGCTCGAAACCGTCGGACTATCCGGCCATCCCCTTCTATGGCATCCGCTTCTTCACCCTGCTGTCGTCCTTGCTGGTTAGCATCATTCTCGCCGTCTTCATCTATCATCTCCACGCCGACGGGTACAAGCTACCGATCGCATTTCTAGTGGTAAGGCCTCCCCGCCGCACTCTCGCTCCACTTCCTCTCCCCAGATTTAGCGTGAGGTGGCAGTTAGCCACCAAAACATGAGTCTAGGAAGTCGAACAGAGCGAGAAAAACAATCAATATCACAGAAAACATAACTAACAACCCTCAGCTAATCATCGCCGGCGTCCTATCTCTTATCAATGCGATCGCCAGCATCCTCGTAAACTGCGGCTTCGGCCTCTCCCCAGCCTTCTCCCTCTTCTCCAATGTCGTCCTCAGCATCATCTGGGCCGCCGGCCTCGGTCTCGAAAGCTACGGCATGTGGAACACCGTCCTAACATCCTGCTCAACCGAATACTGGGGCAACTCCACCGGCATCAAAGTCTGCGAGCTCTACAAAGCCCTCTTCGCCTTCTCGATCATCGCCACAGCCTCGCACCTCGCCTCAGTAGCCCTCGACGCGATTGTGCGCCGTCGCCAAACTCGTCTAGGCGCTTACGGCCTCGCTACGACGGTCCGTGACTACACAAACGGCAACGACCACATGGAGCTGAAGAATACTTCTTACTCGCACTCGAACCACGACTCGCTGTCTAATGTTCTGCCGTACGATCATACACCTCCGCCGGCTATGGCTGGTGGAGTCGGGCATGAGCCGACATACCCTCCTCATACGATGGAGCATGAGCGGGCTGGTGAGGCGCTGGATTACTATGACAATGTGCCGATGCCGAACCAGCGTGGTCGAGCGCAGGAGTTCGATCATTATGGTGATACGAATTCCCATCCGCAGCATACGGCGTATGAGCCGCTTATGTATCGGTGATCGAATGACGGGGGCAGTTGTGATAAGTTAGGCGGATATATCCGTCTTTCATCTTTGTTTTGATTTTCCTTGAATCTGTTGTTCAGCAGGCACATCTCTTTTATTACGATCATATTTGGAACAAGTCTCTGCTTGTGAGATTTATTTTTCAAGATCACGACCATAATTGGCGTTACGGGTCTCATTGATGGACAGGATGTATATGAAAAGGCTAAAGGGCCTGTAGATAGATTCTTATCTTTTAACGACACGTCAAAGTGCTGCATTCTAGCGAAGCGTGAACAATATATGGACATTGACGAAACAAGAATTGCATGGTAACCAGGACTGAAATTAGTAGCAAGATCATGAAGGGCCGCTCGATATTGACAAGATGGGAGTGGTATTTTTTCGACGTTCAACTCGTAAATCAAAGACTATTAGGGCAGCGTCTACATAATGACCTCGTTGGCGACATCCTGTGACCTGTTAGAATCAACAACAAAGTAAACAACACTGGATAACTTACCCGCTTGAGCTCCTTGTAAGGAAGACAGACACAGTTCTGCACGCGGACCTCATCACCGACACCGCACTCCTTTCCAAGAATGGTAATGCTCTGCACCTTAACACCCTGCTTGACGATGCTGGTCGAATGGCTGCCAATAGGAATAGGAGTTCCCTCCACGCGGGCCCACGCACCAACACGGCTACTCCAGCCAATAATCGAGTGCATCACACAGGCATCGTGGCGGATCTCTGCATCCTCGAGCACGATTGAGTCCTTGACGCGGACGCCAGCGCCAACAGTCACGCGAGGGCCAATGGATACATTAGGACCAAGCTTAGCGGTTGGGTCGACGCTTGCGGTGGGATGGATGTAAACAGGGGGCACAATTGTAGCGGAGGGGGCCATGAGTTCGTCCGACTGGGCCTGGAAGGCCTTCTGGAGGTAGAGAGCGTTGGCAGGGACGGCAGAGCCGGCGGATTTGATCTGGCGCCAGAAGTCCTTTGTCTCGTGAACGAAGAAACGGTTGCTGTCGGCCAGGTCGGAGAGAATGTCCTGCTCGAGGCGGATGACTTCGTTCTTCTCTGCGTCGTCGTCGTCGCCTGCGGCTGCGACGAAGGAGGACTCAAGGTTGTCGGAGGAGGGATAGGAGAGGAGGCGTGGGCGGGTGGTGCGGCGCTTGATGGCGCTGCGGATTGCGGGGAAGATGCATTCTGTAGCGAAGAGGTAGACGCCGCAGTTGATCAGGTTGGAGATGTGCGACTCGGGCTTCTCGACGTAGTGCAGCACACGCTTGGTGTGGGAGTCTGAGACGACGCAGCCGAAGTTGGAGGCGGCTTCGTTGCCAACTCGTGTGCCCAGGATGACGGCCTCTGCGTCCTTCTCCTCGAACAATTTCAGCATCTCGCCGAGAGGGAAAGAGCAGCAGACGTCGGCGTTCAGGACGAAGATTTTCTCCGGCTTGCCCTTGAGAATGGCATCACGGAAGTGGTACAGACCACCAGCGGTGCCCAACGCAGTGTACTCCCGCAGGTATTGGATTCTGAACTGAGGGAACTCCTTCGCAGAGTCCTTGATGAAGTCCCTGAAGACAGACTCATCGTAGTATCCGACCAAAATAACCTCGCGCACGTCAGGGACCTTGTCGAGGGCCTTCAGGCAGTGGTGGATGATCGGGTGGCCGGCGACTTCGAATAGGGGCTAGGAACAGGTTCCACTGTCAGCGAATTCGCCCTGAAAGTACAGCCATAGCATTAGATTAAAGAAAAGGACATACCTTAGGCACATCGAGCGACAATGGACGGAATCGAGTGCCCCGCGATGGGCCTCCCACCTGTTTATCGGTCAGTAAACTGTGGAGAGGGGGGAATGCATTGCGTCACCGCACCAAGATGATGGCCTTGGTGGAGGAGTTGTTGGACTTCTCCCGAATTGGTACTTGAAGCATGGTTATTGTGAAAATATGGCTTTAGGGGAGGAACAGGCGAAACTAAAAAACACCGACGTGGCCGGAATCAGCGTCGAGAGCTCCGGGCGCCAAGACGACGCTTGCGGTGGGGGAACGCTCACCTGACTCAGATCTATAAGTTTATTTACGATTTTGATTTCGCTGGAAGCTTGGCATTTTCATTCGAATATCAGTTTTTTGAAAGTATATAGATGCTCATTATTGATCCCATGCGTCGCATAGCCCGTATGTACTCCATTTCTTGGCTTTGACTGCCTCGTGGCTGCAGCCCTGCCCGCTACACCGCAAGTCCACGGAGCCATGAATCCAGAATCTACTTTATTCTGATAGCTATCATAAGATTGATGATATTCCACTACTGTTAAAATTCTCATATATATCCGTGAGTAGTGAGTAATCGAACAATTTTTATTTTTTTTGGAATTTTCGGGATATTCTGCTTCTCATATATGTACAAAATCAAAGGCATTCTCGCACGGGGTCTCCATTGAAAGCGTACATAAGGTCGATTCTGAAATTTATTCTTCTCCGGTCATCAATGTTCCATCTCCATCATTTCACTGTCCACAAACAGACCGCGCCACTGGTAGGGATCCTGCTCACATTTCTCGTGGACGGTCGATTCAGAGGTCATAACCTCGTCTGAGTCGTCGCTTTGCGCATCATCTTTCTTTTGAAAGTCAGTAAGCCACTGAAGAGCTTTCCCCAGATTGTTACGCTTCTTTTGAAGCGTGTTGCGTCGGGCCTCCCGTTGAGGGTCCTCGGCCATTAACATGGCGCAGCGCTCTGCAGGTAGCTCCGTGTAGAGGTCACGGAGTTTCTGCTCAAGCTCATCTCGGCAGCGGCTGCGAATCTTGTGCTCGACCATCTGGCATATTACATCCAGATACCTCGCTCGAGCTATTTCATAGTAGCCGCGGCAGTCCTGCAGTTATGTCAGTGTTATGGTTGATATCCATACTCTGTTCGAAACAGACTCACTGCGACCATTTTGACTTCTTGGCTGTGGGGATCTGGGCCCAGTTTAGTTTCGATCACAGTCTTCTGTAGAGTTCTATCCTCTGTTGGCTGGTTATCGAGTCTCAGATAGCACTTCGCGCGAGCCTGTGCCCGAAGGTTTTCCAGACCCCTAAAGGCCTTCTCGGTTTCTGTCTTCAGCTCCTCTGTCGCTCTAGTGAAGGGCCGACCATACTGGATCTCATAGAATTTCATGATCTCCTCAAGCTGCTCCTCCCGGACTTGATCCATGAAATTCTTGATGACTGCCTGTAAATTGCGGTAGAGCTCCGTTTGCTTGTAGTCTGAAAGCTCTTCGTTGAGAGCAGCAGCTAAGACTTCATCAACGTGATCATGAACCGCGTTAACAAAGACCTGGGAAACGTTTGCCCAGTGTTTTAGGCTAATTTGAGCCATGAGTTCATATGCCTTTGCATCGACATGATTTGGGATACCGCCGCTCTGGCAGTCCTGACGAATCTCTTGTACATTCTCCATCGTGAACGTATGGCCTTCAAAGGGGTACTTGTCGAAGAGGCTTGAGACAGTAGGAGCTTTACCATTGTTATCAGATTTTTCAATTCGCTCTGATTTGATGGCTTTCTCGGATTTGGCAACTCTCTCGGACTTGAGAAAAATAAGCGCATCAGCCGCCTTATCTGGCTCGACCGCGGGAGCACATCGTTTCTTGCGAGGCGTCGAGACACCAAGCATATCACCATCGGCCTGGAGCTTTTCAAGCAGATTTTGCTCATCGATTGCGGCGTTTAGCCTCATCTTAGGGCGTGTCACGCGGAGCACCTGCTCAAGATCGTACATCAGTTCGCTCCAGGTACGCTGGAACATTCTGCTACCAGTTTCGCCTCCGAATAGGCTATTAATTCGCATGCCCAGCTGAAGAATCTTCTTGATTAAGATTCCTTGCACATTGTTTGCTGGTGGCTGCGGAAGCGTGATCAATTCCTCATCGATACGACTGGCTTCATCGCTGATCTGGTCGATTATTGATGGCAAGCATGCCAGAATCTGGTCTTTCAAGATAGTCGTCAAAGCATTAACGAGATTGGGAGTTCCAAATCGGTCATGATATTCTTTCAATTCAGAAGTCCAGAGAGACTGCGCGAAGAATGCTTTCTCCTCGCGACGCGCTTGGTGATGATTGGTCTTGAATGGGGTTGGGTTGTTTCGGACGACGTAGTAACCACGTCCCAATTTGAATTTGCTTCCATTTAGGACATCTTTCCACTGATCGTGCGACTCTCTTCCTTCTAGCTTGTCAGGCTTCGTAAGAACACCCAGAGTACGATCCTTCGCGTCCTTGATGTCCCTGACTATGCGAGCGGCGCTTGAGTTGGTTGGATCGTCAGTCATTTGAAGAGTCAGAAGAACGATGCAGTTGTTCTGAGAAACATAACCCTTGACAAGATTCTCCACAAGGGTCACAAGGTATCGTTCATCATCCTGTTCAGGCTGGTTGATTATGCCAGGCAGATCATAGAAGCTCAGCGTGGGAAAGCCTGGAGCTGAGACATCCACACGAACGACATTTGGCGAGAACTTGACTTCCACATTGGTGCTTGTGTCCTCGTTCTTGCCGGGCTTGTACTCGTTGAAATCGGCATTGGGTTCAAGGTAGCAAGTTGAGCCCACTTGATTGCATTCTGGATCTGGTCTTGATCTTTGGCTGTCAGGGTCACGAACAGGTCGTCGCCATGATCACGGTCGCATATGACCCAGGGCCCAAGTCCCTTCCGAGGGATCTTGGTCAGTGTTTTGTATTGGTATCTTGTCGACAAGTAGATTGAACAACGCCAGTCTTCATTGGGTTCGCTATCGCTGAGGTTGATCTCCATTGGGCAACGAGTACATGTGCCACTGCTTCGAGGAACATTGATCTCTGAGATGCTCTCAATGAGAGAGCTTTTCCCAGTGCTTTGATCGCCGACAACACATATTTTTGGCAAAGCGATGTTGGAATCCTCAATGCCCAATCTGCTGAGATCTTGGATCTTCTTAATCAGGATCTCAATCTCTGAATGGTACTGGCTCAGGCTCTCCATCGTGAAGGATCGGACGTGGTGTTATCAGGGGTCAAGTCCTTTCGTATCTGAGAGGAATGAGACCTTTTTAGTGTCTTTAAGAAAATCGTCTGACCAGCAGGGTAGAAGAAGGAGTGAAGACTGATCTTACCTGGATGATGGGCGCTTTTCAAAACGAATGAGAGAAGTGAGAGAAGAAAACGCGTCAGCGCTAATGTCTCTCAGTTGTGGGAATTTTGGAACGAAAGGGTTCAATGAGAAGGATGAGAAGGAAAAGACCTTAAAAGACCTTAAAAAAAAGTTGGAAACCTCAAAGCTCAAAGTTGTAGCTGGAGAATGGTGGGAGACAAGAGAGACTTGTGAAGGAGGGCTGGGAGAGAGACTAGAATAGAAGAGCGGAAAGAGGAACGAATGTTCTCTTAAGGTAGCAGAACAAACGAACAGCATCTTTCTAGCGGGGTTCTCTGAACATTCACTCTGCCATGACGAATAGTCAGAAGGCTCTCGCATTCTTGCGATGTTTCTTGAGGAAAATTGGCCAACTTAATTATCTGGCTACGATTGAGCCTAAGCTGAATTTGAAAATCAAATCCAATCAATAAAAAGAATTCGAAAATAACTATAGAAGGGTATCTATCCTTTTAAAAGCCAATTCAACAATTTGGTGCAGAGTTCGGGGTGGAAACGGTACGGGGGAATGGCTACCATCAAGCCCGATGGAGGTTACTTTAGCTAAGGCCTGAGAACTTACACAAGTATCTACATGTACTTTTTGGCTAGAACCTATAGGTTTGTAGTACAGAGTAGTAAGCAATGTACATCTAAATACTTTAGCAAAAGCTGTACAATGGCTACAGTGATTCTGGTAGAGCCTAGTAGAGAATTTTCAGCAGAGTGTAATATACATGTATCTCTAGGTCTGTCTGATGAGCTCACCACTCAGGTTATATGGGCGGTTCAGCTCCCGAGGTCATCGCGTGTTCTCCATTTGGAGCTCGCCGCTGTCCAATTATTTATCAGCGTTCCAAGCCCTCTCTCTTCTTCCCTCCTTCATCTATCTTCACCATCTTGATCAGCTCTACATATTTCATATCATTGCTCCATTTCAACTAGCCTGCGCTCATCACCTGGCTACATCTAGCATGTGGCTCCTATTTGGCACCCTCGAGTCCACGCTTCCAAGGTTCTTTTGTCTTCCTCTTCTCCATCCTGAGGTCCCTCACCAGTCCATTGCATCCATGGATTGATTTCGATCGCTCTTCTATTCCTGTTTTCAAGCAGCATGGTGCTCGCTCTATTCCAGTCTTGGAAGCCTTGGGAGGTCCTGATTTCGAGATTTGAACTGCAGCAGACAAACTACCCGTGGACTTGGGCAGTAAGCCAAGCAATACCCAGACATATACCTCCCAAGGTCAAGACCTTCCATTGGTGTTATATGGCACGCCTGGTCTCTAATACTTCACCTTTAACTGTTCAAGCTTTCAAAGTTTGATTTTCTATTATGTAGTTTCCATCTCCAAGGCTTAGAAATCGTGTACAAGTAATAAATTCTTCAATGCTGTATAGTATATCCGGGATGGCGGGGTAGAGCCCCACTGACCTGCCCTAAGCCCTAATGGCCCGATCAAGTATACCTTCAATCGCAGCTTTAACTCAGTTTTCGTGATCAAAATATGCAAGACAAACATAGATTAGGGTATTGGGGGCTGTGCTATGTAATTACCAGTTTTCAGAGCATGTTTTCATTGATCGACATGGAAGGATGACTCGATGTAGCTTGAATGCCTGTAGATGGACTGTACCCAATCACGGCCCGTGAGTCATGCTCCCGCCCAAATTTTCCAACGCCCCTCATCTTTCATTTTCTCCATCCCACCTTTAGTCTTGTATAACCAGACATTATGACGGAGCCCAACCCAGTTCAAGAGGCCGAAGCCTCTTTGGCTAACCTTCTTCTCGACGATGTCACCGGCGAGAAGGTGTCCAAGTCCGAATTGAAGAGACGCCAGAAGCTGCGCGAGAAGGAAGCCAAGAAGCAGGAAAAGGCCGCCGCCGCTCCTCAAAAGACTGAGAAGAAGACTTCTGCTGAGGATGATGAGGCTAACCTTACCCCAAATGTGGGTACAAACACCGGGATCACGCGACGCCGAAGCTAAATATTTAATCGTTCTATAGCAATACTTCGAAATCCGAAGCAATCGCATCAACAAGTTGCGCGAGTCCAAGAGCCCGAACCCATACCCCCACAAGTTCCAGGTCACCGACGACCTGCGCGAGTTCCTCAAGAAGTACGAGCCTCTCCAGAAGGGCGAACAGAAGGCAGATATCCCCGTGCGCATTGCTGGTCGTATCTACACCAAGCGTGCATCGGGCAACAAGCTTATCTTCTATGATATCCGCGCCGAGGGAGTTAAGGTCCAGGTGATGTGCCAGGCCCAGAACGCTACTGGCGATGTTCCTTTCGAGGAGCAGCATGAGCATTTGCGACGAGGTGATGTTGTTGGTATCGTCGGTTTCCCTGGTCGCACTGCGCCCAAGAACCGCCCCGACGGTGAGCTGTCTATCTTTGCCAGCGAGGTCATCCTCCTCGCGCCTTGCTTGCACGCTATCCCATCCGAGCATTACGGATTCCAGGATAAGGAGCAGCGCTTCCGTCAACGTTACCTTGATCTCATCATGAACGACAGCTCTCGCGAGATCTTCCGCACTCGCGCCAAGATTGTCTCTTTTATCCGCACCTTCCTCGACTCTCGCGATTTCACTGAGGTTGAGACACCTATGATGAACGCCATTGCCGGAGGTGCCACTGCCAAGCCTTTTGTCACCCACCACAACGATCTGGACATGAACTTGTTCATGCGTGTTGCTCCTGAATTATACCTGAAGATGCTCATTGTTGGTGGTATGGAGCGTGTTTACGAGATGGGTCGTCAATTCCGTAACGAAGGCATTGATCTTACCCACAACCCCGAGTTCACCACTTGCGAGTTCTACTGGGCTTATGCCGATATGTACGATGTGATGAACTTGACTGAGGAACTTGTCTCCTCCCTTGTTAAGAACCTTACTGGCGGTTACGAGACCAGCTATACTAGCCAGACTGGCGAGAGCTACACCATCAACTGGAAGGCCCCATGGCGGCGAATTGAGATGATGCCTGGTCTCGAGGAGGCATGTGGCGAGAAGTTCCCTCCCGGTGATCAGCTCCACACCCAAGAGACCAACGATTTCCTTAAGCGTATGCTGAAGAAGATGAACGTCGACTGCTCACCTCCTCAGACCAACGCCCGTATGCTCGACAAGTTGGTTGGAGAGTTCCTTGAAGAGACTTGCATTAACCCCACCTTCATCATGGGCCACCCACAGATGATGTCTCCTTTGGCCAAGTACCACCGTCAACACAGCGGTCTCTGTGAGCGTTTCGAGGCATTCGTTCTCAAGCGTGAGATTTGCAACGCCTACACTGAGTTGAACGACCCCTTCGACCAGCGTCTGCGCTTTGAGGAACAGGCCCGCCAGAAGGACCAGGGTGATGACGAGGCTCAGATCATTGACGAGACTTTCTGCCAGTCTCTCGAGTACGGTCTGCCTCCTACTGGTGGCTGGGGAATGGGTATTGACCGTTTGGTCATGTTCCTCACCAACAACTACAGTATTAAGGAAGTCCTGACCTTCCCTATGATGAAGGATGACAAGAACGCGGGAGAGACCAAGACTGCCGCTGAAGTCGCCGGCATCGAGCCCCAGCCCGAGGAGGGAATCCGTATGTTGCTTGTTTCTTGTAATTTCCACGAGCCAATATCACTAACCATGAACTTGCAGCCCACAAATAAATGATATGAATGTTTGAAGACTCTACTATATTGGATTTAGAATGAAGGATTTCTTTTGTTGGTGTCTTGCATGCGGATTCGATGGCGGTCATGAGAAATGCATCAGATAAAATAGGTATTCCAAAAATTTAAAGCCATTTCAAGATCTTATACCTGTCTCATGGAATCTTCCAATACACTACGAAACTATCACCATAGTTTGCCCTTCTTAGGTATACTCAGCGAAGTGTCATCTCCCGAGCTGGTAAAACAAACTCAAGAGCTCGTTCATTGTCGTTCAATGATAGATCGTTTCAAGGGAGCACATTTCTTACATCCAAAGACCTTGGAGCCAACGGGAGTTCCCCGTTCTCAAACATTTGAAGATACAAAAAGATATTTTTTCCCCTGTTGCTCTCTTGCTTCATACATTACCTCAGATCCTCCCAATGCAACTTATCCTTCCGGCCGCTGCATATTCTTACCTCACAGGCTAACAACGTTGAGACTTCTGCGATGGAGGAGTCTTCTCCTCCGTCAGCCTTTCCTATTTTACCATCACCCCCCGACTCGAAATTTTATGGAGGTGATGCTAACACGAACAGAATTCCGTCCATCCATGAATTAGGACTTCCGTTCTTTCAATCGAGAGACGCTGGCCCCACGTATCAGACACTCCCTCTCATACCACCTTACGAGCAATTTTCTGGTGGGCATACCTTCTTTGATAGTAATGATCCCCGATCTTGCGCTGCTAGGCCGATTTCTCACCACAAACCTCACGATCGATACCACGGCTGGTCGCCAATAAACGCCCAGGCAAACGAGATCGGGCGAAGCCTTCAAAGTGAACCACCGTCACTGGGTGTCCATAAGGCCGCTTCCAACCATTCAAGCGTACGTTGGCAAGAGCTGCCTGAATATCTGTTTGATGCATGAAACTAACACGTGTAATCTCTAGCGTGCGATCCCTTTCCCTTCATTATTTGAAAGTTGCGTGCGTATTCAATCATCCAGCTGCATGATTCACCAGTGAGAGAACTTCTAATATGTTTGTAACTAGAAACTCCAAACCTCTTTATCGCCTTCTATGGTTCCTCCTCTTGTCGCGTCTGGCGAGGGCTACACTTCACCAAGCCAATACACCTACCGATCCGCCGATACCCACAGCTCGATCAGGTCCAACACGCCCTCAACGGCCTTGAACACATCTCCCGTGATCTGGAATTCATCTTCATCTTTCTCAGTCAAATCCAAACCCTCCTCATCGCCAACTTTGAATAACATTAATCAGCAGACGAACCATCAACATATGGATAAACAGGTAACAGACCCCGACGCCAGTGAGCATTCTGTTGAGTCCGCACTCCATCGTCACGCCCCAGAAGGAAAGCGCACAACAACAGGCGTCAGCTTTGCCGACGTCGCGGCCCACACGGCCAAATGCGACGAGTGCGATCATCGCAACAAAGACGGCATGATCCGCTGCACGGCTTGTGGCTGGCAATGTTGTCGCAACTGCCTAAGAGAACGCGGAGGAGACCGCAGCCACCATTCTTTCAGAAGTGAGCATGTCCCGGAAGACAATGAAGACAATGAATCGGTTTCTCCCAGTTCACGGACAGCGTCCTTTTCTTCCTTGGCGACGGCTCCACGACAAGCACCTTCACGGCGGCTCCCGGCTTCAATGCTGGCCATGTCTTCACGGCGGGTCGTGGCTATGCAACCGGCCACGAATGAAAGACATTCTCGCGCCAGTACTGCAGATCTGCTCGGAGGTCCTAGCCGGCGTGTTCGTCCTCGTCGTAACGCCTTAATACCAGAGGATACTCCGCCTCCCCAGAACACCGATCCCGAGGCTCGAGAAGCCGCTGAGGCTTTAATGACTATGTCTGATGCAGCAAGCGTTCATGGTAACCGTGAGACATCAACAGAGCTTGATTCTGTCGCTTCAGCACCCTCCCCTTCCATGAATTCTCAAGCCGAGATTGACAGTGAAGAAACGCTATCAATGTATGGCGAAGGCGGCAGTGATAGCGAGTCAGATCATCAAAAACTCCCCCAAGCGGAACGTCCTCACCGTCCGTGGCGTGCTCGCTTGGATTATGATCAATTCGGGAAAGGGGAGCCCAGGCGTAACCCCAGACGCGAGTCGCGGCCTGAGAATCTAACTGAAGACGCCGATGCAGCCGAAGAGTGAGTTGATAGTTGAAGAATGAGTAGGTGGGCGGGCGGGTTACTCATTATTCTGTCTACAAGGTGAAAGTGCAATAGACTCGGCAGATCTAAAGGGATTAAACAGCTGCTGGAGTTTAGCACCTTGGAGTTTAGCACATCATCGTGAATTGAAAAAAAAAAAAAAGAAAAAAAGAAAAAGGTCCATGACTTGTCCCTCATTGCAGGTGAAGCTAGATAGCATAGATGTTAATAGTACATTTCAAGTGTAGAAATTACAATAGAAGAGGATGAATGGAGATGTTAAGCGGAAAGTCCCAGATAATCATACAAAAAGAGTTCTCCTCAAATCCTCTTGATGCCCGGAGCAGTAGAAGAAAGCTGCTTTCCGCGAGCCTTAGCGGCCATTTGTAATAATTTAGCGGTGCGGGATGGGTTCCAGACCCGGCTGCCCAGAACAAGCACCCATGTCAAGAGGAACAAGCTGCCAGCTTGGTGGGCTGACGCTAATGGAATAGGAACCAAGTACCACAGGGTGCAGATACCCAGGGTAACTTGCAAAGAGGCGAATCCGACCACACCGTGCATTCCCTTCCGAGCGGCAGCGGGAAGAAGACGCTTCACAGTAGGAGACCGGCGAGAGTAGGCCCACAGGGCCATGATAGCGGTGAATGTAGTGGTAGCAAGAATACGGTGGTCAAGTTGAACCAACGAAGGGTTCTCAAGCATGTTGCGCCACCAAAGGTCAGATCGATCCTCCTTGCGAGAGTAACGGGGATCCCATAGTTCCTTACTGGGAGGAGCGAAGCCCTCGCCCATATAAGGGAAGTCGTTGTAAATCAAGCCAGCGTCCAGTCCTGCGACGAGAGCTCCAGAAAGCACGGTGGTGAAGACCAAGCAGAGAAGACCAGCAACAGAGCGGCGGAAGAATGCCAGACGTGGGTCGCGGAGAGCCTCGAGCTGCTTTAGGCCACCTGCTGGGTCAGCCATCAAGCGATGAGAGCGCAGAATTGCGAGACCGTTCCATAGCATTGCAACATAGCAGACAAAGGCAGCACCCAGATGGGCAGTCAATCGATATTGGCTCACACGGGGATGGCTACCAGGGGCAAAGAGATCATCCTTCAAGCCAGACTTGACCATCCACCATCCAATGAAACCTTGGAAACCAATAAGACCAGCAATTCCAAGAAGACGCCATGACATAGGAGCTGACACCTTCTTGCGAGCGACGAAGTAGACGGCAGGGAAGACGAAGGAGAGACCCACGAAGCGGCCCCAGAGTCGGTGGATCCATTCCATATAGTAGATCGATTTGAATTCGGATAGAGTCATATGAGGATTAAGCAGCTTAAATTCGGGGGATGCACGGTATTTTTCAAATTCCGCCTCCCAGTCGGCCTGGTTCATGGGAGGCATAGAGCCAGTAACAGGTCGCCATTCAGTGATGCTCAGTCTGTTCAGAAAAGTTCCGTCAGTTCCGGTACTTGGCTTGCAAACAATCACTCTAGCTTAGCCAAAGCTAGTGGATGTCACGAACCCTGATTCCGTAAGCCGCGTTAATCCACCAAATACCACAATGCCAAAGACACTGGCGGCGCTGCCCAAGAGCCACCACGCAACAGACTTGTCGCTGATCTTTGGGAAGCTCGACTTCGCTTCAACAGCTCCTTCTTCAATTGTAGTCGATACCGTCGGGGAAGCGGCAGACCTCCTTAAGCTAGAGGTAAAGAATTGGCGGTTCTTGTCTGTGAAGAGGGAGGATCGGATCTTCTGTGCTTGAGGGGGTGGCATTGCGCCATATCGGCGGATGGAGTTGGCGGCATAGCCTTGTGTCCGGAGGCATTGTCGACCGGCGAAGATGTCTTTCGCAAGACGAGGCGCAAGGGTCCGCCAGAGCGGGAGTGAAGGTCCCATGGACGCCATGGCGAGGAGTTGTGGAGGAGAAACTTCGCGATCGAAGAAAATATTATGGAATCCCTCGGCGCCGCGGATCATGCGATGCGGGTCTGCGGCCAATCATGGATCGTGGATTTGCGTTCGCTCATACAAACATGTTTGAGCATAAAGAGCTTCTTTATACAGTCAGTGAAGATCAAGTAAAGATATATTCCACAAAAATCTGAATTGAAGCTTTACTTAAGATGTATACAATATTTTGCCCTTCAAAATTGTTACTGGCTGTACTGCGGTTGGATAAAGTGCCTTAGGCAGAAAGATCGCGCTCTCCGCAGCTCAAAGACGTCCGCTTTTCTCTGACCTTTGATCACCTCGACTTCGACCCGACTGTAGCCAGTATGTCGTACGCCGTTGAGTCCAAAAAGCGGAAGTTCCATCGAGTGCTCGAGTCGATCTCCAAACCAAGCAATCCTTCCACCCAGACCTCCAAACCCCCAGCAAGGGCATCCAACGCGACTCCGACCCAGGACAATCACATTCCTCCGAACCCTTCCATTAAAAAAGTCCGACTCAATGGCCAAGACGCCTCTGATGTTGTTTCAGTGCGCAACTCGATATTGAAGAAAACTGGGATCGCGCGTACACCGTCAACGTCATCTTCTAAGCGCCCAACTTTCGTCCCTTGGAATCGCGAAGCATTTCTCGAACGACTCGAAACTTTTCGTCGTGTCGACAGGTGGACATCAAAGCCAACACCAATAAACGAAGTGCAATGGGCGAAGCATGGATGGATCTGCACAGATGTGATGCGAGTGAGCTGTGTGAGCGGATGTGGAGGCTCGGTGGTTGTGAAGCTACCAGAAGAGATCGATGAGCTTGATGGATACGATGCAGAGAAGGTCCAGGAGCGGAAAGAAGTTCGTAAGTTGCTCTGATTGATATTCTCATTTGAAGGCAAACAAATATTCATATCTATGCTGTCAGGTGCCCGGCTGGTTGAAGAGTACGTCAAACGATTACACAACGAGCATGGAGACAATTGTCCGTGGAGGAACAAAGGTTGCGATGGTAATTATCCCTACTCTTGCTTGGTCTTCAAATTGCTAATTAAACGACAGCCACTATCCAGCATCTTTCTTTGGCAAACCCTGAGACTGCCGTGGCTGGTCTACGGGAGCGCTATTCAAAACTTGCGGAGCTAGCCGACAAGCTTCCAGCCGATGGTGCTATACAAACTCCCGAGGGCCTTGACCTCGATGATATTATGAGAACATTGCCTGATGATTGGCTGAACGTCCCGGTTGAAACTTCTGATAACGCGGAATCACAAGACGTGACCAGGCCTGCTGCCGACGAGAACCCCGAGCAGTCAGAGCTGACCTCCTCGAAAGACATCAACAGAGTCGCCCTAGCATTAGCTCTTTTTGGATGGAGTTCAGTGGCAGACGCATCTGCTAGTCTGGTGGGATGCAAATCGTGCTTCCGCCGACTAGGCTTATGGATGTATAAGCCAAAAGAAAATGGAGATGTCACAGTCTATACGAGTCTAGATGTGGCCGCTGAGCATATGGAATACTGTCCATGGATTGATCGACTGGCACAGAGCGGGACCGGCAAATCTAACGAGAAGGTGGACGATTTACAAGCTGGGTGGGAGGTTGTTTCGCAAGCTCTCAAGGTCAAGCATCGTCGGCGTTTACGGTCTGCGGCATCGATGGACACTCTGCATAGTCGCCCTGGAACCCCATTGGGAGATCCACTCCCTGATGATCCCGACGATGAAAGCAAAAAGACCGCTGACCGCGAATGGTGGGCGAAGATTCGGAGAATGCGACAAGCCTTGACATCGAAATCTCCGCGGAGGAAATCTGGGCTGCAACAGTGATATTTCGTTATTCTCGCCTGCATAGTTACGCTATGCTCACCTGCATCGGCATGTTATTCTCACCTACACAGAGACGTTATCCTCACGTACGTGGGTACTCGATCTTCACCTGCATAGATACCATCTACATTAGCGTTTCATTTATATGAGCAGTTTAATACTACCACATTCACCTTCTCATCGCATCTCATATCCTCCTATACAAGGACTGAATATACCGAAGATATTAAGAATCGCGCGACTTCTCCACTCTCGATTTTACTCCGAGGCGACCTTCTGCTTCTTCTGCTTCTTCTGCTTCTTCTGCTTTTCCCATTTCCAGTTGACGAACTATCCTGTTCTGCTTTCACATCTCCTTTAGCCTTCTGAATACCTTCACCTTCTCGATCAAGTTTGACTCTGCATCCGACATCTAAGGCACTTGTCAGCCATCAAACTCGCCAGCTTTATTTACCACGAACTCCTTACTCTTCGCCTACTTGAACTCCACCACGACATTAGCTGCCTCAAACACTCCAGCAAAATGGCGTTCTTCACTCCCATCAATGCCCCGCTGACACGCGAAGCAGAAGATGACGAGACATCGAACCACTCCAAAGTTACTCGCCAAAAAGCTCAAACAGAATCGCGGCCACCACGTCGCACTTCCTCGAGGATCCACAAACGATCACAACTTCAGTATGAATGGCAAGAGGCTACCAATCTGCCAGCTACGAATACGGAGCTTTCTGATGAACAAATTAGCATCATTGTGACGCAACATTGGAAAACAAGAGTACTTTATGGTCGATATTTCGGTACCAAAGGAGTTATACGTGCAAATTGGCGACATTTGCTCTTTACGAAGGACTCTCAAGGAAATTACGTCCTCCACGAGGAAGTTATCAAATCCAACATCGGAACGGCACGCCTCCATATTCACCAATCTAAACACCCAAACAATTCGACATCGGAATTAATCAAGATCGTCGAGGAACAAACCTCAGGAGTGAGGGCTTCCAGGAAACCCCCTGCTCAGCCAAGTGTGACGCAGCCAGAAAATACTGAGAACCTACAACAAACTTCTCCAGATGAAGCACCGGACAGTCAGTTGTTTGTTGATGAAGGCCCTCCCGAGGAGACAAATGTCGATTCTTGTGATCCCGCTATTGAAACCCCGGTCTTGAATCCAACAGTTCTACGAGACAATGTTCCCGAAAATCACCACACCCCTGCGATTGAATCCTTTACCATGAACCCAAGGGTCCTAAGTAGTGATATTGCCGAAAACAACCATGTCTCGGCCATTGAAGCCCTGGCCAGCAACCCAGCGGTTCTAAATGGTGATGCTGCTGAAAATAACGGTGCCCAGCTTGACGACAACGCTACAAGACTTAATTCTGCTATATCACGGCCAGCAGATCAACTCTTAGAAATCATTGCCCAGGCCAATGAACAGCAGTCAGGAATTGCCCAGAGCATCGGGTTGCCTCCTGGTGAGCTTTACGACCCGTGGCGAGAAATAGCTATCTTGCCTGCCACAAAGGATGCAGTTCCGGATCCAGCAGCCCCAGCAGTTCCAGCTCACTATAGTGAGCTTTGGGACTTCCTTCAAAAATGGGAGCCCGGTCAGATGGGTTTATTGAATCGACAAGATCTCTCTAGTTTCATCCGATGGATGGAGCTTGAGAGTCTCCAAATGGCCCAAGCACTTGCAGATGCTCGCAACAAAGACCATGAGCAGAAGAAGCGAATGGTAGACATCAATATTGCATTCTATCAACTTCTGAATGCCTGTCAAGGACTACAAGCACAGCTAGAGGGTCAGAGATAGAGGGTGGAAGAAATACGAGGATGTTTTGGAATTTCTTTGCTTTTTGTGGAAACTCATCTGCGCATTGCTTTTGGCAGTTATCCAGGAAACCTGTGAGCATGCATTTATACCTATGTCGATGGTGTTTTGGTGATTTGAGATCGAGAAACAGCCTGGAGCGGCGGACGGCCGTGCGAAGTCGGTACTATATTGTTTCCAAAGTTGATCGTTGACACGGATCTCCCCGTTGTGTGTCGTCAGGCTATGAGCTTCGGCAGCTTTGCTATATGTGATTAAACTCCAATGAATGAAAGAACCTTTGTGGGTCAACTGATTTCCAGTAAGCGATTGCCTGAACATTGAGCAAGGTACTTCGTACTTGTAGCGACAATCGAAAGGGTCCAATGTTTAGTTCAGGGGCCTTTGATTGGCCAAGGCCAGCTTTGGCCTCGGACCCGCACCGACGCAGCTCCATGCAACAACTCTTTCTTCCGTCCACATTCTTTCTTTAACAATTGCCATAGATTCGATTGAGCACTCCTCAAATACACCAACTCCCTCACCTCTTTGAACTCTCAGATAGCAGTTCGACATCTATCCTCCTTGCTGCATAACCTCCCAAATATCCTCCCTTGTCCGGGCACCATGGATTCCCCCAACGCCGGCCACCAGCCGACCTCCCATTCACCCTACGACGAAAACCGAAATGGCCATTCATCTGGGCACCATGGCAGTTCAGGAGACAGACACCCAAGTCACGATGGCCAAAGACCTTCCGATCCCCAGCAAGGCGCCTCCGGCCCATCATCAAAGCGACAAAGAATGCAAGAGCGTCACCAAGCCCGCAGGCGCGGCCGCACACCCCCAGAATCAGTCTTCTCACGCCGTCAACGCTCCCGCAGCCCAGGCAACAGAAACTCAGATGCAGCCCGCCGCTCTCGTTCGCCCCTCCAGCCACGCTCGCCTCCAGCCGACGAAGCTCCTCGGCAGCGCAAACGTCCAGGCGGTGGTGCTCGGATGGGCATCGTCGACCCGCAGACTATGCGCCGCAGGCAAGAAGAGCGGGATCGCGCACAGGAAGAGGATGCGATGCGGTACTCCCGCGACAGGGGTGTGTCGGATGTTGTGAGGCAGCACTATAACGCTGTTCCTGAGCGTGGGCGCGAGTGGCGGAAGACGGAGAGTAAGATCAAGGGGCTGCGCAGCTTCAACAACTGGGTGAAGAGTACTTTGATCCAGAAGTTCTCGCCCGACGAGAATTTCAGCGCGCGCTTCAATGATGCGAAGGAGTGGGCGGATGATGGTATGGGGCCTCCGCCGGTGGAGGAACAGAAATTGCTTGTTCTGGATCTTGGATGTGGAAAAGGTGGTGACCTGGGGAAATGGCAGCTTGCGCCCCAGAAGGTTGATTTGTATGTTGGGCTTGACCCGGCCAATATCTCTGTTGAACAGGCTAGAGACCGTTATGCGACTATGCGATCTGGTCGTGGGCAGCGAGGGCGCAGACCGCCGCCTAGCCTTTTTCACGGAGAGTTCGCCACAAAGGACTGCTTTGGTGAGTCCCTCGGGGATGTACAGATTGTGCAGCAAGTCGGCTTTGACGCCAATGCCGGGCCTGATGGGTCGATGATGGCTTCGCGATGGGGCGGCGGTGGTTTCGATGTTGTAACCTCCATGTTCGCTATTCACTACGCATTCGAGAGCGAGGAGAAGACTCGGCAGATGTTGAGCAACGTTGCTGGAAGTTTGAAAAAGGGCGGCCGATTTATCGGAGTGTGTCCTAATTCGGATGTCATCATCAGCCAAGTCAAGGCATTCCACCAGCGCAAGAAAGAGCAGCAGGCTGATAAGCCACCTGCAACCGAAGCCCCTGAGGATGGGGAAGTTGAAGAAGAAGAGCGGGTTAAATGGGGTAACGACATCTACCAGGTCCTGTTCCCAGGTGAGACCCCTGAAGATGGCATCTTTCGGCCACCATTTGGCTGGAGATACACCTACTTCATGAAGGAGGCCGTTGAGGAGGTTCCTGAATACGTAGTTCCTTGGGAAGCTTTCCGAGCGTAAGTTTTCATTATCCTTAAAATCCTTTCCTATACTAATCGTGCCCTCAGTCTCACGGAGGACTACAACCTCGAGCTCCAGTACCGCAAGCCCTTCCTCGAAATCTGGGATGAAGAGAAGAACGACCGCGAGCTGGGCCCATTGAGTGAGCGCATGGGTGTTCGAGATCGACAAACCGGCGACTTGAGCATGACCGAAGAGGAGAAGGAGGCCGTCAGTAAGTTGAAGCTGCTCTTAGCCTTACAGTCGGGTGCTAACCAATCAATTAGGCTTTTACCATGCATTCTGTTTCTATAAGGTCTAGAATAGCTTAAAAATACGCTGCGCATACTTAGCTTAAATATTCAAAATCAAGATATTTACTGTACAATGAAATGTACCAAGAAATCTACTGCTTGAACTGTTCCAAACACGATCGTAGCGCCCGATAAGCCTTATCGGTGATAATCTACCCCGAATAGGCCTAGCGCGGGACGCGACGCGGTTGAATGTCGATACTTTGTTCATGAACTGCTTTGTTGCAATCACGTCGCTTTTGAACGCCCCGATTCCTCAATCGTCTCAAACACTACTCCTACCATCCGTCCGAATTGCAAAGTTTGACTTGAAGTACTCCCCTCGCGATGGCGTCCGCTACGCCTTCACGACGTCGCCGCGCATCCAAGTCAGCCTTCGACATCCCAGAACTACCACCATACGAAACACCAGAAGCACCACTCAACCCAGAACAGCGACGCCAACTTACAACTCTCTTATCGTCTCGCGACTTGAAAGATCTGAAAGCCCACATCAAACACGCGGCAGACCTCCTCACCGAGTCCGCAGGCCAAATCGGCGACCGCTTAATCGACGCGCAAGTCCGCTACGAAACCCAAAAAGAAAAGGCCAGCCAGAACCGGCGCGCAGGGAGCGATGGAGAACAAGCAAATAACGACGCCGACGAGGCTCTTGCAGAAGAGCAGGAACGCCTTGCAGATATGGAACAAAAGGTCGATGGGCTAAGAGGGACAATGGAGGAACGGATGCGGTATCTCATCGACACAGAGACTGGGATACAGGGCGTCGAAGACGCCATTGGCCAAGTGGCAAGAGAAGAAGATGCACAAGCGCAGACATTGCAAATGGTCCCACGGCAAACTCGAAACGCGCGACGAAGGCCACAGGACGAGGAGGACGAGGAGCAAGATGACAACGAGGCAACTCTTGTGCGAGAGGCCAGGGAGCGCAATGCACAGAACCCTCCCAGCCGCAGACTCGATGAGGGTCTGGACCATGAGGCTGAGAAGTGGGATTCGCTCTCCTTAACACAGAAGTAAGACAATTCTTCCGACGCTGCTGTGACACTCTATCTAACAAGGATCCCAGGTATGCCGAAAACAACCACTACGCAGGCTTCTACAGGATCGTTCACGAGTCGAAGTTTCCAAACGACCGGGCTCCTCCAGTCCCGCACCCGTCTACATGGTTCGCAGACCGCGAAGACACCAGTGCGGCTTCGAATAGGTCCGAGGGAGCGCGGGCGGGCCGAAACCAACGGGGCGTCTCCCCTGCAGACTCGGACGACATTGCAATTGAGAGTGAGAGGGTCTCACTAATTTGCCCGATTACGCAGCGGCAATTCGAGGACCCTGTCACTAGCACTAAATGCCCTCATAGTTTCGAGCGCGAGCCTATTATGAATATGATTTCGCAGAGCTCTACGACTGTACCGGCTCCGCTGGGGCAAGGGGGGAGGAGGGTCAAATCTCTCAAATGCCCCGAATGTGATACTGTACTCACTGCGGCAGATTTGCAGACCAATGCGGCGATGGTGCTGCGGATTCAGCGCATTATGAAGGCACAACGTGAAGCTGAGGAGGAAATGGAGGACGAAGATGACTCCGATGACCCGAACCGGGTTACCCTGGCCAGTGATGCAGTCGATGGAGACGAGATGGATGTGGATGTGGATGTGGATGAACCGATAGTTAAAGCGGAGCCGATGACCCAGCCGATGCCTATGGAGACTGATAGCGAGGAGGAAGAGACTGAATCTAGCGAGGGCGATGAAGACGAGGATGAGGAAGACGAGGAAGAGGAGGAGTAGCTGCGATACGAATTACAAATTTGAAGTGGCCCCGGTCCACCACCAGATAAGGTGAACGGGTGGCCTTATCTACGTGGGTCTGGCAGTCTATACAGAGCATGTACAGTAGACGAGCAGGTATAGCAGATACAATTGAGGCCACGTTCCATTTGACGAAGTCGTTCGATCTTATGTTTCATTAAGCTCTACATTGGCACAGTGGCAGACTCGTACTCTCGAACAAAGAACAATGGAACCATGTTTCACGCGGGAGATAACGCTAATCAGCAATCGGCTTAGGCCCACCCCCTTTTGCAACTCGTCTCTTCCCCACAGCTCTCTCGGTACCGGCACTGCGCATGCGACCACCTTCGGAGCTGGAACCCGCTGAGGCGCCTGGACAGGCATGAAATGTTCCGGGGTCCTGTGCCAGGGTCTGGGATGTAATAGTTCACGCCACCGGGTTGGCCATGCAACATGATCGGGGAAGGGGATACTACTTTGTTGGCGTCACGAGATGAGATACCCAGATACCCAGATACCTGCGCAGGATGCGACTGTTAGAGTCAATGTACAGGCACAACTACTAGAGGTAGTCCGTACTAAGACAGAACGCCTCAAGGGCTGCCGTAATCGTAGTGTAACTCTACTATCAAAGCGGAGGGGCCCCATACCAACCAATTGGCAGGCGCGTCCCCGCAAAAGCAGCTAAACGGTTTAGCTGGCGGATGTCACCCTGCCTCGTGGTTGTATTTTATTTTTGGCCTCTTACTTTTTTTGCTTCACGCGAAGCTGCTTATTACCCTTCTTTCCCCAGCCCTTCCACTCTTTTCTTCTTCTCTCCCCGCACTCCCCTCAACTTCTGCTCTCCCTCATCTCTGCCACTCATGGAGTCCCATTCGGGCGAGAAGAGCGCCCAGCTCAGCGCTGAAGTCTCAACCCATGCCTCTCACGATACCGTCCCACGTCCCCCAGGCTGGATGTACAAGCCCTTCGGCTTCGGCAAATACAAGATCTGGTATGCCTCGCCCGCCTTCCAGCTCGGCCTCGTCGCCTTCACCTGTTTCATGTGCCCCGGCATGTTCAATGCGATCAACGGTATGGGAGGCGGTGGTCTGTCCGATACCCACACCGCTGATAAGATGGTGAGTGGTCCAAGAGGCGCTTACTCTCCGGCCTGCATAACTGACAGTTCGGCTTGTTCCGCCGTGCGCGCAGAACATTGCTTTGTACAGTACTTTTGCCGTCGTGGGTTTCACGGCTGGTACGATCGTCAACCGAATTGGTGTCAAGTTTGCGATTCTGTTCGGTGGTACTGGGTACTGCCTCTACGTGATTAGTATCTTGGTCCAGGTTCATTACCCTACTCCCGGTGTCCATGGATTTAATATCTTCGCTGGCGCGTACCTTGGTGTGTGCGCTGGTTGTCTGTGGACCGGCCAGGGTGCGATTATGATGTCCTACCCTCCTGAGGCCCGCAAGGGTCGCTATTTCATGTGGTTCTGGGCGATTTTCAACGTCGGTGCTTGTATCGGAGCCTTGGTATGACCTCGACGATACCTTCTCAGTGAGAGCTTTTGCTAACAGTATTTCTAGATCCCTCTCGGCCAGAACATCCACCGTCTCGAAGCTACTAGTGTCAACGATGGCACTTACATCGCCTTCATCGTTCTCATGGTTTTCGGTGCCTGCCTCGCCCTTTTCATCTGTGATTCAGACAAGATCGTTCGCTCTGATGGCTCCCGTGTCATTATGATGAAGAACCCTAGCTGGAAGACCGAGATCGTCGGTCTGTGGCAGACCATTGCGTCCGAGCCATGGATCATTCTTCTGTTCCCTATGTTCTGGTCCTCCAATTGGTTCTACACCTACCAGCAGAACGCCATCAACGCCGCCTACTTCAATGTTCGCACTCGTGCGCTGAACAATTTCCTGTACTGGTTCGCTCAGATCGTGGCCGCCGTTATTATCGGCCCACTTCTGGATGTCGAACGGGTGCGCCGTAGTGTCCGCGCGAAGATTGCCTTCGGTGTCTTGGTTACCCTCACAATGGTCATCTGGGGCGGTGGCTATGCTTGGCAGAAGAACTACGACCGCGAGGACGTCCAGCCCGACAACAAGAACTTCGAGGCCTGGGATTGGACTCACTCTGGCTACGTTGGCCCTATGTTCCTGTACTTCTTCTACGGCTTCTACGATGCCGTCTGGCAAGGAGTTGTCTACTGGTATGATTCCTCCTAACTCTCTTTCATCACATATTCTAACATTTCATAGGACCATGGGCGCTTTGGGTAACTCCGGCCGTAAGCTCGCCAACTTAGCTGGATTCTACAAGGGTCTCCAGTCCGCCGGTTCCGCCGTGATGTGGAGCATGGACGACAACAAGACCGCCTTCAAGGCCATGTTCGCCAGCGAATGGGGTCTCCTAATGGGCTCCCTCCTCTGCGCGTTCCCCATCATCTGGTTCCGCATCAAGGACTCCGTCCCCGTCGAGGAAGACCTGAAGGGCACTGACGAAACCCTCGAGGATGTCCTCGCCCCCGGCAGCGTCGAGCCCAAGCGCGTCGGCTCAGACAACATTTGAGTCTCTCATTCATACTGCTAATGCGTAGCACATACGGACGGCGATTTAACGGTTTGTTTTCACATGCGTCGGGCGGGTCTGGGTCTGGGTCTGGTCATACGTGTTTTTTCCGGGGTCTGTAAATGAGCATTTTCATACGCCCCTTACGAATTTTTAGTTGATGGCCTTTTTTAATAACTGCAGCCACGAGTTTACTTTTCATGCAAAAATCATGTACTCATTGAATAAATTCACATTATGAGTATTCCGCTTTTCTTCATGATTCCTTGCTTTTATAGTCTGCGGCTTTCCGTCTTACGCGGATAGCTTATCCGTACCCACTGTGTGTTTCCGGCTTATGCGCCTGAAGCAATCATTCTGCAAACTCCCTATCCCCGAAACGTGTCACGGGACAACTGGACAATCAGCTTACACTTCAGCAATTCTAAATTTACAAGATTCAGTTATTCCACGATTTACAGCAAATTCTTGTACTTCCTTATCATATCGATTCAAGTACCAGTGACCTGGTAAGCTACCTAGAAAAAGCGAACAGGAAAGAATACAAGCAACTCAAACAAAAGAGAGGCGAGCACGGGTGTAGGGTATTCGCAGCGAGACTAAGAAAAGCAAATTACTAAATAGAAACCCTGGGCTGGAAAAGGAAAAGTAAGAGAAACAAAAGCAATGTAACTAGACCACTCGATTTCCCGCTCGGGCTTCCGCTGCCCTCGGCCCTCGCTTCGAAGGGAAGTCATAGCCGAGCTTGCTGATTGGTAGTATTCTCCGCTGCAGAGGTCGCCGGAATCGAAAGGACCAGTGGGGAATAGATCGTGAGGGTAAAAGTCGAGAGCCGGTTCGAGCGTAGTCGGACAATTCACACATACAGTGAGCCACGACAAGTAGAAGACTTCAACGAGTTGGCGGGCTGGGTATTTCGTATCATAGACCTTCGATTTATGCGCATTTAGAATATTGATCAAAGCTGTAAGCGAGAACTGTAGAAGCAACAAGTCTGATAATTTATGTCGCTCGGATGTTGCAAGCCATAAGATGCAGTTCAGAAAAGAGCCGGGTATTCCACAAGCAACGAGTACCCGAAAACCCAGTCCACACTACTCTTGAATCGCTCAACAGATCTATTTAGTGATAAGGTTGAGGTAATCGGCAACAATGAGAGTAACCATACTGTCGATCATAGTTAGCAGTGGGTCCAAATGTGTCAAAAGTGGATCACTCCGAGGGGAAGGGGTATAAAACTAACGCGTGAGGCGCGATCCGCACATAATATGTACCGAAGCCGCGATAGAAGCGCATCCAGCCTTCTTCAGCCACAACCTTGCGCGCGCAATCAAGGACTCCCTTGTAAGGCAGTTGACCGGTCTTAGGATCCTTCTGCTGCTTCTGCAAACGGGTCTTGACGAAATCGAACGGCAGAGAAAGGAAACTAGCGAAGAAGCCTGCAATTCCTGAGGCGGCGAATGTCTGGTTCTGTGGAGATAGGCTTGTGTGCTGCTTTAGCTGGGCCTTTGATTCAGCGAAGAATGTAAGTTGGCCCATGTTTAGCGCCATTGCGCGGATGACGGTTGGTAAGGCGCCGGACCAGAGGGCGCCGATGCCCTCTGCGCGTGTAATGCGGGATAGCGCGTCGAAGACGGAGCGGTAGTTTGCTCGTGCGGCGGCGGGTTTGAGGCCATCGCTTTGCATTCGTACGAGGGCGAGGTCTGCGGGGTTACCAATCATGGCGGCGATACCACCAGCTGTAAGACCTGCGGCTGCGCGCTCGGCAAAGGTGACATTGCGGTTTGCGGCCTCGGCGTTTGCATTGAGGCTCTTGATGAAGGTTTCGAAGAAGCCGAGGCGGGCGGTGGTGTAGACTGCTTGGCGGAGGAGACCGGCTGAAAGACCTGTGTAGAGGTCGAGGAATTTGCCTGAGGCGATGATGTTGCGGGTGATGCCTAGGGCTGATGGGCGAGGACCTGTCTTTGCGCCTTCGCCGGCGAGCTGCAGGCGGACTTTGACCATGTCAACTGGTTGGATTACTACTGTTGCGGTCATGCCGGCGAGACCGCCGTTGATGAAGGGGAGAGCGGCGCGTGTCCATGGGTGGTGGAAAAGATCGGTAGGACGCTTGTTTTTAGCAGCTTGTTTAGCTGATGCTGCAGCATTGGAAGCTGTTTCTTTGATAGGGTTGGACGACATGGTTGGTATGGACCAGGTCAGGTGAGATGGTAAGAAGACGCGAGTTCTTGAGGACAGTAGAGATGTGACCGGTGACGAAGCAGACAAAAGAAGCAGCAGCGTTTGACGAACTTCCGGAACGTCGAGCCGTGGAAAGCGTAAAAACGTGGACTTGCGAATGAGGTCGCAACCAGCGAGTGCTTGAAAAGGGTTTCTCGAGCAGCTTCCAGGGTTGGGATGCGGGGAATCTTTTAGGAGGGAAGGCTGTCTATATACCAGCGCATCAGGACTATGTCATTGTATGACTGGGTATTACCTGGATGTCGCATCTACCCCCGTGAACATCCGACATTCCGTTCTACCCGGACTAATAGCACAAGATCGACGGGGAAGAGTCTCTCAGACTAACAGGAGAGACTGTGGGATCGGCTACAGCCCCAGCGATGGGCGCCAATCAAGCCAGAAGACATGAGCTGCAAGCGTCATGGTCTATAATAACCTACAAAATGCGGGGTGAAGCTTGTCCCCCGAGACGTCTACCGTGAGGGGAATGTTTCGTTCTTTACAGGGTATATTCTGCGCTGTCTCCCACTTCTCGCATCTTATTTCCTCCCAACATTCAACATTCAACATTCATCATGATCAAGCTCACGGTGGAGCACAACCCCAGAGAACAGCGCATTAGTGCCACGAGCTAAGTTCGGAACCCCCGCTGGCCCCGCTGGCTCCACGAGAAATCGTCGGGAACCCGTGAGTGCGTCCGAGGGAAACTGCCACCACACAATCTGGCGCTTTACTATTCGCTAACGAGTACCCAGCTGTTAAAACATTCAAGCATCACTTTCTTTGTTAGCTCCTAAACAATCCCCCCCCCCCCCCCCACATCTCCCGACGTTACCCACGTCGGTTATACACTGAATCGGCTATCTCCCAGATCCGCTCCCGCTGCCCGGGCTACCGAGGAGTATCGGCAGTGGGCCACGGTGCTTCTGGCATATCCTCAGCTCCGTCCGCGCCAATAACACTCTCCATAATTCCAATGGCCCGCTCCCCTGCCAATCGGAGGCAGATAGTCGAGAACGGGCCCAGTCCTTCTCACGAAGCTTGATCCACCCCTGGCTTATCCGATCTACAGCTCATAAGCTCTTTGCGCCGATGACCGGCACTTAGGAGAAGCCGCACTAACACGATTGATCAATGAATGATCTGGTTGGTGGGTTCGTCCTCTCAACAGTTCGGTGACGAGAATCGGAGGGAGATCTCGTCCTTACAGCCTTCTATGCGGACCGAACCCTCTGCCGGCGGAGGACTGGAGTCCGGCGACTGTCGCTTCAATGGCTTCTCGGTATCTCCCGTCGGTTGTCTGCGGTTACTCAGGCCGCGGAGTAGAGTCGGTATGGGATTGTGCATACGTGCGTGGACCTGGTCCAGCCAAGATAGTGCCGGTGAGTCTATCGAGACATATTAGGTAACTGGTGCGCCTGAGCAATTCTGAGCTTCAGCGTAGAGATTATCATGGTGATAAGGTTGTATGAAATCTTCCCGGAGAGCGACAGGATTAATTGTAGCGGTCTGAATTCTACGAGGATATGCGGCCGTCTCCGAGACCCGACGGGATGGAAATCTGTTGGTCTTTCAACAAAAGATTTATTATTCTGAGCAGCAGGCGAGATTTCAAGTCCAGCTTGAAAATGATGCTTTTTCTGCCGCGTCCTCCCATATAGCCTGAAGTTTGCCCTGGTCGAGAGCTTCGTCCCACAAGAGATTCCTCAATACATGCTCCACATCACTCCACTCCCTAATGCCCATTTCTGAAGAGGCTAGCATGAATTCTTGCGCAAATTTCATCTCAAATTCCCTGTCTGCAGTGCAGACTGAAGCAAATAAGAAGACCCACAACCTGAGTTCTGGCGGCAAGATGCACGGCTGCCCTCCCTGGAATAGCACTAAGTCTTTGTGTCCTTCGTAGACTCGCCATAACTTGCTCACAAGCATTTCACATACAAGATATGGCGAAGCTTCGTTAACGACCATCAATGAGAACATAATAAGTGCCAGCCGAGCAACTTCATTGACCAGATCAGAATATTCAATCGAGAGAAGTGTGTACTGAGTGTTTGTCACCAAATATCGAATTGTAGCCGCATCGATATGGTCGCTTGTCTTGGTGAGGTTCTTCTTGAGCTTCATTGCTTCTGCTAGTGTTTCGATGCATAGCACTAGATGTTTATCTAATGGGACAGGTAATTTGATAGATGGGAATCCCGGACCGGTAGTTTCGTCGGTATCAATCGGGATCCCTCCGTTGGAAAAATAGGGGCTTCGGACGGCATCAAGACAGCCGCTGAGATCGGCACTAGATCAAATTGTCAATGATCGCATTTTGAAAACATTACGTAGTCAATCCTTACCGGTAAATTTTATTCATCAAGAGTGGCTGGGACTCGAGGACACTTATCCCGCCCCGCAAGTCAACCAGCTGTTTGAGGCCTTTCATGTGCACCTCCCAGTTCTTATGAGCGCCTCGACTTTTCTATTTGAGGTTAGCCATCGGAAAATCATTGGGGTTTGATAGGACATTCTTACTTCAACACAAGCCATTGTAGCAACAACAACGATAGTTCCGTCCGAAGGAATCTCATCGTGTTTGATACGCTGATTCACAATAGAAATCGCCTCGTTTAAATGTCTAACCGTAGTAGGACTATTGCGCTTCCAACTTTTTGGCGATACATATGAGTCTGCGCACCCAAGTAAGGTATGGAAGAAAGCGCTATCTGACATGGCCATCTCAAGCCAGTAGTCTGTCATTGGATTAAACGTGGTGTATTTTTCGACCGTGTAGAATGCTTTCCAGCCAATGGTTATATCTGAACTTGATTAGCGGATGAAGTTTTGCAATAAACCTATATATTTTGATGATCTTACAAAATTTGAATAAGTCGAGCATGTACGGCTCCATAGTGACAGAGAAGAGGTTGAATGGATCAACACCGGCAATCTCGGACGGGGGAGAATATTGGCTTGATTCGTCGCTACTTGTATCAATCTTCTGCCGCTTCTTCAACCGCATATGATTGACCATTGCTCTTCTCCGAATGGTCTTCCGCACGTCTTTATCAGTGACATTCGATTGACCGTCCATTTGGACAAAGTCAAAAGCGCCCTGCAATGCATTCTGAGGCCGTGCTGTGCGGCTAGAGTCTAGCCTAAAGATCAATACGTTTCATCAATGCCTTTCAGAGCTACTTACTCCCTTTTGGCCTGCCTCTCTTCCTCGGAACCTTCACTGCAGTGCGGCCATTCTCGAATTGGAAGATACATGTCTCATGACGTCCGCTTAGCTCCATGCTTGGTCGTCCACCTCCTAAAGCCTGGGCCATGGCTTTAGCAGATATAAGATCTTAATCTCCGGGCAGGATTAATCGAAAAGAGAAGTCAGTCAGAAGAATCCGTCCCTTTTCAGAAAGAAGACGACACGGAGGTGGCGTGGGGCTGTACTTAACGCCGACGAGGACATACCCGCGCTAACCCGAAAGGGATACCAGTGAGCAGAAATCGGCCCAATTTGGTAGGGATCGACATGATCTTCCCTCGGGAGCCGCTTCAAGTATACAAAGTCTTTAGTTCGAGATGACTTGAAAGGGATTAGAAGAACGGAGTTAGCGAGACACATAACTCCAGCCAGGGCTAGAGATTTTCTGTATTACCGTTCGTGATACTATAAAAGCCCATAAAGCTCTCTCCATTTCCAACCATCGACCATTCAAAGAATTCAGTTCAACAGCATCCATAAACCTCCATCCACAACATGTCTTCATTCAGCTCCACAACAACAGCCGACGAGGTCGCCTCTATCTGCTCCTCTGCAATCAAAGACAAGGTTATCCTGATAACCGGCGCCTCCCCAAAGAGCCTAGGAGCCGAATTCGCCCTCTCCATCGCCAAGCATGCCCCAGCCCTAATTATCCTCGCTGGCCGCAGCGCGCCAAAGAATGAACAAACAGCAGCCGATATCGAAAAGGTAGCACCGGGTGTTCCTACCAGCTTCCTGCATCTAGATCTTACTTCTCGCGCAAAAATCCGCGAAGCTGCGAAAGAGGTTAATGCCTATCCAGACGTTGAACACATCGATGTTCTCATGAACAGCGCTGGAATAATGGCCGGGCCATACGAGAAAACAGAAGATGGGATTGAATCCCAGTTTGGGATTAACCATCTTGGTCATTTCCTATTCACAAATCTGATAATGGGTAAACTGGTCGCGAAAGATGGGAGCAGACCATCTCGGGTTGTCAATATCACCAGTGAGGGATATCAATTATCACCCATCCGATTCCAGGACTGGAACTTTGAAGTTAGTCAACACTCCTGTCTACCTCCCCAATAACAATTTTATACTAACAACATGACGCAATAGAACGGCAAAGCCTACAACCAATGGTTCGGCTACGGCCAGTCCAAGACCGCAAACATGCTTTTCTCAAAGGCCTTAGCAGCACGCCTCGGTCACAAGGGCCTAACCTCAGTCAGCGTGCATCCTGGAGTAATCGTGACAACGAGCTTAGGTGAGAGGGTTGGTGGGCAGGATGACTGGGCACAACTTGGTAAGGATTGTTGTTTGAGTTCGAATGACGATTACGATTCTAATTGATGTCACAGGTGAAGTCGGGTATAGTCATGGCTTGGCCGATTTCAAGCGCCCGTTTAGCCCGAGGAGTTTGCAGCAGGGGGCTGCTACTCATGTTGTTGCTGCGTTTCATGATTCGGTTCTTGGGGAGAGTAAGTTGCTCATTACCGCGGTGTAATTCGTTTGCTGACTCTTTGAAGATAATGGTAGGTTTTTGGCGGATGGACAAGTTGTGGATGAGGAGGAAGTTGCTTGCTGGGGTAGAGATCCTGTTGATGCTGAGCACTTGTGGAAGTTGAGTGAGGAGATCATTGGAGAGAAATTTGTCTACTAATCTTATCACCGTGTTCCGAAGGTTGAGATGTACTAGTATGATAGTCGCTACATAGAATGAACTCTTTACGTTTGCACTTATTGGAATACAGTTTTACATGGAAGAAGTTCAGAAGATATCCGTTCATTGGCTATCGTTAGGGGGAATCGAAAAAAGGAAATAACGATTCAGCCAGTCACACATACGATCAAAACAGTGCGGGGTAGTAAGGAAAATAAAGAGACCCATAAATGAGGCTGAGATCTATTACGAGATCATCAAGCCCTAAGAAACGCAGCACGCCATGCAAAGGGACAAATTAGTCCAGGGTAACGAAAACACATGCCATATTTTTAATCCATCAACACATAACCATCACATCCTCTAGACCTGAGGAGCGGCAGCAAGAACCTCAGGAGTAGCCTCGTCGGAGTACTTCTTGAAGTTCTCGTTGAAGAGAGTAGCGAGCTTGGTGACCTCGTCCTTGAAGGAGGTGGAGGCGGTCCAGCTGTTCTTGGGGTTGAGGAGCTCATCGGGGACACCGGGGCAAGCGGTGGGGATGGGCAGGTTGAAGGTCTCGTAGACCTCGTAGTTGGCGTTGGCGAGCGAACCGTTGTGGATGGCATCGAGAATAGCACGGGTGTACTTGAGAGGGCAACGCTTGCCGCCGGTGGTGGCACCGGCACCAACCCAACCGGTGTTGAGCAACCAGGCGTTGGCCTTGTGCTCCTTGATCTTCTCTGCGAGCATGTGGGCGTAGCGCATGGGGTGCAGAGCAAGGAAGGGCTGAGCGAAGCAAGAAGAGAAGGTAGCCTGGGGCTCGGTGACACCGTCCTCGGTACCGGCCATCTTGGAGGTGTAACCGGAGATGAAGTGGAACATGGTCTGCTCGGGGGTGAGCTTGGAGATGGGAGGCAGAACACCGCGGGCATCGCAAGTGAGCAGGATGATGTTGGTGGGGTGGTTTTCGCTCTTGCAGGGGATCTTGGCGTTGTCGATGTACTCGATGGGGTAGGCGCAACGAGTGTTCTCGGTCAGGGTGGAGTCATCGTAGTCGACAACACGGCTGACGGGGTCGAAGACGACGTTCTCAAGGACGGATCCGAAGCGGATGGCGTTGAAAATATCGGGCTCCTTCTCGGCAGAGAGACCAATGCACTTGGCGTAGCAGCCACCCTCAATGTTGAAGACACCAGTGTCGGTCCAGCAGTGCTCGTCGTCACCGATGAGCTTACGCTTGGGGTCGGCAGACAGGGTGGTCTTGCCGGTACCAGACAGACCGAAGAAAACGGTGACATCACCGTTCTCACCCTCGTTGGCAGAAGAGTGCAGAGTCAGGACGTTGTGCTTAACAGGCATCTCGTAGTAGAGGACAGTGAAGACACCCTTCTTCATCTCACCGGCGTACTCAGTACCCAGGATGACCATCTCCTTATCGGCGAAGTTGATAGCCACGGAGGTGGCCGAGGTCATACCCTCAGTGAAGCGGTTGGCGGGGAAAGAGCCGGCGTTGTAGATGACATAGTCGGGGTGGAAGTGCTCAAGCTCCTCGCGGCTTGGGCGGATCAACATGTTACGCATGAAAAGAGCATGGTAGGCACGGGCACAGACGACACGAACGCGGATGCGGTAGCGCTCGTCCCATCCAGCAAAACCATCGACGACATAGATGCGGTTGCGAGTGTTCAAGTAGTCAACAGCACGTTCACGGTTGATGCGCCACACCTGTGAGCCTCATTAGTATATGACGTCATGCACGTGAGAGCCTCGGTCCCACGGAGAACAAGAAGAATTGCCGAGCGGGGAAATGGAAAGACAAGAGAAACCGGGTATTCTTGCGTAATTGAAACATCAAGCTGCAGAAACCTGGCAATACGGAAGGAGGTCACACAGCCAGGCTGCCAAAGACTGCCAGAAAAGCTTGACCGTCCAGCGCGTATGCAAGGGATCCTGGGGGTGGAGCCGGCCTAAGGCGGCGGCAAGGGCAACCACCTCCGGCAAGTATGCAACAAGGCGACAAAATCACTCATAGTAGAGTGCACACCAAAGAATGAAATGGCAATGTATGAGGCAATTATTCACTTACATCTTGAGTCATGGGCTTGTTCACAGGACCCCACCAGATGTCCTTTTCTGAGGATTCTTCTTGGACAATACGCTTGTCTGATGGTGATCGGCCAGTCTTAGCACCGGAGTAGGCGCTCAAAGCACCGCTGGAGGTGATGGCAGAGCCACTCTCGTAGACCAGGGCATCTTCGTAGAGAGCAGGGACAGCGGGGTTGGCAATCTAAGACCAGGCGGGTTAGTGATCAGAGTCGCAAAGACCATGGTCGAGTCCCAATGTGCAAGGACAGGGCGGGGTTCTCCTTACAATTGCGACTCGGTCATAGTCAATGTGAGCAGTCTCGTGGAGTTCCTCCTCGAGTTCGGTGTGGCCCTTGCTGGGTCTGTATAGAGGTGGTTAGCGACGGGAGTATAGAAGAGTAGAGACGACGAGGTACGTACTGAACACCACCCGGGTGCAGGGCAGTGCGATTTACTGATGTAGCAACCATTGTTCTGAGTGAAGAGGAGTGGTAGTTATTGTTACGCTGTTTCGCAACTTGCTGTTTGAAGAAATCTGAATTCAAATAGCCTGGAGAACCGGGGCGGTTGGGGGGTATATAATCCTTTCCAACAGAAGACATACTTGGAGTACAGTATCGTCTTCTCCACAGTTCCACGGGTGATGTCGGGGCTGAGGGCCGAGCTGAAGCGGCCAAACGGTTTGTGATGATAGAAGCGTTGCCGTGGGTTGCAAATGCTCGGTGCAATCCGACTTGACCCGAACGGGGATGGTTGTGGACACGAAGTGCAGCCGGGACGGAGCGTTTCCGGGAAAGTAAGGAGGGGGATGTGATTTTCCAGGTGGAGACCGGTATCGCCAGTTTGCGAGACGTAAGACTGGGGCAAGGGAAGTTGTGGATGTGGATTCTGGGGCGCGGCGTTGAAGAAATAGAGCGCTTGCACTGACAAAGAGGCAAACTTCTGCCACCGGCTACGACATGGACGAGGTCATGAGCCCTCATAATCAGAGATATGAACCTAGGTTCAGGACGAAAGGATAGAATATTGTGTCAACCATGGAATGACGTGCAATGATCTCACGTTCACTTAGTACATTAGATACAGAAACGCCGACTCTAGTCCCATCGCGGCAATTCGCGGGGAGATGACATAAGGCGATCCGGTTTGTCACAGGCCAATCACCAACTAAATTCGACTAAATTACATTCCTGTTATTTCTTGTTACTCTCTCGGCTGGCTGCCCGGCATTCGGGAAACTGGATGAAAACTTGGATTAGGGAGTAACGTAACAAAGAAATCACTCGGCGACTCTCAGACTTCCGCCTTCTCCAATAACGGCGGTCAACCAGCCGAGGATGATGTCTTTGCGACACGACGGCGGTGTCGGCCAATCAGCAGGCGCTAAATTCCACTTTTCAGCAGTCTCGGCTGGGCTGAAGATATTGCCGCTCTTTCTCTCCAATCATCTGCCTTAATCACTTACACGGAGCGTGCAATGAGAACTGCGCCTGCCCTCCGATGTGGTACCTGTTCCTGCAATGCGCGAGCTTTTGTCCTTTCTCTCGGCCCAGACACCAATCATGACCCTTTCTCCATGACGGACCCTACCCGAATTATCTCCTTCGGCTTGCTGCTATCTACCGACCACTCCCCGGCCAGCATCATCGGAGATCGGAGCCTACGAGCTGGCCCAGAATCTGGAGAACCCGAGTCTTTTCGTAGCAGGTACCTCGTGCATATGGTCTACGGGTTCTCGATCATGACCCCAGATTCGCCGGCTTAGCGGCGGATCCCGAACCCGGTCGACTTCGGGAGTCGAGACCACGAACTGCCCGCCTCTTTGCGCCATTTGTTTCAATTGACGTATCACTCAGTATACATAGACACATATGTAGACATACTCAGCTGACCAGCATCTCATCTATTAATAAAAACACACTTATACGGAGTATAGAGTTTATAGTTGCCACGCTGATTGCGCGTGACTGTCTTAGCCACAGCCAGTACCGATACTATGGCCCTGGTCTTTCTACCCATACAGTCCAGACCAGGCAGACCTGACCGTTATCTCCAGGGCTGATTATCTTTCCCCTGATCGGGCCGGAATCCCCCTGATCCAACCGGGTCAACATTCATCACCAAGCCCTCGACGTCAGGATCGGCTTCCTATTTTACCCGCGCTGTGATACTCTCTCCGACCTTGAAATTCTCGACCTATCACGACTACGCGCCGTTTCAAAACGGCCTGGGCCGAAAAGCGGAAGAATCCCACTGGCGATCCTGACTTGACTCCTATTTTCCCCGACTCTCGGCTGCAAGTCATGGGCTACTTGCGCTCGAGCAAGAGACGGTCAGCATGGCTGTGCTGGTTGCCACTGGGTGGTCCAGACCGGACCGGCTGCCTGCCCGGTTGCCCATGACTCGCTCGCTGTTAGCCCGAATCAGCCAGTGAGTCCTGGCTGAGAGGTCTAGTGGCTTGGCTGTCTGGGGAATGTCGCGTGGGCTTCTCGGATGCGGGGTATACCTTGCCTCTACTGGTAACTTGCATCTTCTGGATGACGTCTCGGTTATTCTGATTGCTTTCTGGGCATGGTAAGTTTTGGATATGCCGTAGATAGCCGTAGAAGTATCTTGGGTCAAGCCCGTGCGGAACTTTCAATGCCGCTTGAACCTTGCAATGCCAAACATATAGTCTCGGTGTACTCGAGTATATAACTCATTCTGCCAAGATAATCAGCCTCGTACTTTGACCTGCATGTCAGATGTCTTCTACACAGCTCCCACTGCCACTCCGGTATACCTTGCACTATGTAGAGTAAAAGGTTTGGCGCACAAACTTGCAAGATACCAAATTGTTGATCATTTATTGAAACATGCAGTAGAAAACATTGAATACAATCTCCAATGTTTATATTCCATGAGATCCATGGTTCCAAATTGATATACAGCCGCCATCAAAGGAGCTACCCCTGAATTATGCACAAGTTCCAAGGTTATACCTAAACACTCCTCGAATAATCTCAAAACAAAACCATCTCTTCTTTCGAAGCATCCCTCTCAACCCACTTCGTAAGAGCATCCTTACAATTCTTCGTCACTGCCTTCGCATAGTCCGGTCCAGGCGGCGGCGCATTAGGAGGCGGCGCCTTAGCCGGATCACCAGCAACCCACGCAATAGGCTCCTTGTTCGCTCCCTTAGAAGCATCTCTAAAAGACTTTACCTCGTCGACAGAGTACCCACGGCCGAAGATCACCGCGCGAGGCGGCCGGCTGTGGTCGTTCGATCCAACATCACTTTCTGGCGGTGAGAGCGGCTGCTGTCCGGCCAGCAGGCGCGGAAGCTCTTGCAGAACTTGCTCGTTTGATTGTATGAATCGGACGACTATTATTGTTAGCGCATTGAGTGGATCGTGGAGTCCATGAAAGGTAGGGGGATCGCGTCGGGAAGGAGATCGCGGAGCTCACCTTCATATTCCGGGAGCAGGGCGGCCGCCACTGACCTTCCAACCATGGTTGTTCGTCCGCATAGGACGACTGGGAGGGCTTTACGTAGGGCTGTCATTTCTGGATGAGTTGATGGTTTACAGAAAGGGCAAGTTGGCGTAAGTCGTGAAGAGCTAGTTCAGCCGTGATGGGAATGGGGGCCTTAGTCTGGAACGGGCCAGTCTTTCCGAGCGCTGATATTATTAGGTTTCTGGGATTGAGTAGGCTGTGCTGTCACAACAGCCGATGAAAACAAATTACATATTCGTTTAACACCTTTGCCTGCTTGCGGAATAATATTCAAGTCATCGCTATAGAAAGCAGAAATAAACCACCTTTAGCATATCGCCGATTGACCAGAGTGGGTCTGAGCCATGCTTTCTATACTACCTCCGATTTTCATACTGCCAATTTTTTCAGTGGCACTGAGCTTTCAATACTTTGCCACTTATCAATCTGATATGTTCATAAGAGTGCGAACCATATTATCCTTTGTATGGAAACGCTGTTGACATCCGTACGTCATCGGTAAGTATATCGCCTCCAACATCTCAAGACAATAGCCCAGCAATCTTCGAAGTAGTCTGTAGATGACCTCACCTCCCCAATACTCAACAATGCCAAACCTAGACCTCCCACACCAAACACGCCCTCTAGCCTCGCTCGTAAAACGAGCCAACAAACTCCGATTCTACGCATCCCTCATCTCCTGGCTAGACCGCAACCTCTCCCTCCCCTTCCCACCAAAACCCTCTCTCGAAATCTCCATCCCAACAACAATCAACAAAACCCCCGGCTCAATAACCCTCTACTTCTTCACCAGTCCTTCCCGCGATATAGCCACCGAAGTACCAAACCCCTCAACCCCCAAACGACCCGTCCTTATAAACTTCCACGGCGGCGGCTTCTCAATCGGCACAGCCCTCGACGACGCCCGCTGGGCCGGCTCCGTCCTAAACGCCTTCCCAGAATCCGTCGTCGTAAGCGTCGACTACCGCCTCGCCCCCGAACACCCCTTCCCCGTCCCAATCGAAGACGGTGTGGACGCAATCTTCTGGCTCTGGCGACACGCAGAACACTATAATCTCGATCGCAAGCGCTTCGCTATTTCCGGGAGTAGCGCAGGCGGGAATCTCGCATTCACGGTTCCATTACGATTGCACGAAGAGCTGGAGAAGTACCAGCTCCGCGGAACGAAGCGCAATATCAAACTTTGCGGGATAGTAGCATTCTATCCGAGTGTGGACTGGTCGCGGACCCGGGAAGAGCGGAATGAGTCCAATCCTATCTCTAGAGAGAAGTCTATGATTTCATCATCTATATTTACCTTCTTCGATGACTCGTATCTGCTTGTGCAGAATTTGCCGAGGAAACCGGGTTCGAAGATCGTTGATATGAGTGATAAGCTTCTTTCGCCGGGATTGGCGCCTAATTGTCTTCTTTTATCTGCACTGCCGCCTTGTGTGTCTGTTTATACGTGTGGATGGGATCAGTTGCTTGTTGAGGGGAATAAGTTCAGAGAAAGATTGAAGAGATTTGTTGATGAGGGGAGAATGGAGTACGTGGGTGGGTTAGAGATAGAAGAGACTGCTCATGGATTCGATAAAAGGCCTTCCTTCTGTATGGCGAATGAAGCGAGGGATAGGATGTATGGGGACGCGGTGCAGCAGTTGGGGATTATGTGGAAGTACGATGAGTTGTCTGAGTAACCTTCATCACAGTGTAACTATTACTTGATACTGCAAATATCAGTATCCTTTATTGAATAAGGTTGTAGAAGCAGCGGGATGACCGCGGAATCTAAGCGGGGCTCATGCCGCGGGGTAGATAAAGTCTTCGCGCTGACCTTTCCCCCATCTTTCACTCGTCAAACTCCACTTCCAATCTACCTTGGTAGCCAACACAACTTTATTCAGACGATCGGTAGGTGATCTCGGCAGGCTAGTGTCGCTCTCAGATGCAGACCCTTGTACTAACCCATGTAGATCCAGCCGAACCAAACCCATCATGTCTGGTCACCCAAATTGCCCCAAGTGCAGCGCCCCCTCTGAGGGTGGCGGCAAGACCTGCAGCACCTGCGGTGCTGTAAGTACTTTTTTATCTTATGTTTTCATGAATCAAGCTAATCCGATTCAGTCTTGCCCCGTCTAAACCGGGCTATACTACGGGAGGTGGCTGATGAGAGACGAAGAGATGAGGTGACGAGTTACGAGATCGGTGATACGAATTCACGAGGGAGGGTAGAAGCAATCCGAGGTATCAGCATTACGTATACCTAGGTTAAGACAGAATGCCACTTCCATAAAACCGACTTCCTGGACTTTTATCGTAGGTGAAGGGAATATCAATTTGCTATATACGAGAATGCAAAAAGGCCATCCGAGCCTAACAAAGGAAAAAGAATACAAGTTTGTTCAAAAACAGCAAGGATATAAGGTAAGACTAACAGACATCCATCAAGGCACATCTCCATGTCTTGCGTAGTTCTTGTTCTACTCGAGGGAAGATCCCTGCCGGGTATATAAGCATTCTCAACTTCTTGAGGGTAGCTTTACATCAAAACGCCATGCTCTATTGATCCGGACGAGTGTCCATTTATGCGGTCTTGCGCCACTGGGACCAGACACCGATCAAACTGCTGACGGTACCGGCAATACCGACGATGCCGTCGTCGAGGTTAGCCAGACCGATGGCGGAGGCGGGGATGGCGATATCAGCCAGGTCGGAAACGAGCTGGACGCGGGCAGCAGCGCGCTCCCTAAAATAAATATTAGCACTGCTAGAACAGGTCACATGTAATAAGGAATACATACTTCTCAATCTTCTTCGCCTCAACAACACCCTCGCCTTCCTTGCGGTCGAGGGTCTTCTCACGCTGCTGCAACTGGTACAGGCTGTAAGCACCGGCGATAGCGCTGCAAAGCAGACCAGCGAACCAAGAACGGTATGCGTTCTCCTGGAGGCGCTTCACGGACTCCAGCTTGCGGTATCCGACAACGTCGATCACTGTGACTGCATCGAGGGTCAGGTAGCCGGCGTAACCGAGCTGTCGGCCGACAGCCAGGTAGCGGAGAACAGGGTCGATAGGAGCCTTGTTGTCGAGGGCGACGGACGCAGCCTTCAGGTGCTCAAGGAACTTGCCGAGACGCATGAGCTTGCGGGTTGTGCCGAACTGCTTCTTGACGGCATTGTAGGGGTCGATGGCCGACTGGGGCTTGTTGGTGCGGTACAGGTACCAGGTGTAGAAGCGGGAGAAGTACTGGACGGTTCGCAGGAGCTTGTCGCGGCCAACTGTGGTGCGGGAGTTTCCGTTAGCATTTCCGATCGGTTGCTTTGCGGGGAGTCGTTTATGGGGTATGGGGTGGTGGTGAGAATGGTCCGAGCCGACGGGCTCAAGGAATGGGGTGGTGTCTTGTTTTGACGAGTTCACGTACCGGTTGTTGAGACGAACTTCAGCCAGTGCGCCAGGGCTGGGTGGTAGACGAGAGCGTCGGCGACCATGGTGGTGGTTGTTCAATTCCCGATTACGCGCGAGGGACGATGCGACGGGGTACTCTTCGGAGGCGGTGATCCGAAGATGAGGGTTTGGATGGAGGAGGGATAGAAGAGTCTGAGTGGAGACGGAGAGGTTAAAGGAGTGGTTAAAGAGGTTAAGGATGTCAAGGGAGTTGATGATGGGGAGAGCCGGTAAATGACCGGCGACTGCTTGCTCCGGCGGAACGAACCTCGGCAGACACTGCGTCGATGTTGGTGGAGTCTCGGGCTGTCCAGGCGTGACGTCTTCGAGCTGGGGCTATTGCATGTGAAATGCTTATTGGTTTGCCGCGAAATCAAATTGCTTGTGAGATGGTTTTCAATGCTTCCAATCTCTTGAGAAAAGTTTTCTTTGAAATGTGAGGTGTCGTGTTCGCCCAAGCCTCCCGGTCAATTTTCGTCTCGCAAGTTCATTCCTAGTTCGGCAAAGGGCTGCTCTCTACGGCTTTGAATCCGATATGAATGTAGCACTACTTATACAAAGCATTGGCCGCGATCGAGTCAATCAGTCACCCATAATCACATGGAGTCCAACTAAATTCCCACTACGACTCATTATGGGTAGATTTATCAGGGCACTGAAGCGATCTTGTAGGCTCGTTCAAGAGAATTGCATTTCTGGCAATTAGATTATTAATTCGCTACCTGGCGCAAGTGGGTTCGAAAATTAGCAACGCGCTGCTGGGAACATCAGATTTGGTGGTCGGAAAATTCCTCGAGGTCCTCCGATGACCTTTGATACTGTTTGCTGGGATCGCAGTCTACCTGGTGATGGTCGCATGGGTGTTTTTAGTCGCATGAGGGCTCATGATTAGAAGATCGCAGGGTTATTCGCAGGTTATAGGACGGCAAGTCGCAGGGACCAGTGCTTCAAGGATGAGTCGAACGAAGCCGATAAGTGGTGCAGCGGAATCTTTTGGTGGAGAACTTAGTTGATACCCATAGTGGAGGTATCGTAGCCGTTTTCCTCGAGGTAGACACGGAAGCGTTCGTCTTCATTGGTGATCGTATCCTGGTTGATTTGGGGCAGAAGGAAGAAAGCCAGGAAGGCACTCAAGATGCACAGAGCGCTGGAGATGAAGAATGGGTGTTGTCCTTTCTGCACCGGGGTGCTGGCATTCTTGATGGCAATTGGAAGCACATAAGTACCCACAAAAGCTCCAATTTTGCCGGCGGCGGCAGCATAGGAATAGTACTGACCGCGAATGGCGGTTGCACTGGTCTTGGCTGCACATAGACCAATGTTGTCGCCAGGGCCGAACTCGCCGAGCGCGAGGAAGACGCTGCACAGATTAGCTTCATACACAACCCAATTCACTTTCAAGGATCTTACCCATAGACAACAATAAAAGCACCCATGTACTTCTCGGTTGCAAGCCACTCGTAACAGCCAGACATGATAAACCCAACGATACCCTGAAGGCCCACGCCGATAGCCAGTGTCAACTTGGGGCCAATCCAGTCACTCGACAAGGCACCTAGGCCAGATCCAGGGATGTAGAAAAGGTAAATTAGAGTAGTCCATCCGAATGTCTTCCACAAGGGAGGAGTATCTCCGAGGATGAGAGTCAGGAATTGAGACGAGTACAAGCTGAAAGAGTAACTCGAGAAATCGTAGATAAACCAGATAAGCGATACCACGGACTACAAAGTCAGCATATAAGCATTCCGCGCAAGAGACTATCAACCTACCAATCGCCACCAATAAAACTTGATGATAAGCCAAATCGGGAATTTAGTCATCTTCTCTCGCTTGAATTCCTCGGGTTCCTCGAGCTTGAGTCGAAGGTATAGCAAGCTCAAAGGAGGAACCACACCAAGCCCTAGAGCAAGACGCCACGCAGCGCGCAGGTGGTCCTCGGTGAAGATCAGGCACAGGATCATGGGCACTAAGGCGGAGATGACAAAAGCAAAGTCGATCTGGAAGTTGGTGAACATGATGAACCATCTGTTGCGGTGGCCCTCCTTCAACTCTCCAGTGTTCTCAGCACATGATACTGAGCCAGCTGGGTATTCGCCACCAATACCGATACCGATGAAGAAACGGTAGGCTGTCAAGGCAGCAAACATACCCTCCAGGCTGTTGTGGTAGCCGTAAGAACCAGCAGAGAGAGCGGCGAAGATGAACAAGATGACCGTGGAAATGAACAGCGACCATTTGCGAGACCAATGATCACTGGTGTATCCAAAGACAAGCATGCCTACGACCGTTCCCGCGAAAGCGATGGCCGAGACGTTTTGGCTTGCTGTCGAGTTCGTATAGGCATCGCCGTAAATCTTCCCGAGCATGGTATTCACCTGCCCAATGACCTACTGGCCGTCAGTATCATCATCTTGATGCTTCCCTGGGCTCTTTCTCCAAGAGTGCGTTCGTGTAGACGACTCGAGCCAAGAAAAACGGGGGTACTTACACCATTGAGGTATCCATCGGAGAAAAGACCAGCACCACAGGCGATAGTTGGCCAGCTGCGCTCCCAGCGCCCCTTAGGCACTTGGTCCAGTGGCACAACATTCCGGCCTTCCTCCTCAGGACGAGGGTCCTTCTCGGACGCGACGGCGGCGTTTTTATCGTAGTTCGACATTGCAAATTCGCAATGATCGGGACGCCCTGATCGGTGCTTGACGTGGAGGCTGAGGAGTAATCCAGTAATCGCTCCGATATCAAGGCGCAGCGCGCGAACTACCGACTATTGATGCGTGTAAGCTGTATCACTCACGCCAAGAAGAATCCAGCTTCAGGAGGGGATCAGGAAGCAGCAGTGGAGGCGGAGGAAGGGTATAAGTACGCCCCGGTCAAGCTGTGCCGAAGAAAAGGCCGGGAAAAAATGAAGTAACAGAAAATAAATTAAAAGTCGCGGAGGGCAGCACTTGCCCAGGCAGGCTTAGGGTAGAACTTTCCCAGTTTGCCCGTACAACAGCGTCGAATGCGGGATAGTGGGGGCCTTTTCTGGGCGACTCGAAGCCCATTCAGGAGCAGCCAATAGCGAGGGCCATCTCTATCAGCACCCCAACCTCGGCTTGGGACACTTCCATTTTGGCGGTATTTCGGCGCTCTTTCAAGCAGGCACAAAGCATACCGGACAGCGATCTGATAATCGGATCACGGCCGCGTCAGCCAAGCTTCGGGATCTCCGTTGCAGGCCAAGCCAGACCGACGACCCTCGATCGATGCTATCCAACAACGGGTGCACGTGGTGGACCGTTCGTCGGGCGGTTTCCACTTGGGGCAGAAGCGTTGGGATCCACTTGTATGGAGGCGTCAGGATTGTGGCATTTACTGCTTCGGAGCTCTCGAACCAAGTCCTGCGTCCCGGGCTGGCTTCGCAGCCTCTGATTGCTCGGTTGCATCGAGAGCACAGGGGACGCTGAGTAAAGCAAGACTTCGCACGTAGGAGTGAGTACCTGGTAGTGCTTCGATGTGGTACCACCCAGGATATTTAGCCATGCTGAGCTTTGTGAGATGGTAAACGGTAAGGTGCATGAATTGGCATATTTGGATAGAGCCCAACAGCAATCACCCTCGCCATTTCCATCACCTTACATTATCAGAGGATTAGAGATAGTGGCACGCGACTCTCACGCGACCAGATGCACAACACTTCGCAGGGGCCATCAGTGTGGAGGCGTTCTCGAAGCTTGTCTCAAACAAGTGGGATCGGCATATTCGAGGGGAACAGCAGCCTGAGGCACGAAAGCTGCGGCCACACATGATGACTAAACAGAAAACGTTGATGCCTCTGCATTGAGGCAATAGCTATACCGCCTCAGGCAGAATGTTATGTCAGCACCCAGCTAAGCTCCAGTCCAGTCCGCCAGCTACGTGATGCAAAGCAGGTCTTCCCCGAATCATCAAAACACCTCCATCGAGCCTCCACAACACACTCTTCCTTCGCATCATCCTCATCCCAGACCCACTCCGCCATCATGGGTTCTGATCCCCAGTACATCAAATACCCCGACCTCATCCTCGCTCAACATGTCTTCAACCTCTCCAACCCTGCATGCGCTCCGGCGACTCAGCAGATCTCATTGAAGAAGCTGCAAGATGTCATCGCGGAGCGCAAGATGGCTCCGTTCTACCGCCACTTGGCTCACCCCGTCGAAGGTATCCTGAACAACGCCGGTGAAGGCGCTCCACAACATCCCCAGACTGGCTCCAAGCCGCTTCTTTCTTCAAACATGCTCGCCTCACGAAAGTCGCCACAAAGCATCGACTTCCCATGGGATGAGAAGCTATACCAGTCACTGGTGGAGGATAACAAGAAGGAGCTGGAGGGATTCCAAAAAGAGGAGGATGACGCAGAGGAGGCTGCTGGTGAGACCGAAGTGCAGGCTGCACGAGGAAAGCGGGCCGAGTTCTGGGCTCGCGTGGGCGACAAGGTATGAAATCTTTCTTTCATCATAAATGCTGGCTTTCTGACTCGGTCGAAATATAGGACAAGTGTATCGAGTCACATGAAGCACTTCTCGAGAAAACCGGGTTCCTGGGCACCAAGATCGACTTGGTCCTTGCTATGATTCGAATCGGACTGTTCTTCGGTGACGCTCCTTTTGTTAAGAAGACAATCGAACGGGCAGAGACTCTTGTGGAGAGTGGCGGTGACTGGGACCGAAGGAATCGCTTGAAGGCCTACAAGGGAATGCACTTGCTCACTGTTCGTGCCTACAGCTTGGCCGCACCTCTCCTCCTTGACAGTCTGTCAACATTTACAAGTTATGAGCTTTGCAGCTACTCTTCTTTGGTTATTTACTCGGTATTGGCAGGATCTCTATCTCTCAAGCGAGTGGACTTCAAGGCCAAGGTCGTGGATGCTCCAGAGATCAGAGCTATTTTGGGCGCCGGAGAGGACCGCCTGGCCGCGTTGACTGGAGAGATTTCCGCAGGTCCCGGTGCTCGTGAGGAGGAAACAAAGGATGCGAAAACCACACGGTCAACGCCAGCCGGTGGCGCCAAGACTGCCATTAACCTCACCACATTCAGCACTGGCTCTGCTGAGCAAGCAGAGGATGACAACCCAGTAGACTTCACCCCGTTGGCAGATTTGGTGAACAGCCTTTACAACGGCAACTACCGCTCTTTCTTCGTGGCTCTTGCTGCAGTTGAGGATTCTTTCTTGACTCAAGACCGCTACCTGCACGAGCACCGGGCATGGTTCGTCCGCGAAATGCGTCTTCGTGCCTACCAGCAGCTCCTCCAGAGCTACCGCGTGGTAGGATTGACCGGCATGGCGAGCGACTTTGGCGTGACAGTAGACTTCTTGGACCGGTATGTTTTTCTATTCTCCGGCTTATGTTCCGAACTCTTTACTGACAATGTCACAGTGACCTGGCCAAGTTTATCTCTAATAACCGCATTTCATGCACCATCGACCGGGTCAACGGCATCATCGAGACCAACCGACCTGACGATAAGAACAAGCAGTATGCGGATGTTGTGAAGCACGGTGATGCCCTCATCACCAAGCTGCAAAAGTATGGACAAGCTGTTCGTCTGCGTGGAAGCGAACGCAGCTAGATGGACTAATGTTATACTTGCGAGAATGGCCCGGGAGTCTATGGCATAGGCATAGCATCCAATATCTAGAATTTGATTCACGAATTGTACAATGCCATTATGACATGTTCGCCGTAATCTACTTAATATGCCCCCGCACTCGGACGTCTCCGGTGGCGCCGGGAATCAGGAGATCGCCGAGGAAAGACCACTCTGCGATCGGCCATGCTAAACCTTAGCGCCGGTACTTTGAGCCCTCGATCTCTGTATACAAGGCCACCCAGTACATCCATAGATCTGACTCATTTCTCGTCCGATAAGCCCCCGCATTCCTTTATTCCAGCAATGGTCACCGGAGCAAGTGGAGTGAGCATGCTGACTCACAAAGTTCACCGCCCGATCGGTCCCTGGGCCGAATATTTTCTATTTTTCTTCTTTGCGCCTCCGGTAGTGCTGTGTGCAGTTCAATTCTCCGCTGTCGAGTAAAGCAGGCATCTAGGAAGGGACCGGTTGCGTAGCACTCCTCCTCCATCATGTCCTGGCAATTGAAGCTCGCATCGAGCCTACGGGCCTCGCCGCTGAAAGGCCGGGCAACTCAGCCGATAAGAGGCTTCCCGGCCCTACTTTGCCCGGGACGGTCTGCGGGGGGGTTCTCCGCTTGCTTAGGTACGTGGGATGCGCTGTCATATATAGATTGGGCAGGCTCGCGCTCTGCGTTCCACTCTGGACGATCATCTTATGCCCGTCCGTGACTGGCCGCTCTTTCCCCTCCTCCGATCCTGCCATATACCCCTCCGAGCGCCTCTGCCATTTTGCTCTCACTAATCTTCCTTGGGTTTGTACAGCGCCCACCATGACTCGCACCGCCTCAACCCAGCGCATGTCGCTCGACAACATCAATCCCTCCGTTAAGCAGGCCAAGTACGCCGTGCGGGGTGAATTGGCCGTCAAGGCGGAGAAGTACCGTTCTCGCATCGCTGAGGGCGACTCCTCGCTGCCTTTCGAGAGCGTCATCTTCGCTAATATCGGTAACCCTCAACAATTGGATCAGCAGCCTATTACATTCTTCCGCCAGGTCCTCAGTGTTGTTGAGAACCCATTGCTATTGGAGAACCCCGAGGTCCTTAAGAGTGCCTTCGGATACAAGCAGGATGTGTTGGACCGCGCAAAGGCCCTGCTGGCTTCCGTCCAGAGCGTTGGCGCATACAGTCACAGCCAGGGCGCCCCAGGAATTCGGGATAGTGTCGCGAAGTTCATTGAGGAGCGCGATGGCTTCTCCGCAAACGCTCAGGATCTCTTCCTGACCGGCGGTGCCTCCGCTGGTGTCAGCACTCTGCTGAATGTCATCTGTGATGGCCCTAAGACTGGTGTTTTGGTCCCAATTCCTCAATACCCTCTTTACACTGCGACTTTGGCGCTCTTGAACGCGCAATGCGTTCCTTACTTCCTTGAGGAAGATAAGGCGTGGGGTACCGATATCAGTGCTATCAAGAAGTCTATCAAGGACGCTCAGGCCGCCGGTACCGATGTCCGCTCGGTAGTTGTCATCAACCCCGGTAACCCAACTGGTGCTTCTCTGAGCGAAGACGATATCAAGCAGGTTATTGATATCGCCGTCGAGGAGCGACTGGTTGTTATTGCCGACGAGGTCTACCAGACCAATGTCTTCTCCGGAGAGTTTGTTTCCTTCAAGAAGCGCCTTCGTCAGCTGCAGCAGGAGACCCCTGGCAAGTACGACAACGTGGAGCTGGTTTCCTTGCACAGTACCTCCAAGGGTATGGTCGGCGAGTGTGGTCACCGTGGTGGCTACTTCGAATTGGTTGGCTTCGATCCTTTGGTCCAGGAGCAGATCTACAAGCTTGCCAGTATTGCTCTGTGCCCACCAGTCATTGCTCAGTGTCTGCTTGAGACCATGGTGAATCCACCCAAGCAGGGCGAGCCCAGCCACGAGTTATACGAGAAGGAATACAACGGTATCCGCGATGGTCTGCACAAGCGTGCCCTCGCTCTGTACCACGCTTTCCAACAAATGGAGGGTGTTGAGTGCCAAGAACCTCAGGTCAGTACATGAGATCATATGTTCGATTCGTCTTAACCAACTGTTAATAGGGTGCCATGTACCTTTTCCCCACTATCAAGCTGCCCGCCAAGGCCGTTGAAGCCGCCAAGGCCGAGAGCCGCGCTGCCGACGAGTTCTACTGCCTGCGTCTTCTAGATGCCACCGGTGTCTGTGTGGTCCCTGGTTCTGGATTTGGCCAGAAGCCAGACACTCTTCACTTCCGTACCACTTTCCTCGCTCCCGGCACCGACTGGGTCCAGCGCATTGTCAAGTTCCACTCCGAGTTCATGGAACAGTACCGTTAAAATTATTTCTAAAAGATAAACCCGGGTTGATCCCGACTTCTTCCTACTTCCTTATATCATGCGGTTATGTGAGACGAGCCTTGATGCGCGCGTTACGACTCCATTCCTTGCAGTGTTCGCCGCAGTCTAGACTTTTACTTTCTTTTATACCCGACTCCTAAGAGATGGGGACAGGGTATTACATCATTAATCATTGATATGGTCTTGTGCTGACTTCCTGCGCTTGGGCTTTGGTCATGGACTTCATGTTTATATTCATATTGATATTGGAGGCTTATTAGAATAGAATGCATTCTGCTACGCTGCATGGAATTGGCTTGAATTGGCTTGTAAAATATCTCCGTCCATCGGACTGGAAAGTAATCTCTCTCAGATAATTTTGCTTATACCTTAGTAGGCAGCAGTTCCAGTTGACGGAAGATCGAAACACCCCGCGGTTGCCATCTCCATTCATTCCAAGACTTTATACTCCTGAATATTCCGAAGCTGGCTCGATCGTTCTCAGCGTGACCGGTGTATAAAACTTGGTTGATTGCTTTTCTTTGCTCCACATCAATTACCACAAATCAGCATTTTGAACTTTCTGCGCAAAAAGCAGGGCGCCATCCTTTGACGCTTCTGCATATTTTCCATAAAAAGACCATTGCTTTGTTAGTGCACTTTTATCATTCACATCTGAGACAAGTCCAACCGGTTTAACCACTTCACCATTTTCAACTAAAGCCAGCCAGAGGCTATCTGTCTGGCTTTTGGCTGATAGCATTTGGGTCATGGTAGTTAGGGCTGGATCATAAGTATGAGCCTCCCAAATCTGCGGGAACCTCATGTCTCCGCTTGGAATACTGACTAGGCCTTTTTAGCGTCTCTACCGCTAGAAGAGGTAGTCAAAACTTACATGTGAGGCTTGCTTTGTTCTGGATGTTCGATAGCGAGATATTGCCGACAAAAGCGAGATCTGATAACTTGTCAGTACCTTCTTCTTATGAAAAGATTTCTTTCAAGGCTGAAACCAGGGCCCGCACTATTTGCCGCGAAGACACGGAGTCCGTTCACGTCTCCCCCATATGCGAATAGACCAAATTCAGTCGTGTCGGGATCCATCTGAGGATCAGGAGTAGCTGGCGAGGCCATGGTTTGGGTTGCCACAGAGAGGCCACATATTATTTTGATGTAAAGCTTTATCAGAAGCATTTTGAAGATCAAGGCCCAGCCGAGGGGAAATAATAGGGCATATGTGATGTAAACAAGAGAAGTAATAGTATCTTTCTTTTCGTTTCATTGTTATCTTTTTTTGCGGGGTTTGATACTCTTAATCTTGGAAATTCGGACGTCATGAGCTCTAGTGAAACAAAGAATAATAGTGTAACTTCTTGGTTAGAATTCCCCGTAACACAAATTGAATCTTATTTCGAGGAATAGATTCAAACTTGGAAAGTAAGAGTTACTGGTGTCTTCTTCAGCCTCTATTCAACGATTGAACAGCAGACCTGGGATTGTATCAATTAGATACTGTGAATATCTGTGAATAGCTTCTATAAAGCATCTGAATGCTAGCAGAAATTGTCGAACAGCTACCTAGGTGCTTAAAGCTGAAGTGAGCTTTTCAACACTTTCCAATTTTTGACAAGGGTGCCTGGTCGAAAATTTGATCTGCAGGCCTCATATCAGTCCATGGGATCCGATTGATAGTTCAATAGTAACGCGCCTGAGGCAAACTCCGGCTTTTGAAGACCTAAAGTTGATTTTGTGTCTATGGCGTGGCCCTACTACTAAGATCTTCCATGGACAAATATCATGCTAGGGTATCTCATGGTAGCACATCTATGAAAGGCAGTCAGTCGACCAACAAGATTCAATATTGCTATTACTTATTTGCTACGCCATTTTACCCTGGACCTAGACAAAATAGAACTTAATAGAAGTCCCGACGAAACCTCTTCTTCAGTGGCTGTGACGTAGGACGAAGAACTCCTAAGAAGCCATTATTAGTCTTGGCTGGTAATTGAATCATCTTTACAATCCCTTAGAGAAGCCCGGAATGATAGACTGGTTGTACGAGGGCTGAACCAAGTAGATTTGCTACGTGCCAGTCATCCAGATGCCTGTCCTTGCACACGAACTTTGGAGACTGCTCTAGCATAAATACTCTCTAGGATATGATCACATTTCACATGCTAAAAAGGCAACCCAACTTTTTCCTCTAAATCAAAACACTTGGGATAATTTCCACTGACTTGGCGACTTGAAGGCGAATGGCTTTAGGCTGTCAGCATTAGCATTACAAAAGTCGAAGGTCTTATCTCTTATAATGAGATTATTTGAAGTCATTGCACCTCTTTGTGCTGTTTGCTTGTACTTGTTTGGCTGCTATGGACTCACGTTAAGGCGCGAACATCCTGCCCCACGCTCTATCCAGCACCATGGGCTTCCATGCCCGGGAAACTCTCCTCAAACCCGGAAAAGATGGTGTCAACGCGATATCTATACCGACTACGAAGAGGACTGGCCGGATACAGGCGTCACACGTGAATATAATTGTACAGTTGGGAACTACATTCTCGCTCCAGATGGAGTTAATCGTAAAGCCATTGCGGTGAATGGGATTGTACCCGGACCAACGATTATTGCTGACTGGGGCGATCGTGTCGTTGTGCACGTTTTCAACAATCTCTCCTGGGCCAAGAATTACTCAAATGCAGGAATTACTATCCATTGGCACGGGATCAATCAGTGGTACAATAACCCCAACGACGGTGTGGCCTCTGTGACTCAGTGTCCCATAACCCCTAATCACACTATGGCCTACGAATGGCGTGCCAATCAATATGGAACAGCATGGTACCATGCACACATCAGCTTGAAAACCTGGGATGGCGTGTACGGTGGTATCATCATCAACGGCCCTGCAAGTCAAAATTATGATGAGGATAAAGGCGCACTGTTTCTCGGAGACTGGACGCATTACACTCCGGGAGAGGCTTATGATGATGTCCAAATTTATGGTCCGCAGAAGATAGCAAATGGATTGATCAATGGGACGAGCATATGGTACCATACGAGCGATGCTTATCAATGTCCCCTGATGCCTCCTAAATTTCTTCCTCAACCCTCTAAATGCTTTCTCAAAAGAGATGTATCGAACTCGTCTGGAGTCGTTGGCAAAAGATTCAACACAACTGTTGAAAGAGGAAAATCCTATCGCATTCGACTTGTGAATCCTTCCATCGATAGCAATTTCGAGTTCGCGGTCGAGGATCACAATCTCACAGTTATTGCAATGGATCTGGTTCCGATAAAACCTTACACAACAAAATCTGTCAAAATTTACATGGGTATGTCCCGATGTCTGATTTCTCAGAAGGTTAAAATCCGACAACTTTCACTCTTGCTGATTCAGCCTATCAGGCCAGCGGTATGATATAATTCTTCACGCAAATGCGACAAAGAAGGGCCCTTTCTGGATAAAATCAATTTCAATCAGTGGTTGCTCAGAGGTATTCATTCCATCCGGGCTCCCAGCGATATTCAGCGGTGTCTTATACTACGGAAATAACGACGGCACCGAGCCAACGACTGCACAAATTGAGCCTGGCGCTAATTCCACGTGCCACGATGAGCCCGTTGACAAACTATCTCCGGTAGTTGAGAAAGAAGTTCCACCAAATCCACCAAATCCATATTTTCCCAATGGCTCAAACAACACAGTGGCATGTTCCCATAAAAACAGTTCAAATTGCGTTTCTAGGGTACTGAATATCAGTACCATCGTCAACAGGCCCTACAATGTAACGCTCAGATGGGAAATTAATAACCACAGCATGAGAGGGGACTGGAAAGACCCAACTATTAATCAAATGCTCAGAAAATGGCCGTTTCGTGATGATCAGAACGCGTTCAAAATCTCAGATGACCAGGAATTGGTCTATCTTTATATGAACAATCCAGTCAATGGCAGTATTGGGAGTGTTGACCATCCGGTGCACCTGCATGGTCATGACTTTTACATTCTGTCACAGGGCGACGGTCTGCTCAATGAGTCTGTCATAACGTTGAAGAATCCCCCACGCAGGGATACGGCTCTTCTATACGCCAATGGGGGGTACTTACTACTTGCATGGAAAGCAAATAATCCTGGTGTTTGGCTAATGCACTGTCACCTTGGATGGCACACTGCGATGGGATTCGATTTTCAGTTCATCGAAAAACGACAAAGGTTTCTTGAGACAGCGTATATGGGGGTCTATAATAAGACTTGCGATGAATGGCCGGGTGTCAAACCTTTCCACTTCCTGCAGTCGGCAGGTGATGAACAGGCAGGAGTCTGATCTTAGTTTCACGTTTTGAAATCAGATACAATGCTAATGATTCCTAACAATGCTTTCTGCCTCGGCCCGTTTGATGGCTCTGTGATAGTCATGTCAACTACAATGCCGAGATATCCGAGTATCAGATGATACGAGAATGGCGTCAATTTACAAAATGGACGATGCATGTAATCTCGCTTGCGTAGTATAAAAATGCAAGTCGCTCTATTTAAAACTTTCAAGACATTCAAATAATAGATCATGAGCTAAATTACGTCATGAACTCGTAGGAGCATTGGAATTGACGTATATCCATTCAAACGAATGAGAGCTAGCATAATTCACCTACATGATGTGGAAATTCTTCCATTTTTCTCTTATAAGTGCAAAAAAGATCCAATTAGACTACTATTTTATTAATAGAATTTTTGTACATCTCGATTCATTCTCAAATCCAAGTCATGCGGTCGCGTGATCCAACCCTTCGCGGTTGATATAAGCTCCAAGCGCCAAGCAAATCGCAGCTGTGGACCCTATCGTCATAATCATCAGATCTCCATAGATATCTCACATGTGCAAAGCCAACATTCATTCGATCTCATATGCATTTCAAACCCAAATGTCAGACAAGTTGTGACGCCACCGCCCGGTCGTGGCGTGCTTATTGCTCCTCCGCGCCAAACCCGTATGTAAAAGCACGTACTTCACAAACATGAAATAATAAGTCACTAGCTTGTACCATCTCGTACCATCTAGCTGTCCCAATATATCGTATAGCATCGTAACCGAGCTCCATAAGCCCGCCGTGACAAAATTCTACCATTCAACTACAAACCCTAAGTAGCGGTGAGTAGATCGGCCAGCACAAACCCCTCCACAACCAGGGCTCCAGCTCCAAAATCCTACATGATCTCATATTCCAGAAGCCCGAATAAAGAAATAGAGCCGGTGACCGAAAGCTAATTATTAGGACGGTGGACCATCTCATGACCGCCCTTGCGACCACTTACAATTTTAGAAATCAAGAATCAAGAACCAGCCACGAATTCCCAGCAACCCCGACCACGAACCCCCGTTCCCTGCATAATACAAAGATACGTACGTGTCATCATACAGACGGCGTAAAGACGGTAAAGACAGCCCTGTTTCCCAGCATATGTTCATGCACAGCGCGCATACCAGCCTTCCCTTTCCAGCGCACATGCCTAGTGTTTTCGCGGGGTTCGATCGCTGCTGCACGGTAGCCTCAAGCGTGGGCTTGGCTAATGCTTAGCGCTGCATGGTGGTGTTTTGTGGGTTTTCAGGGGTAGCTTGATTTCCCAGGTTGGAAGGTTGGAAGATTGGAAGATTGGGTTGGATTATTGCTGGATGCTTGCAGGGATTGGGATCCTGAGGTCCCGAGGTCGGGATGCGGGTCTGGGGATGGGGGTTTATTGGGAGGCTAAGCTTTTTTGACATCATTTTGCAGGGTTCGTGATTAAAAGAGTAGGATCTGAGTACTTGTGTTATGTAGGGTAGTTCAAAGCACCGAGGTTGGGTATACTGGGCTTAGACCAACGGATTGTATGTTTGGAGGGCTTAGTTAGGGCAATGCTAAGAAAAGATAGAAAAGAGTTTATGGGCCCGGGTTGGCAACTTGGTTCAGAGATGCACGGATCTTGAAATATTGGAATGGCTTTTGTTAACTGAGACAAGGTGTCGGAGCTGGTGCGCTTGGGTGCGCTTCACCGCTAGAGCTTGTGAAACAGGGTATCTCGCTTTAGTGTTTCGGTGATGCTGATCCAATTTGCCGGGCCGATTTAGACGTGTAGATTTAATGACAGGAGACAGATCACCTGGCAATTAGATAATAGATGAACGAGGCGCTTTCTGTATGGTCGATGCAGGATGTCGTGGATGAAATAAGTGCATCGTGCAGATGGAGATCTGCGTAACCCCAACATCCGATGAGGAAGGCAGCTAAGATGAAATTTACGAATGTACACATACGAGCTGGAAATACAGGCAGTCTGAATTACCACGTCTAATATTTGTATTGAGATACGGGCTGATCATTGTACACATAAAACACACGGTCTATACAGCGGAACAACAGCGCCAATAATGTACGGTATTCATGACACCGGAACATGTATCCAGCAAAACAAGAACCACTGATCTAGACTCAATGGTATCGTAAAGATCTAGACTGGCTAGTTGAAACAACAAACAAGGCATTTATCATCATCTCTCATCAGGGTCATGCAGACGGTGTGGAGGTGGTGGTAACGCCGCAACAGCGGAGATCCCAGGGGTTATTTTGGAGGAAGAGAAACCGACCCAGCGAACTATTGGGTCCATGACTTGAAGAAACCCTCATCCACAGGCGGGGTGGAATCAGTATCGAAAAGACCGGCAGGCCAGATGGGAACTGCATCGGGTGCAGGCATAGAGTACATGTCTTGCTGAGGGGCAGACTTGGCTTCCATTCCCATGTTGGCTTGCAATTGGTGCTCCAGCGCAGCTGTCTCGGCATTGGCAGATTTTAGGAAATCGTCGATGTTGATAGACTCTAGGTCGTTGGAGGAAAGGAGCTGCGCCTGGGGTAGCCCAACCAAGGAAGACGCAGAGCTAGCCCGGAGATGATCCATGTCCGAAGCTTCGCTCACGCTATGGAGATCGTGCATGTCGTTATTACCGGCATGACCCAGCCCTGGAAGTGGACCAAATTCGTCCGCTTCGGATATATCCCCAGAAGAGGAGGGGGGCTGGAGGCCTGACGGGTACGAATTGTAATCGAAACTGGCGTATGACGGGGTTTGCGTGCTGGTGGTCGCGGGCGCTTGGGAGTAGATCGGAAAGCTTGACCAATCGACCGACGGAGCGCCCATGCCAGAAGATCCAGCCGGCATCTCAGAATCCGGAGACGTAAAGTACTGTTCTTGAAAAGGGTCTTGGTATGCCATGCAGGCAATAGGCGAGTTCGAGCTCGTCGTTGGGAAGGATGTGTAATTTGACATGTCGAGCGGTGGTGGTACGCTAGTTATAATTTGCTCGAGAGGAAACTTGTCCATGGTGGCCGGGGCAGAAGTCGGGTTGGACGCTGCGTCAGGAGTCTTTTCGGTCTTGGCAGTCGGAGGAGCGGGAGGAGTAAACTTGTCCAGGAACGCTTGATCCAAGCTCGGGGTCGAAGTGGGTGTATCGTCCACGCCGGTTGCAGGAGCGCTATGAGGAGAGCCCTGCTGGGATGGTTGCTGTGACAGGGAGACAGGTTCCATCGAGAGCGAAAGTGGTTCTTGGACAAAAGCGGACTGGTTCAAAGGAAGGTGGTCCACCGAACGACGAGGGAGGTCGGCCGGGTGGTGGATGGTATGTGATCGTGGGATTGTATACGGCAATCCGCACTTGTGGGCCATGTCATTATGCTTATGAGCGGGCTTATGGTGACCGTCCCTGAAGATCGTCAACGTCGACTCGGACTTGGTCGACGTGAGGGGAGGCTTTCGAGGGAGCTCAGAAGGGACGGACGGCTGGGAGATCGGTAGACCAATTTCAGGTACAGGGTCTAAATGATGTTCCTTTTTCAGCGCGCAAGTGCAGCGCTGGCCGTGGCAACAGCCACATTGATGAAGAGGGTCCTCTGTAGATTCACATCAGAATTATGGGTCTAGGGAAAACCATAGCCATTGCTCACTCGGATCTCGTTTTTCACCATGGCAGTCAGACGAGTCGGACTTCTTTTTCTTGTCGCCGCACTCGCACCTGACGTGAGTTGTTCGAGACTTGCGCAGGCCGCGGCAGTGAGTACATTGAGAGACTGGGCGGCCTTTTTTATTGATGTGGGTCAACGGGCGGTCTACAGCTCATGTTAGCGCGATGCAAATACCCGGGGAGACCTTCAAGATCCACGTACCATTATGGTGACAGCTGCTCACGCGGTGACCCCGGACGCAAGCTTCACAAGCCCACTTCTCACCATCTATTAACATCGCGAAGTATTACTGAGAGGTACACATGCGATGAGTCGCGAGATGGTAGACTGTCGAGTGGAGGTAAAGTTGTGAAAGTAAAAATAGATGCAGTCCGAAGGACTGCAATGGCCGTCAAGGCTAGGATCCGCCTTCTTCGAGAAGGTCGGACCAAAAATGGAACAAAAGGGTATCTGGGGTATCAAAAGGGCTCCCAATGCGCGAGGGAGGCTTCACAGAACGCCAATCCAACAGTGGGGTCGACAATAGGACGAAAGGTCGCACTGCAACGTCCGCAAAGGCGCAACGTAAAATCGCAAATATATCGTTTCAAAATAGTAAAGAAATGTGGAATTGGCGTGGAGGGGGGGCGAGGTCGGAGTGGCGGGCAGGAGGTATAGTAAGATGAGGAGAGGGGAGGGGAGAGGAAACTCAAGGGGGACCAAGCCTACGCACCGTTTGGCGCCGGCCGTGAGACAGGACACCAAGTACCGGTAGTGGCGGCCAAAACAAAGCGATCGATATAGAGAGTTGAGCGAACACTCTATGCATTAGAGAGAGGGAAGGGCCCAAGAGAGGGAGGCGAGGGTTAATAACGGGGAACGGGATTTTCACGCTGCGTCAGTGGTGGCTGTACGCTGCCGGACTAGAGGCACAAGGCACATTTTACCGTTTTTACCGTTTTTGCTATTTTTACCGGGCGGCTGGGGTGTCTGTAACCAGCCTCTTACAGGATAAATGACAGAACTGTGACCGTACTTCCCCAATACGCTGTTCCTTGGCCGTACTGAGAGATTCGGAGGGCGTGTACTACTAGTTTGCGCCTTGTGTTAAGGCAGTTTATTTTTTATTTTCTCCAAGTTCACATCTACCTGCAAGACTCTGTAACTGAAGTGTTCTGTATCTACGTGGCCGGCCCACAGGAACAACTGGGTCGAGTGCGGGTTAGGGTTTCAATAACCCAAATAATCCAGCCATATCATAATCAAAACGCATCGACCTGTGCGAAGAGCCCGAGCCAGGGTTTGGGGCTAATGCTTTGTCTAAGATGGACCTTACCTCTCCCGCAGTGGTTCGCTCTTCCGACCCCACGAGGCAACAAGTCTTAGAAGCATGAAAGATGGCATGCCCTGCACCGTCGATCGAATCGAACACTCATGGAAAAGGCTTAACCATGGCAAAGAAAAAGCAATACAAGGAGGTACATGATCCTGCGGCATTCATCCGAGAACGGCTGACCGAAGCCTCCAGCATTGGCCCTATGCTCGAACTCGACCCCCACCATGGATGGATCTCGCTAGTAAAACCCGGGGCCGCACCTCCCAACCTTGACATACAATCCCCTGCAACGCCCATGGTTTAGGATGTTTGTCACCTCCAGTCTTGCACCGGGGTCTCCCACGACCAGGGCCTGGGGGCGACGCAGATGGCATGGCGCTAGTCTGACAGTGGGAGGCACCCTACATAACCCGAGGAATCTTCCAAGATCCCTGCAGGTGCTACGTATTGGAGAAGTGGCTCTCATTGGGGGAAATGCGGCTGCATGAGGCCCGGCTAAGGGTTGCCTGAATCAAACCTGCAGCGGAGACCTTCCCGCCTAGTAGCAGAACTAAGTCGAAACAATCAGCAGCAAGACCCATCCAAGAACAGGAACAGACCTTCACCCAGCCAAGGACAGGACAAGGCAAGAAAGAATAAGATAAAGACCTGTTACAGAACCGGTACAATACTCGTGTACTGAACTCGGGCGGTCCCATGGCGTCACAGCTCCTTGTTCGGGCAGCGTGCAGAGTCAGTTTGGCGCCGGCCATTCGGTGGGCCCTGATCTGCATATGCAACTATCGGCGCCAGAGCCAATCGCCGCACCTTGGGATGTGGACTCCATACGTGACCATACGGGAAGGTCGAATCCCAGCCAGCAGAACTCCCCCCCCTCCCGTGAAATTTAAAAAAGGCACGAAATACGATCGGGATGCGCCTTACAAAACGCGTTAGTCTTGGTGCTCCTGAGACGTCCATTGGCACTTCATTGCCCGATTCTGCCCTCATCACCGATCCGTGCTGAGAGACTCGACGCCGGGAGGGTCACCGGCCGACTGTTGCGTCAGGCTGGTGGACTGGCCGCGTCGTGCTGGCCTTGGCCTATGCCCACGGATGATATAATTCGTATGCAATTTGACTGATCTAGAAAAGCGACAGTGCAGAATCTTGGACGCTCGTCTCGGGTCAGCAAAGACCGTTAGAATGCCCCAGTCAGACTAATCATAAGCGCAACACTAATGTATGCCCATCGGCAAGACATAGTATGCAGTAATATAGCTTGCAGATCGCCTTCAAACAGGGTCTAGCTATTATTCCTTCGAGCTTCATTATTTTAAGATTCCACCCTTTGATCCTCCCACATTCTGCTGCAGAATTTTTTCTGTCTTGTTGTCCATGAGAATCCTGATGCTCGTTGGCTATACATGAACTGCTACTGGTAAGCCTGGGCTCAGTCCGCCCTGATCATCTTTCGAATCAGGTTTTGTGCGACTCACTTCTAGTCAAATGACGATAATCAACTGTTGATCACTTACGCTTTTGCATGTACTTCAATGTATCGGGCTTCATTTGCAACTGCATCAGCTCGAGACGATGCCCAACTTTTGGAAGCAGCAGTGCTGTCTCCAGTTACCCTGAGGTAGTTTTCATGATTACTGACAGGATGCCAGCTAGTCTGAATCATCTTATTAGTGCTATAGCCATAAATTCATGCATCAAAGCCACTCAATAGCGCGATAATCCCAGTACAGAGAAATCTCAAGCAGTAGTTGCGATCATTATCATTCGGTCGCCATTAAAGCCTGATTCTGTAGACTTGCACTCTAGCCAAACTGGATATACTTATAGATTCGGTGATGGCTACTGCTAGAAGGAACATGTAGTTTAATTCATGTTATTTCATGGCGAGACTGGCTAGTCGGGGACCTAACTAGCATTTGAGCTGCACAGTTACATTTTGAGATCCTCTAGGTCCTAATACCAAGGATATGTGCATATTTCCCCGAAGCGCCCCAGTCAAAGTAAAGAATAAGCCTGGTTTACCTTATCCGGAGGCCGACAGAAGCGGGTTCCTCCTGCAAAGGGATTCCGGATCAGCAATGGAAACGGGGAAATAGTATAATCCGCACTGAACAACGGAGCGCGCAGAAACAAAAGGCCGAACAACTATAGATCAGAAGCTTAACTAAATAAGAGCTCTAGATATTGTAACTGCGATTAATTATGTTGGTGTCGCTGATTGTGGTTGTGCTGTAGCCCCCTGTAAAACCCCCCCCGCGAATCTTCCCATACAGAAAGAGAGAGAGAAAACTTGTGACCTAGCGCGACCTCCCATCCTTCCTCCACCACCCTGGAAGCCCGCTTCCCACCCACCCCCGTCCTTTCACCTTAAATCATTCTTCGCTTTTTTTCCTGCACGCGGGATGAATTCGAGGGAACAATCCGATATGGCTTCTGCTCCTTCTTACCCTTCTCCTAATGGCGCGCAGATGGCCCAGGGCGGGATGTATTACGACACCCGCCCGATGAACGAGCTCCTAACCGCCGAGCTGTCGCGCGACGCCTCTAACTCTGGCATGGGAGATGGCCCAGGCAATGGAGTGCATCATAGCCAGGGAATGGTATTGGGGTCTTCTGGTGCTGGCGACCTAGGTCGCCCTTCATCCGAAGACCACGGCCATCAACACATGCTTCAATTCACCGCAAGCCAACAAGTGGGAGTAGACCCAAATCACGATCTCAGCTATGGCGAACAGAGCGCGCGTAAGCGCTCGAAGATCTCCAGAGCCTGCGATGAATGCCGGCGAAAAAAGGTATCTGACCATCCTCAAATCCCCCCACGAGACGCGTCATAATGGTCGCTAATCATGTTATTGTTCGCCCTCTAGGTTCGATGCGATGCGAGCTCCGAAAATGGCCTTGATACCTGTTCCAATTGTCGGCGACTTGGTGTTGTCTGTCAGTTTAGCCGCGTGCCGATGAAACGCGGTCCGAGTAAAGGGTAAGAGAAATGCGATGGTATAAAGCGCGTCGAAACAGCGATTCTAACTCTGCTACAGTTATATTAAAGAACTCGCCGAACGACTGCACACACTCGAGAGCCAGATGCAACCCGGCATTGTCCAGACCGACGTACCATACCAATCCATGAACGACCTGCCCAGAACATATCAAGACTTTGAATCACCGGTAGAATCCGGCTCGGCCACCCGCAAGAGAACGTACTCGGTTTTTGAAGGACTTCCAAGCTCTTCATTTGCCCAGCCGCAATTCAACCCGCGCGGATCGCAAGGCGCGTTCGAGTCCGAATCGACAGCAGACCCATACAATACGGCAGCGACCGGAGATGGCGCTGCTAAGCCTAGCAATCCGTTTTGGAATCCAACTGGCAATGAGCAAGATTTGCCAGGTGGTCTCGAACTGGCAGATTTGCCTCGACACGAGAGCGCCGATGACATGGCACCGGTGAACCTCGACGAAGGTGCCCTTGACGCGTACGTGCATACACATTTTCTTTATAGTTAACAATTTTTCTAACATTCCACAGATACTATCAAAAAGTACACCCTCTCTTACCGATTCTCCCCCACACGCGAGAGCGGACGCTGGAACTTCTCCATCAATGCAATCGCGAGGTCCAAGAAACATTCTGCTATGCATTGTACACAGTGACTCGTACCGACACAACACGTCTTGCTGGAAACTTCGAAAAGATCACGTCATTCGATAATGCGCAGGATCTTCTTCTGTACTACACCAAGCAGCCGTTGATCGTCCATTCCACAGCAGTCAACTTGATCTGGCTTCAAACATTGCTACTTATGATCATTGACTGCGATACTCGCGGCCCCGATAACTTTGTTCTCAAGGACGGAGTCCCAAAGCACACCCTTGTCCAGGCCGCAAGTAAGCTAGGCTATGACCTGGCCAAGAGCCAAGGTCAGCTGAAGAGCAAGCGAGTCTCGGATCTCGACATCGATTCAGACGCCAACTTGACTCGACGGAACTGGGTCTCCCTGATCATACTTAACCGGTGGTATGCCATCAGTGTAGCGGATGCCACTGTCATTGGAGGCGGCCAAGAAATTGGAGGCCGCGAGGATGAACGGGTTGTGGGGCAAATCACAACTGGGATTGCTTGTAAGTTGCACCGTAATCCTACAGATATGGGTGAATGAAGACTAACCTTAAAATGTCCAGCCTTCTCAACATTCCTCTCCGAGATGGTGACTTTGGCTACAGTGGAGCACAACGTCTGCCAAACAAACACTGGACTTGGCCGAATGGTCGGTGCGAATTTAGTCGCATCCCTTGAACGGTTAGCAGAGATGGAAGACGTGTTCAACGTGCAAGAACTGCCGGAGCATGCCCGTCCACTGTTCGAAAGCCTACAATCTCAGCTCTATTGGACTGTGCGTCTTCTTATCAAGCGCCATGTCTTCATATACAGCCCTTACGAGATTATTTACTGCGCTCGGGAGGTGATTGATGAGCTCCACAGGGCCACTCTCGCCCACCGGCTCGCAACACCATTCGATTTACACAGCCTGGCTCTCGCGTCCATGACTCTACTGGAAGCTACCGTTCTCTCCGAGAACGCTGATGAATGCTGGGAGTCATTGGTCAAGGTCGAAGAAATCCTCGACAAGCGGGCAAAATCATCGGCCGATGGTTCTGAATTTAGCGGCATTTTCAGCACTCCTGGCTGGGATACCAAAATCCGAGTCTTCCTTGAATGGCGTCGCGCAAAGTCTCAAGAGAGTGAGCTCCAGGGCGTTGTCAGCGGAGAAAGGAGGGCCGGGTCTAGTGCCCCACCCTTGATGGGTCCTAATGAGCAGCGTTCCTTGCAGCACCTTGCAGATCTTGCAGTTGCAGCGGATGGCTCTGTGAACCAGAACCCATCCACCCCGCCCGGCTTGGGCGTTGAAGGCGACGAAGATCCTAGTCTTGCTCCTCAGTTATCGCAGCCGCAAGGCGGTCCTGGTCGCGTGGTTGTTGATTTCACGATGCTCACGAAGGAGGGGTATCTCAATGTTTTCTCGGGATTGATCTACCACCGCACTCGCTGAAGAGCTGGATAGTTCAATTCCTCTGTTGATTCTTTTTGGGCGTCTGGTCTTTCATACCCTGTGTGAATTATTCTCAACTTGGCTCTTCTCGCGCAACATCCTGTATTGCTTTTGTCTTTTGTTCGGGTGGCGCCATCTACATGCTATTGGGAAAGCCATCTAATATTTTGTATGGACTAAGGGCTGTGACCGTGACCTGTTATATTAGAAAATAATAATGAATTTCTACCCTCTGAAAGCATCAACCGCAAATCAAGTAATTAAGTATATTCAATGAGGTATACTTATTTTATAATACTAGTGAACCTGGAATATACTGACTCTAACTGCATATCCAAGTCCCTTCATCCCAGCCAGCGACTACTTCTCCTTCCCAAACGCAAACCGCTTCCACGTAGCCTCCACATCCTCACACAAAGCCAGAAACTGATCATCTTCCATAAGTTCACACATCCAATTCTCTAAGAAAGCAATCCTCTCCGACGTCGGAGCTGACAAGTACGCAGCAAACTGGCTCTCCACAGAGACAGGAGCCCGCTCACTCTCTGCCTGCGTTGTCTGGACTGGATCTGGCTGGCTCTGCGTAGGAAGAAAATGTTGAGAAGACTGCGAGGGCTGAGAATCGGGGATCACGTCTTCGATTTGCTGGCTGCTCTTTTGACTCAGCTTTAGAAAGGGAAGGTCTCGCTTTGGAGGAAGCATTTGGTCGAGTTGTTCACCGTGGTATGCTGGGGTTGTTGATAGTCTATTCCTTGCAGCTGCATCTGGTTCCTCGGGTCTGGTGCGAATAGGGTCTGGTTGCGGAGTGAACGAGGGTGCTAGGCGAGGAGCTTGAAAGGTTTAGATTGGGATTGTGTTATGAGTGATGAAGATGAAACTTACTTGTCATTCTGTTAGGAATGTAATCTGTCTTTTGGTAGAGAGAGGGTGGTATCTCGTTATCTGATGTCAACGCTGTGCTTGGATATCTCGATGCAGTGGTGGGTATAGGAAACGAGTTCCAAGACGCAGAGGACGCAGGGCGATGAGAAGGCTGCGACGAAGTGCTGCCTTCCTTCATGGGACAGTTGATTTCGCCTAACATTGAAAGCGCTGTGAAGTAGTCACTGTTCTCCGAGAACTTGATTTGAAATCTTCGAGTCTGTTTCTACTTGATTAGATGCCTGATGCATTGGCTTTCTCTCTCGCTTCAGGATGACTGACATGCGTCTCACTTTGGGGGAATTTAACAGCCAGGGCGGGCGATCTGACGAGTACTTCGAATGGTAATTTCTGAGACGAGTCGAATTGTGATCCTTGCCGGGCATCGACCATTCGAGCGAAATGAGCCAAATCTATCTGCTCCTGTATCACTGCGTTAGCACCCATGACTAACAGTCTTGATTCATCATGACCAGCAATGCGTACTAGAATCCCATCATTGCGAGTGACTCGAAGAATAAGTCTCGGTGGGCTTGAAGCACTCCCAGCAAATTTATCGAAAACGCAAGCCAGGTCACCATTTCCATTCACATGAGTCCATGTTAATACGCCATTGGACTTGGACGGCGCGCTAGTATGGGAGTATTTGGCGAGCGGCAGACGTATCTCTCGCGAAAGAGTCTTTTTGGTCGCGGCCTTGGGCATTTTTGGTTTTTGGGAAGAATGCGTTGCAGAGGCGAGATGCCTGTGAGTGAGGATCCATTTTGAGCTTGATGGCGGCACTGTATAGCTGCCATCATAGCGAACTCAGCAACAAGGTTACAAAGCCCAGCCTACAGAATACCTTCTCTAACCAAACAGATAAGAAAGAGATTTATTGCAAAATATACTCCCCTAATTATTTAGCAGGCAAGATGAAGCTGCTCTATAAAGTGACAGTCACGTGACGTCCATTTGCGGGATAGCGCCATTGCTGCAGGTCGGGCGGAACAACAGATAATCCGCCAGCGCGTTTTGAGTGCAGCGCGAACTTTGGCTGATCGGGTTCCTGGTGATCGCAAAGGCATCAAAGGCATTGAAGTTGACTTGATCTTTCGGTTCAGCTTTCAGTGCTCTCGGGATTTGCGCAGGCTGGCACTCGCCTGATTATATCAGCGCCTCTCGCTCTTTCTGCTTGCGCATCCCGCTGGAACCTCCAACGCGCCCGATAGCCCTGCTTTGTCGCAAGTCACTAACGCCGCACTGCTCAAACAACCCGCCCTCGTTGATTCGAAAACTGCTGAACACCTCGACAAACACATTGTGTGAACACCGCAGATAAACCCTTTCGCTCTCCCTTTGCGCCTATTCCCGCTTCCACAATTCTCGACGAATTTGGCCTTCGAAGGGCCGTCCCTTCGTAAACAGCCTTCCGAGGTTTGAGCTGCTAGTAGAGGCGCTGTACACATAAACTTCGCCGAACAAGGTCCAGGTTGTCCTTGTTGTATCAAGATACAATCGAAAGGGTCAACGACGGCTCCTCCCCTTCTGCACGAGCCCCAATTGAATCCTCATTGGGCTTGCTGCACTACATCGACATGTCGGGCTCCACTCCTCAGCGGACGTCCTTGCGACGTGAGTAAACCTGGTCGCTCCCCCAACATATTGAAAGCATGAGCATACTGACAAATCTATAGAGGGCTTGCGTCAGGCTCCAAAAGTGAACCAACCCTTCATCCCCGACACAGCTCCTTCTCGTCGGTCCCAAAATCAAAGCTTCGAATCCCCGCAACCCCAGTCGTCACCACAGATGAACACGAATCCAGCTGCCAACCCAAACAGCGCACACTTTGCCGTTGAAAGCTGGGAAGGCAAGGGCCAGCCACAATTGCCTATGTCAACTCGAGAAGTGGCAACACCTGGCAATCGTCCGGCTTTATTTACGTATCAAGACCGATCGAAGCAAGTGAAGCAGGCCGACTTCTATGACCCGTACTTTCCATTGAGATATCTCGAAGTACCTCGAAGTAAGATGCCACTCCCGTATTCCACATTTCAAACTTGCTAATATAATGTAGCCGATCACATCTACAAGCGCGCGCACTATGGTCTCCAGTCCGGCATTAGCGACGAAATCGACTTCGCTTTATATCATCTCGTCCAAATTTCAAACCAAAGATGGGACAAATTCAAGTTTGAAGGGTTCCCTTTGCTCGCTGAGACACTTATGCAGAAGGCGCTCGACATTACCCACCTTTGCACGGGAGTTCGTTGGGAATTTGAGTACGATCCTCGCTTCCTAACCGACCGAGTAAATGTCCTTAACTCTCTTCACGGCACACGAAACCTTCTCGACAAAATCAAGAAGATTCCCGTCAACCTACCCACCGATAGCCTCGAAACAGAAGAATTCAACCACGCACTTCGTAACATCAAAGAAGCCACATTGGTGACAAGGAACATGGTGTTACTTCGGGAAAACGCATTCTATGTTTCACGCTACGCCAGTGGTCTTCTTCGCGACTTCCTGGTCATTCTCATCAATGTTCCAAACCAGCCACGATTGAACGAACTGAAGAACGACGCTTTAGACATTGCTGAAGAAGTGACTAAGTTCATGAGAACGGACGCCGAAGACCCTCTTTGGATCTCGCTAGTCAACTGCATCGACTCTCCAGACCGCTCACATGTGATGAAATCTCTCTGGGCATTGACGCACTTTTCAACTGAACTTGATGTCGCAGATGGTAACCGAGCTATGGAGACCCTACCGAAATCCACACTTCAGCAGATGTATTACCACACACTTCTGGACCTGGACAAGGATATTCTGAGCGGTGCATTGGATTTCTGGTACCAGTATACATTAAATCCCGATAATATCGAGACTTTGATGGATGTCATCAATTTCCCAATCATTTTCGTGCCGCGGATGATTGCTTTGCTTACATACGAAGCACGCCCGACCAAGAGGGAAACCGTTCTCCAAGAAGAGAAGGTGGCCCCTCCGCCATCTGAGATTCCGCGTGTGCCCGCTGAGTTATTGGAGAAGCTCATGGCTTTGTCAGAGCCCGAGCGTAGCTCTCAATGGCTGCGTTGCTGCTTCGTGGAAGACCACGAGTGCGAAATCACCCAGATTGCTCTATGGCAGGCCTATCAGAGCCGTTTCGCAGACTCTCGTGTACCTGGTGGTGGAGTATTGCCTGCTGCTGAATTCATTAAGAACGTTTCCAACACATTCACCAATGCTCAAGCTCAAGTGATCAATGGACCAGGATCTGCAACAAAGTTCATTATTAAGGGGATTCGCCCCTTAGAAACAGCTTACACTTTTGAGGGATTCCCTTACTTGTACTGCAAGTGGACCGACAACTCGAAGCCCTCGCAAATGTGCCACCGCGCTTTCGGCGCTCCCCAAGATCTGCGGGCCCACCTCTTCGCTGACCACATGCACCTGGAAGCCGAAGGTGAAGATGCACCAGGCAAATTCAAGCTCGAGACGGCAGAATCTCCTATTCACACCTGCCAATGGGATAGCTGTACGCGATTCCGCGGCTCAGGGCCTAGCGCAAACACGGCCATGGTTGCCGGTCATATTTCGTCTCATCTTCCTGAAGACCGACCTGCAAACGCAGAACGGCCAAGCACTAAACGTGCGGTTCTCCAAGAGCGGATAGTTCGCAAGTGGTACTATATGGACACACCAACCAACGAAAAGTTTGAGCCCATTGGTATCGCATACAAGGCTGCTTTAGTACTGCGCAACATCGCTCGAAATCTACCCAACCGTATTGCCACCAAGCACGGCAATCTATCATGGAAGAAGACCTGTTTCGTGAGCCAGCGCCCGAAGATCGTTGAAGTGTGGGATCGAAACCGTGCTTTACGCAAGGAATTGACCGAACTCATAATGGTCATGGAGAAAGAGGACGACTTTTGATCTAACTCCCTAATGTTCTCTCCAGCCCTTCCCACTGCCCACGGCAGTGTTTCCTCAGTTTTCTTGTCTTTGTATCATCATTAATCAATACCCTGCCAGACCGGCCTTGCATTGTACTCAAAGACAATACCTACAGGCCTTTATGGCAGAACTGTTCTTTTGGCTTCCGTCTTTGCCGAAGGCTAGCTTTCATGCAAAAAGTACCGGAGTTGTTTTCTCAGGAGCCGGGTCGGCCATCTCACTTTATCTTTCTGGCGTCACAGGTTGTGTGGAAGATAGAAACGTGAAAGTCCAAGAACCGCGACGCTCTATTTATTGTCTCGTTTCGTGTCATGGGATTTCTCGGTACGGTTATTTCATTTTCAATTTTTGATGTCTCTTCCACGACAATGTATGTATCATAGGGACGGAGTAGCGGAATTTTGGTCCCACGACCTGCAATCTAGCCTTGTCTTTTTCATTCTTTTCCTTCGTAAACCCAACAAACCACTCGATACGCTCTTCCAAGGTTGTAAATGACTTGAAGCAAATGAAGCAAGTTCGATATTCTAACATGATATTTGTATGACATTGAATACTCTGTCCACTCCCAACTTTAGCGAACTAAGCATCCCCGATCTATTGCTTCGACTCCTCCGCCAACTGTAAAAGAACCCGCATAGTGTCCTCCGCCCGATCACGAGGAACATAGATATGATCATGATAAAACCCAGCCACCACATTGGTGCTAATCGAATAGTCCTTCAGACGATTGGTAATGGCGGCAATTAAGCCAACAGCCTCGAGGCTAGAGTGAATAGTGAGAGAGATCTTGCAACATGGGAATACAGTCTCTTTGAAGCCGTGCGAAGCAGCTAACTCTTCAGTCGTGACAATTGTAGTGCCCTCTGCTTCTTGGGCGATCAGCTGAGGGTTGAGAGTGGCCAATGGCAAAGATGCGAGAGGCTGGGATGTGGTGACGAAGACGTAGACGGTGGGGTCCAGCGTTGGCTCCATTGTTGCCAGGAGCGTTTTTAAGTTTTTCTCGCCGGATGCCATTTTGAAATATTATGTTGTATAGATATGAGAGGCTTTGGGTATTGGTTTGGTGCTTTGAGAATGAGGATTGAATTGAGAAAGAAGTTGAAATGGCGATTTTAGACGTGCCAAGCCTTTTATGAGGGGATGTCATCCGCAGGGCGCAACTAAAGTAGCTTGAGTTGACAAGAGATAATGTGTGAAATTCTTTTTCTCTGGTATGTGATTAAATGCCAATAGCGTGTTTCTACCTTATACTTTGGAGAAACTAGCTGAATGCCAAATGGCGAGTAAAGAATATCACTATCGCTTCTAATAATCACCTGTGGGCACACCCATAGTGGGGACATGCTGCCCATGAAACCCAAATCCAACAGCACCTTTGACATTTGCTCGACCAAGCTCTGCCAGATTCCGTGCATCTAAACAGAGTAGATAGCTATACCCTTCGAAACAATCAAGGACAACGCTCAGAAGCACACCGTCGTCCTCACTTACTCCATTAGGATCGGGCACAAAGATTGGCTCGCTAGGACAGTGGCCATGATGCACCCAGAGTCGAGTCTCTTGAGTATCGCAGTCAAATTTGACCAAGCCATCTGAAGGAGCAGATTCCCCACGATTCGTAATAGCGTATGTATAGCGGTGTCTGCGAGTTACGTACTGGGGGTTCATGGTAGGCAGTTCCGGCGATAGGTCGCTGCATGCTGACCATTCCACGCTGGCTTTCAGGATATCCGAGCTTGATGAGGATGGTAGCGATGGGAGACGAAATCGAGTAATAGTAGATTTTGTGTCATGTCCTCTCTGTTCAGCAAATGTCTTCGCACTGGGGCTTGAAGACTTCAAATTCTCGTAGAGAACATAGTCGAGGTAATTTGACGTGGCTACCCGCACAAGATCCGCCACAATATCAATCTTCGTTGGGTCATCTCGAGACGGCTCTTGCCAGGCATTGATAGTGTGGAAAGAGAAAAATGCAGAGCTTTCATATGTTGCAACTAAACCTTTGTCATGTCTTCGGTCAATGACATACCAAGTAGCAGGTTGAGATGGATCTGTCGGCTTGATAGATTCCTTGAAAGATTTTGTCGCCACGGTCTGTATGTCGACATGAGCATTCCAGACGCATAGAACAACATAGTCTTCCGTTATGAGGAAGGAGTGGATATAGGCTGGGATACCGGTGAAAGCTGCCAGTATAGATGTCTTGCCCGTAGAAGCAGACACCCGAAACACTCTGTAGGTGCAAGTCTGCCCAAACGAAAGATTGTAATTGAAGACATCGCCTGTTATCGGGTCCGAACGTGCGTGTGATGCGGCTAACCTTCCAGATAAATCAGGATGGAGATCTGCCTGGGAGGCAAGCCCGATTGGCTCCAGTGTTTCTGGATCAAGTTTCTTGAAGATATTGTAGTCCGTTTTGGCATATAGACTTTGAATACCTTTAGACGAATCCCATCGCTTATTTATGGAATCTGACGGCGTATCTAAACCTGGCATGTTCACAGAAAGTGTAACCCCAACATTGGTGCCTGCTGGACCCTCGGGAGCCTCAAACTCAGCCTGGGTTTTGTTGAACAGAGTCTTGCATGGGTCACGTTTCTGCCCGAAACCAAAAGTTGCGTTTGAGCCTGCCTTTTGCACATATTCAATAAGTGCATCAGTCGAGAAGCGAGAATTGTAAAAGACACGAGTGGAAACGTTTGTGTCGCTGGGTGCTAGTATTTGGAAACGATGAGTTTGAGTGAAGCCATCGAACCAATGCGACACTTGGAATAATTGGCCATCGTCGCATTCCACTTGACTCTTTCCTGGGCCAGTTCGATATAGGGTACCCGCGGCGTATGCAGGTATGTTGCCGATAACATCGAGTTCTATTGGCTCCCGTTGCTCGTACTCCGGATCAAACTTCGAAAGAGTTAAGATCATGATCCATATCTTAGTGTAATTTGTACATACCCCTTTCTCGTTTGGCCAGCTAGTGAAGTTTTGCATGGTCGTATTTGAGCTGCTTGCTACGGCGCGAGCAGTATCCTCGGCGAGGGAGGGCATTTTTTGTGAAGGCAAAAGCTCAATTTATCGTTTGGCTCTGGCTCTGTGAGTGAAACAATTATTTTCGAAGTTCTGGAAATGATGAAATTTAACGAGAGGCCAAATTGATTCATAATCTTGATTATTTGACACCAAGCGAAGTACAGAAGTTAAATATCACTTGTTAGGGGCTATGGGCCACTCGAAAGGACGAGGAAGCGAAACCAGCTCACTAGATCGAAAAAAAGAGGGGAATGATCTTCGACGGACCGCAGGACCACAGGACGCACATCACCTCTCGCTTCCTTCTGGGCATGGAGTGCGAGACTTGGCTAATGTACTTCGTACAGAGCCCACGGACACGGATAAAACAAGCGAGTCCGAGTCCGCGATTCCCAATCCACCCAAATCCTTCCACTACACACTGTTTGTTTGCGCTGGGCGTTAGCCACATCGCCGCTTACTGGGGATTTCTTTAACCTTGACTAGCGAGACCGCTCTTTGCGCAACCGAAGACTTGAAACTGTCATCAAGCGCGGCGAATCGCACTCCCCACTTTGAAATCGCAGCCTCGTCGCTTCTTCTCGCCTGTCTTTGCTCAAAACGGCCTAGTTCGCCCCTTCGAATGGATCAATTACTGAACGCCGAGAAGCAATGGAAGTGCGATCAATGCTCTGCACTTTTTGGTCGCCTGGATCATTTGAAACGTCATGTGGCTACCCGTACGCTTCCTTGGTCAAGCTAGCGAAGCGTTATCACTAATTCTACGTTCTAGATAACGAAGATCGTAAACATGGATGCCAATTTTGTGGTGCTTCATTCAGCCGAGGGTAGGTACCTATTTTCCAAGGTTTTGTTTACTCCAGGCGAATGGTGTCAGAAGGCAGCAATTTTTGCCATATAAACCAAGACCCAGGCTGACAAGTCACTCAAGAGACGTGCTTCGGAGACACTGGAAATCCTGTAGATCCAGAATAGAAGGCAATCATGAGGTTCCCGAGGGTCAGAAGGGTGGAAAGCACAAAAGAGCCTGCGATAGCTGCGCCAGCATCAGAAAGGCTTGCAACGGGGGGCATCCCTGTTCTGAGTGCAATCAACGAGGACGAACTTGTTCCTACCAGCGACTTCATGAGAGGGAGCACCCTTCTACACCTGCCTCTAATTCTACAGCATCTACTATGAAGTCGGTTCCCAGTGAAGGGTTCCACGAAAGTCCAAATTCCAGCATGGACCTTGATGCAGAATCTACTTTCCCTGGCTGGGATCTTGGTCCTCAGAGCTTCTACAGTGGGAACATTGTTGCCGATGTGAAGAGAGTGGCGCAATCACATCCACAACCGATGATCGACGATACGGGAAGCAATGAAATAAACCTAGAAACGCTTGCAGACCAGCCAGCTTGGAACCTGGGGCATCAAAACTTCTACCCTCAAGTAGACATCGCAAAGAGGGTCTGGGCTTCTCGCGAACGGTGACATTGACTTTCGTTGGCATAAAGCTTCAGCTATAAAAAGCTGTGACCAAACACGACAACCCTGGCAATGCTAAAATGAGCCCGAGACAAAGCTCGAGATGAACACCTGCTTGGCGCGATGCAGATCTGCTGACACATACGCCTCATTACATGAGCTCGATGTCATCATATCATGCATCCGAATATCGTCATGAAGTGATGAATGAACCAAGGGCGTCTCTCACTGGTCAATAAAATGGCATCCAGCGAAAATTTGATCAGACGAGAGTTTCTGAAGCCGAGGTTGCCGCCAAGCCCTTGGGTTCAATCTAAGATGGCACAAATACTGTGGCCACTTGTGCTGACAAGAGAATTCCGCTCACCTATTCTGGGCGAGTAAGACGCATTCGAGGATAAGGGTGCAATGATTTAGCATAGCGGAGGAATCTACCACGCAGGGATTCCAAAGAAGAACCTCAAGCTCAAGATGACAACATTTCATGAGGGTGTGCTTCAATCTGATGTTATAATTATATGAAATTATAGAGAAACCTCTGCTAGGTATTGAAGAGGATCTGATAAATGTATGAGTAAAGAGTCTTTAGAATTCATTAGCTTGATTACAAATACAGAGTATGTCGTGGTTGAACATTTGAAGGTAGGCTCTTCTTTCATGGGGGCGTGAACATAAAGTCCCCATTGCCAGCAACATCGCCTATGAAATTGTTGTAATTGTTCCAAGCAAGATCACCGTCCTCGGCAGGTATCTCGCTCATATTGCTGAAGTCCATCGCGTCCCACACATTAGCCCACGTATCCATGTCCAAATATTGAGCTGGCATGTTGAACTGGAGATCAGGTTGCTGGCCAGCAGCAGACTTGAGATCCGCGGTGGGTTCCGGAGGCCAAGTCCCTGCAAGCGTGGTATGATGTGGCTGCGCTAAGATGCTTGAGATTGGAGGTTGTCCTAGGGTGACTTGGCCAAGGGATTCAGTTAGGCCTTCGTTGCCGAGAAGCTCTCGTCTGCGGGCCCGCGCTTGGTTCATGAGCTTCTTCAGCGGCCGCCATAACATTCCCTGTTCGGAGTCTGCGATCACGGTACTGGTACGATGGTACATGAGCTCTACAACAGGCCAGTACTTGGAAATTGTTGCTGGGTCTTTGCATACGCAAAGTTCGGCGAGAGCCACGGCAAGGCCGTGCCATGGAGCCCAGAGAGTCCCAAACCAGGCCCAAGGTGCGATAGCCGGTTCGCTAAATTCATCTGACGCCCTTTGAAGGTTTCCAGCGGCAAGTTTCAATAATCCGTCGCCTTGGACTGCTGGCGGGTGGAAGGCTTTGCTTCGAATAAGAGGACGGAGACAGCCAAGTTGCAGCCAGCCATTAATGTTAGCTGCTGTACGTTTGACGTACATGTGAAATGCCGATATGTCAGGCCGGGCCCCTGCTAGTAGATTTGATACATTTTGTTGAAAGTTGACGAGAATCTCTTGCCGCGAGCTCATTGACTTTACAGATACCTCGATGAAGTCCGCAAATGCGACAGAGCGAGCAACAGATTGTGCATGAACAATGATTTGAGTTAGCGTTGAATCGGTAAATACGCTTGGAGGATGTTGTGTTATCGACCCCTCCATGTGAGGCCAGATATCCTCGTCGTTGATATTGAGAGGTGGGTGTGCTTCCAGCCAGGCTGCTTGCATCATTGGGTCAGATGCTCTGTCCAGCGCAGCTGAAAGATCGAGAACGCCGATACACTGCCAACAACGGCGGCGCATCTCTTGCTCGAAAGGCGTGACATGGAAATGTGGATCTGTGATATGCAGGCATAGAGCTTGGCCTATCCGCAGCCCCATGCTCAGCATGGTCCACACGCGTCGACTTTGGTCCTGGGAACGGGCGGCGAGCTGCAAATGTATGGTTAGAATTTGTTGAGATTTACTTCTGGGTATTATTCACCAAGGATATAATGTATGCTTGTAGGATCGTCAGGTCGTTGGTTATCACAAAGTCGGATTTAACGAGAGCTGCTTCCGTTTCCTTTCGTAGTTCAGCGACAGCGGCTTTTTGGTCCATGCCAAATAGTAATTGACATTGGGAGTTATCCAGGGTGCACACTGCCGCGGTGTAAACGGCCCATGTGAGCGTAACAGGAGCTTGATGGTCGAGCGGATAATCGAGATAAGGCTGCTCGTCATAGAGATAGGCACGCAAAGAGGGCCTATGCAGAATCTTGAAGACAGGATCTACATTGTTGAGGTAAATCTCGCAGAGACTCCGCCTCACCTCGGGCGTTATTGCGATGATTCGCTGGGATCTGGGCGAATTAGACATGCTTTCTGGCGTCTCAGAGCCAATAAAAGCATTTCCAAGCCCTTCGGGATTATTCAAATCTTGCTCCTCTGTTTCTAAACGGTCGTCAAGCACTGTCCGAAGCTCTGATGTCTACAAAATGCGACTTCATTAGAATGACGACCAAGAGTGAATGGTACGTAATTGCGACCACACAAGCCATACCTGCTGCATTATGTCTTCCCAAAACGAGCTCCCTAAGTAGGATCCCGCTGGGCGGGAGCGACTGGGCTGATGCGATTTTGACTCCGCTGGCGTTTTCTGAGCGTTTTCATCCTGCCAGGCCTTCACGTCCATCATTGTAGATTCGAGGCTATCGCCGACACTGTTCGCATTCGATGAAGAGGACGTCTCGTCCCCTCGCCCTTGTCCATCGCGATTCGAAGCTACGCGTCTGAGAAGATCTTCCAGCTTGGCCACACGATCCGCTAGTTCCTTATCAGAATTGGCAACCGCTGGGCCTTTGCGAGTTCTGCCCCGCGGCAGACGAGCTCTTTCAACGGGGACGCAGACAAATCCCAGGCGCTGGCAGCTCGTACAAGGACTCAGCTTGTCGCACTTAACCTTGCGCTGGCGACATGCTTCACAGCTAAGTCGAACTCGGGGTGCCGATGACCGGGGTTGGGGCGCGCCGCGATGAGGCTTCACTGCGGGGTCGGCGGGGTCCTCCATCGTGCCCGGGCTGAGGGCTAGTTCATAAGAATAGGGCCGGGGTTTGCTGGCTCCGGCGATAAGAGACGTCAGTGATCAGCAGATTCGGGCTTTTGTGGGCTGGATGGTTGAGGATTCGCGCTCAGGATGAAGCCGCCTGGGAAATTCCTACGTCAGTCTAGCCGGGCCGCAAAACTGGCGCTCTGATTGGCGGGCAACGGGCTAAGTAACAGCCAGTTAGGCCCCTGAGTGCGCTCTCTTTCATGTACCCTGGTCGTTTCAGCGGGCTGTTAGACGCTAATTCTGAGCTAATTTGAGCCTGTGCCTGCTATGCTTTGAAAATGGTGGTGACACTTTCTTGGCAAACCGGGCTATTGGGCCTGCATGGCCATCGCCAAGCGACAGATGACCAATGTAAGAAATAGTTGCACTACGCAAACTTCATGGCATTCTCAGTAAAACTGCATGGAATCATACGGATGATCAAGCTTTTAGTGTACAACTATGCTCATCTTGAATAAGATGCGAATAGCTTTGCCGCAATCTCGCCTTTCTTTGACAACGAATGAAAGTTAATTACCTATTCAAGATGATTTTTATGGCTGCGGTCATATCTAAAAGATAATAATTGAGGCGGAAAATTATCCGCATATTAACGGTCCAATAATATACAAATCCGTCGGAACTTCTTAACCCAGGATCTTTAAACCACCTTTAGTTTTCCCGGACTTCTTGACTCCGTCGTGCTTTACTTTGCCCGTAGGCTGGTTCCCTCGTCCGCCACCGCCGCCCTTCTTGTTGTTCTTGTTGTTGGAGACCGGCTTGACCTCGGTCTGGGCTCGGCGAAGGAGAATCGGGTGAGAACCGATATATTTTCCCTGCATCTCTCGGGCAGCTTTGAAGTAATCGTCACCGTCGCTGAAACTGACGAATCCGTATCCTTTACTTTTCTGTGTGCGCTTCTCTCGGATAACTCGTGCCTTTTGCACAGATGTGTAACGAGCAAAGGCCTTCAAGAGCGAGTCGTCGGTCACCTCGCCAGCCAAGTTGCCGACGAACAGTCTAAAATGCGCGGGGTCCCATTCAAGCAGGGTGTTGTCAGTCCAGTTCTGACCACCGCCGGACCGGGCAACTGTCTTTTGTGATTCGGCCTGAGGAATTGGGGTACCAGCCCCGGCACTTCCTGAAACCGGGGTTGGAGCCCCACGGGCGGCATTTGCAGCAGTAGCTGTGACGTCGCGTGGTTTAGCGGACTGGTCATCGGCTGGGTTCGCATAGGCGCTCTGCCACTGGGCTATCTGAGCCTCTGTTTCCGGATCGACACCCTCTCGGCCTCGTCGCCCACCGTAGGGCTGGTTCGGCGTTGAGCCGAAAGGATTTGGGATGTGAGGAACCGTAGGGGCGTATGTGATCTCGTTGTAGGGAGCTCCGTAGTAAGATGCGCCGCTTTGGTATGACGTTTGGGATTGTTGATAGTAGTTTCCATAGCTGGCTGGAGGAGCAGGATACGCGCCACTCGTGGCTGGAGGTGTTGAGACTGCCGGACTGCTAGTACGATATGGCTGTGTAGACGCTACGGCACGCGGTTGGAATGCCGTGAAGGCGGCGCTGTAGTTAGGGCGCGCATTGCCACTTCCACCGTTGGGCTGGGCGGCATTTGAGGATGGCGGTGGCCGAGGCGGGAGAGACGAGGGCGTCTGCTTGAGACCTGGAGGAGGCGGAAAGGACATGATGAATGGAGGGTCGACAGGAGAAATAGTTGAGCTGTCTAGAGGATAGCAGCCGCAACGTACCTTCAGGGCCTCGAACGAAGTTTCAATCCGCCAAACGTCACACTTGAGATCTGAGATCTTTCAGCGCGTATGCAGAAAAGAAGAAGCCTAGATGCCAAACGTCAGAGGCAGCTCCCAAAATGAGCAGAAAGTAAAGTACGAGCGGGAGCTTTGTTCCAGTTCGTCTTTGATCTATCGATGCACGTTGGGCAAGATACGCAGATACGGGTCTGGCCAAAAAAGACGATGGGTCCGCTGCATTGTTGGTGTGTGCGGGTGACCGTAAAGCCAGGGATGAGTCAGCACTGCAGATTGACACCTGAGGCTAACATTCTTTTAGAGCCAGACTACGGACTCCCGAGGCTCTTGCCATGACTCCCAAGCTGCTAGCTGTCGCTACAGAGTCGGTGCTGAGCCCCGCGGGCGTTTCTACCCCGTGCAGAGCATTCATTCAGCGTCTTCAATGATCACCCGAAGCGGAAGGCAACCCCCACTCTAAGCCGGATCGAGTCTGGTCTGATCCAAAGCCGGATTCGCGTCGGCAAGTGAAAAGCAGTTTCTCCGACCAATCTTCGCCATAAACAGCTCACCGAGCAGCAGCTGCGCGGGGTTATCAACCAGAATTACTCGAGAACGAACTTGATTACAGCGTGTTACAGATGTTGGTGCTGCAGGTGCTGTCCTGGTGTTTGCAGTTTGCAGATTGCAGTGCTGTATAGTTGGTGCAGAATGCATATGCGGTAGTGATGAGATCAGTGCCCCTCCATCCTGCGCTCTGCCCCGCGCAGCTCCGTAGGTCTATCAAAAGACTATAGCATTCACGGGACTGCGCGAAAGACACCTGCAGGTCAAAGGGCCCGGTATCTCGCCGCAACGGGGGCCCAACGGTTAAACCGGTCGGATATTGCTTTCCCAAAGGCCCCATAAAGTCCCGACAGAGCAGAACCCGAGTGGGATGACCGCGTACCGGACGAGAGTGCTCCTGTACCCATTACTTGGCGCGACACCGGCCCTTCAAATGTCGAATGGGTATTCGGTACGATCTCCGCGCCAACGCCGGCTTGGTTCGTTACTTGCTTGTATTTTGTAAGCTAATCATACTTTGTAAACGTAGTCTGTAAGCCCCCGCGACCTTGCGTTCCACCCATATGACGGAAGGTTGGCTCCGCCCGGTTACATCTTCTTCTCCCCTCCCAACATTCTCTTCTCTTCTTCAACTCCCTCCTTCGCGTTGTAGATACCTTGCCGTTTCTCTTCAACCTTCAATTCACATCCATCATGGCTGACAAGGCTGTGTAAGTTCAATCTTTCTATACACCTCCGTCTCCTTTCCCCCGCTGTCTCTATACTCCCCTCCATGGCATGCCGAAGCCCCTCCATTTGGAGGGGTTCCCCGCCAAATCCGGTGCAAGCAATTCCTCTTATGAGGAACAGCTTCAAAGACTAGCAGATCGAGGAGCTGTGCTAGAATGGATTGCATGCAATCAATCAGGTGCAATCTGCTCACTCCGGCGCATTCTGAGCTATTCCAATAGCTACCGAGAAAGAAGCTCCTCGGTCTGGTCTTCGGCCCCCGGAACCTCACGGATTCTCCCAATCTTTATTCTCCTTGATCTTTACTCGCATTTACCCGGCTATTGACAAGAGCGTTCGCTGACGATAGTGCCCGTCTCGCCGGCATTAATGTCGGCGCCCCGGCGCATCATGTTCCCAGTGCTGATTTCGGCCTCATCGGTTTGGCCGTCATGGGCCAGAACCTGATCCTCAATGCTGCTGATCACGGTTTCACCGTTTGCGCTTACAACCGTACCACCTCCAAGGTGGACCGCTTCCTCGCCAACGAGGCCAAGGGTAAGTCAATCTTGGGATAGCAACTCAATTGCGCCAAACTAACAAAATTGCCTTCAGACAAGCCCATTGTCGGTGCTTGGTCCATTGAGGAGTTCGTCTCCAAGCTCAAGCGCCCTCGTCGCATCATGCTGCTCGTCATGGCCGGTAACCCCGTCGACCAGTTCATCGAGTCTCTTCTTCCTTTCCTTGAGAAGGGTGATATCATCATTGACGGTGGTAACTCCCACTACCCCGACAGCAACCGCCGCACCCAGTACCTTTCCGGCAAGGGTATCAACTTCGTCGGCAGCGGTGTCTCCGGTGGTGAGGAGGGTGCCCGTTACGGTCCCTCTCTCATGCCCGGTGGTAACGAGGCCGCTTGGCCCCACATCAAGGACATTTTCCAGAGTATCGCCGCCAAGAGCGACGGTGAGGCCTGCTGTGACTGGGTCGGTGACGAGGGTGCTGGCCACTACGTCAAGATGGTTCACAACGGTATTGAGTACGGTGACATGCAGCTGATTTGCGAGGTAAGCTTTCTTAACCATTAATACATTCATTTTCCAAGCGAGCATGGTTCTGACAATATTGCGAATCTAGGCCTACGATATCCTCAAGCGTGGTCTTGGTCTCTCCGGCAAGGAGATTGGTGACATTTTCGCCAAGTGGAACTCCGGTGTCCTGGACTCTTTCCTTATCGAGATCACCCGTGATGTCCTTTACTACAACGACAACGACGGAACTCCTCTTGTTGAGAAGATCCTTGACAAGGCCGGTCAGAAGGGTACCGGCAAGTGGACCGCCATCAACGCTCTTGACCTTGGCATGCCCGTCACCTTGATTGGCGAGTCTGTCTTCTCTCGTTGCCTCAGTGCCCTCAAGGACGAGCGCACTCGCGCCTCCACCATCCTGGATGGCCCCACCCCCAAGTTCGAGGGTGACAAGGCTGCCTTCATCGATGACCTCGAGCAGGCCCTGTATGCCTCCAAGATTATCTCCTACGCCCAGGGTTTCATGCTCATCCAGAACGTAAGAACTTACCGCTCCAAACACATCGATATCAATTGCTAATTTCCATGTTTCAATAGGCTGCCAAGGAGTACAACTGGAAGCTCAACAAGCCCTCCATTGCTCTCATGTGGCGTGGTGGCTGCATCATCCGTTCCGTCTTCTTGAAGGACATCACCAACGCTTACCGCAACAACCCCGACCTTGAGAACCTTCTGTTCGACGACTTCTTCACCAAAGCCATTCACACTGCCCAGAGCGGCTGGCGCAACGTTGTCAGCAAGTCCGCTCTGTGGGGAATTCCTCTTCCCGCTTTCTCCACTGCCCTTGCTTTCTACGACGGCTACCGCACCAAGGACCTGCCCGCCAACTTGCTGCAGGCTCAGCGTGACTACTTCGGTGCCCACACCTTCCGCATCAAGCCTGAGTTCGCCAGCGAGACCTACCCCGAGGGCAAGGACATCCACGTTAACTGGACTGGCCGCGGTGGTGACGTGTCGGCTTCGACCTACAGTGCTTAAACGGAGAGATAGAAGGGTAAAAAACTGGGTTTCATGTATTTAGACGCACCATGAATGGACCGTAACGAATCAATGGTTTCAATTTCTATAATCAAAAACTTCCACTATATAGCAACGAAAGTAGGAAGTATGACGAAGTACAAGCGATTGACGAGATTGAAGCGGGGTTTGGATAGTGAGGGGAATGATAGAGGCCAGTTTCTTGATGCGTGGAGGATTTACATAGTATAGCTTAGAGTCTACTACATAGTCCGTGGCTGCTTCTCTGTGATTGAGCATATGAACACTACAGTAGACGTAGAGCTCAAGAATGATAAGTATCTTGCAAATTTCCAATTCCAATATTCTATCTAGTAAAAAAGCATTACTTCCGCTTCCAAATGTATAGATGCATAATGGAGGCCTTGTATATCAGGACGTCCAAGATTCCCGCAGATGATCTCAGACTTACCGCCCCGGCCGTACGTCCCTTGCCGATGGCAGACACTAAGCGCCAGCGTCCCAGTGCCAAGGCATCTAAAACCTCTGGTTCTGCGACTGCCTCTGGCATGGCTACGACAATGGTCCCCTTGGAGGCAGCGCTGAGCGGCGCCATCGGTGCTCGGTGAGTTCCACTGCCTACTCAACCTCATGCCCTCCATCCCATCGCTCCCACGCCGACATCCAGCCAACCCCAACCCGCGAGCTAGAATCGCATCAAACCCACCATCAGCTAACTAAATCTCTCCATCCAGCGTGCACGTCACGACCGCTGCCCCAACCTCTTCCACCCTGGAGGGAACGCTCTTCACCGCGTGTCCCATCACCAACCTCATCGCTATCAACACCGCCCCCGCCGCCCCGCCCTCCGCGGACGCTAAGCTGGCTCAGACCGGCGATTACCATGTCATCCCCGTCTCGCGCATCCAGTCCTTCCAGCTCCTCAACCTTCCTTCCTCAAACTCGTCTGAGTCGCCTTCCTTCGCGGATGCCGTGCCCCCGATCCAGGCGCTTGACGCCCGCGCGCTGAAGATGCGCGAGGCGAAGGCTGTAGGCGAGGCGTTGGATCGCGAGGCGCGTCGTGGAAAGGGCGTTACGCGCGAGGCGCAGGAGATCTTCGATGCGTTTAGTCGGACTATGCCTGCGCGCTGGGAGGGGTCGAATATTATTGTTGCGGATGCGGTTACGATTGCGTCGCCGTACCGTGTTGATGATTGTCGCCCGCTGGTGGAAGGTGATACCGCTGCGCTGAACCGGGTGCGCAAGGTGGTATGTTACTTTCCCCTGATCTTCTATATTGATTGAATTCTAACGTTTGTTTTCTCTAGCTTGAGATGGAGCGGAAGAAGATCGAGCTTCGCTCAGCTAGCGCTACTATCGGCTCAACCAGCACCTTTTCTCGCAACTCCGGCGACCAGCGCAAGGGCGGGTAAAATACTCAGTCTTTCCACTTTGCGTTCAGAAGAACTCAGGTTTCCTGTGTGGAGGGGAGAAGGAATGGGTCCTGGGTTCTGTCTATAGTGATAGCTGATTGGCAATTGAATAGCCAGCATATGACAGGAGGACACCCTACGAGCGAGAAATGTGGGCCATCATGGGACCTCATATTGTCTAGAGCCTGCATGGTCTGTGGTCTACCGTAGTAGATGCGGCCAGGCGGGGCCAATCGCATGCATAAAATGTATGCTTCTGGGGGTGAATCAGATCCCCCGTTTAGCTTGTTTCACGTTTGTCTACTACATCTTCACCTTAAGTGAGAATATCGTGCCATAGTGAACAAGTCAATTGCTCTTTTTCAAATTGCTTTCCAAATTTTAGTTTGGTAGTAGACTTTACAGCACTTATAGTTCAATGTCAACTGTCATGGTATTGTACCTATGCACGCTCCCGTAGATATAAGCAACCAATCAAGCAACTTAAACACGAAGCACATAACGACAAGATCGCAATGCAATGTTATATAACAAATAGGCTTCAAAAAATGACAGAAGTCGCTAATAAAAGAACACACGTGTATTTATGAAAGGGAAAGCCTCTTGCGCCTCAGGCTTCACTCCAAGACGCTCCTCTGTGCAACTTCAGACACAGTTCCAACGAATCCTTCCAGCCCAGAAAGAGAAACTGGAGCAGCCACAGCCCCAGATCCCGAGCCCACAGCGGCTCCAGAAGGCGCTGCCATCGAGACACCAGGCATTACTAAGATCTGCGAACCAACCTCCACCCATTCAACAGAGGTCACAAGTGAGAAGTTGATCTGCACATCCTCTTTGAACTCTCCAGTGGAATTTTGCGTCCCCGAAACAACACGACTGATATCAGTAGCCGTGGGACGAAGCCGTGGGCTTTGAGTAGGAGCCACAGCTCCACGACCAGGGGAGTGGGAGTCCCCGTCGAAGCTGAAGAATTCAGGCTCTGTCGGCGACGGAGGCGACTCAGGCTCGTCTCCTGCTCCCGTCAGAGCCATAGAGACCACGCGAACTGTCGTCCGGATGTTGGCAATATACGCAATCGCGTTTCCACCTAGGAGCAGCGGCGGTGAATTAGGCGAGGCAAACTCAGATGCCGGGAATATGGCCGAGAAGCCTGTGTGAAAAGGCAATGGCACAGTTGGCGGGATCTGGTCTGACACCGGAAGCGAGGCATGGAGATTCGTGAGAACCATGCCTTTGCGTATGCGGCTTAGTCGAGGTAGTTTACCATCTTCTGGTGAAGCGAGGAGCTCCACGCCGATGGTTCCGACTTGGTCTTCCATGAGGCGGCGGACAGGGAGTCGAAGGTCTCGCACGCTGACAACTCGGACTCTTTGCCATTTTGCCTGTGTTGAGGAGCCGTCTTTTCCACCTAGCCCTTGCACGAAGGAAGCTGGGAACTCGGCTGATGGGCCTGGGCCACTGCTTCGAGAGAGTAGCCCCAGTGACGGGTTGTCGTCCTTGCTGTCTGCGGAGGTATCGACTAGGACAGGGCCAATTGTCATCTCGTCACCGATCGAGATGCTGCCGTGTCGAACCAGACCGCAAAGAACCATACCCCGGCTTTCGTGGCCGTTCTTGTTAGCAGATAATGAGTATACTTTGGATGGAGGTATGGCGAAGACCTCGTCTACATCGAATATGTTCGACGGTCTTTGCATTGGTGCCGGTATTGACATGGGGAGGCTGAGAGCTCTCTGGCGTGGCAAAGTTGGATTGGGCAAATATCGAAGGCAAGCATGGAGCTTCCCGATACCAGATCCATCAACAGCACTAGAAATGATGATTGGGACCGTGTGAGTCCACTGGCCATTTGCTCCAGCAATCATCTTTTGCACTTCTTTGGTGTCGGAGGCATTAATGTGGTGAAGGTCGAGGGATTTGTCTGCAGCTGGTGATGCAGGAAGCATGGCAGGTTTGCGCTTCGCTTGTTTTAAAGCAGACAATACCTTTGCTAGATTTTCTCTGAGTCCTCCACGAGAAGCGACGTCCAATTTAGTAATCGCAATCAGGACTGGAATTTCAAGCTTGAGGCAAAGATCCAGATAAGCCAAGCAAAGGTCAATTTCCGCATGCTCAGAGTTAGCCTCTCCGTCTGCGGTCTCATCTCCACAATTGGCAGGAATACAAAGCAGCACATAATGCGGAGCCCAGCTAACTAGTCCTCTTATAGCAGATTTGAGATACCGAACTGAGCCAGGAAGATCGGATACGAAGGCTAACCGACCACCTTGAGACGCGGCATGGATATCATTCCATGCAGCTACATTCCCCGAGGCATAGTTCACCACAGTGGAAGTAGCATCATCCGCATAACCAATAAGCTCCTGGGCAATCGAGCTGGTAATTCCAGAGGAAATCTCATGTCGATGCTTGAGTAGACTGAGTCGGCTCATTCCTCTGCCGTTGTCAAGCTGCGAAGAAGTCAAAGTACCAAGTAATGAAGATTTCCCCGCTGTGCTAGGTCCTGCGATTGATATTCGAATCTGCTCAGTATGGGAATAATCTTCTTCGTATATTTTGTTCGCGCCAGAGTCTATTTCGTCTGTGTTCTCGCCATTCGTGCGTGATTTCGAGGGCGACAAGTTATAGAAATCCAAGTCCGGAGTGACCAATGCCTCTGCAACCCAAAGGCTTGCTTTTTGAGTCTTCTCTAGGGATTCAGGTGCCACTTCGCCAGCCCATTCACATTCGCCAACAATGACTCGTCGCAAAATCTCAACTTTGCATCCAAGACTTGCGGCCATTGCCTGAAGATTTGTGACACTTTCATCGAGTTCGTCTTGTACGAGACCCACAAAAGTACCATCATCGGCAACTCCAATCTCGTACAAGGCACCCTGGCTCTCCTCTAGACCAGGCAAAAGACGAGCTGGTTTAGGAGGCACGCCTATTTGAGGCGCTGCCTCAGGGAACACCGGAACAACCAAATTAGCCGTAGTCGACGAGTGGAATGGCGAAGACTGCTGCAACCGCCACAAGAGCTGGGTTGTTAGCCCCTGGAGCCGTTGCTGGCGGCTCTGGGCGGACTTCGCCTGCATTGGTTTCGGAGGCGCATCCTGCATTGGGGACGGCGATGGAGACGGTAAATATGGCGCTACATTACTGCGCGAGTGGTAGGAGCCCGCAACAACATTCCCCGTCGACATGGCGATGTATGGCCGCCGCGGGCGGAGCAGTAGATGCAACTTGTACTCAGTGGGGCCCTCTTGGGGCTCTGGTTCCAGTTTGGAGATTCCATAGTCTGATAGCACGTCTGGATCTGCAAGTTCGACAAGGGCCGAGCTAGATCGCGTTCGAATATTGAGCTCGCGCAACCCTGTTGCAAGCACTTGAGGCGTTGATGTCCCTGAAGCCGACCACGGGGACGATACCCGCGGTGGGTCGGGGTCATAGGTAAAGATGGATGCCATGGCCCGGGCCGGTATAAGCAACTTGTGATTCAATCACACTTGTTTTAAAGGTATTGATATTGATGTATGAAGAGGATGTAGATTCAAAGCAAAAGAGAAATTGGCAACAGATGGCTGCATTCTTGAAGATTATGGGGTGGTGAACAGTGAACAGAAGAGAAGATGATCGGTTTTGAGTCACCCGGATGCCTGAGGCATCACGTGGCTTCCCCACGTGGATTAATTGTATGTAAAGGAATATGCAACAGATATGAGTCAAAAACCAAAGTTTCTCACAGAGAAAGCTCTATATGTGCAGGTAATAATGAAGACAGGTGGAGAACTGAAATGTGACAAATGACAAAAAAAAGATATCTCTAGCCCAGAGAGATATTATGTATCCCGATATCAAAACACCCATCGACCTAAATCCAAATCCATGCTGGCCAACTCCCCCGTATCTTTTGAAACAAAATCTA
>JAOYNU010000008.1:657598-830836 GCA_026745395.1 Tympanopsis confertula | reverse complement strand
GTGGGATTGCGAGTAGTTTGGTCTTTCGGGATCAGGACGCGCCGGAGTATCGCCCGGGAATGTATGCTGCGTTAGCGTGAGTCTTCCGTCTGTTCTTTGAGATTGTGAGTTGTTAGTGCTGACTTCAAATGTTGCATAGGTGCAATATTCTGGTGATTGTGGTTGTTGGGGCATTGAGCATTTGGTTCAGGTACAGCAACCGACAGGCGGATCAGGGCAAGAAGGTGATTGAGGGAGACTCCACTTTCAGATACACGATCTAGGGAACTCGGAAATGGTGGGCAATGAATTCTAGCAGCTCTGAAAATGCATTCTGCGTTACTGCTCTTTAAAAGCATGTCCCGCGGGCTTGTGAGACTTTTCGATCGGGTCCCCACTGTAGCTTGCGATCGGCGCCGGCCCCCGATGCCCCTCGGCTGGGATATGTTGGTGCTGTCCGCGCCCGTTAAAACGTGCAGTAGATAGCAATGCGGTGTGCACGAAGGATGCAATCGTAAGTTCATGGAATCTGCAGTTCAGGTCCAATTGGCCGGATCTCGAGCTGCGATAAGGACCAAGCGGTGTGGTTGTAGTGGAACATTGTATGACCTCCAATTTCTGGAGAGTGGGATGCTCCATAGAAATCTCGACGGTCAACAGCTCGGGAGCCAAATCAGTTCCTCGGGGTGTTTCTGTTTCTTTCCCACCACAACCACCGTTACTTCCCACTTTCCTTCCAGATTCCGTTCCGTGGAGCGTCTTTATCGGCGACTTTCCCGACGGAAAACTGCAATCAGTGATCGAGGGGCTCCACCGGAATGCGCGGTGAGCACTGCGATTGGCCAGATAACAGCTCTTATCGTGGGACGCAGCGTTTCCCGGCGTTGCCCGCGCAGGAACCGAGAAAAGAGGATGCGGCGTGGAGGGCCAAAAGGCAAAGCGAATAAATATTACCGGTCGTCGGAGTCCTTCTTTCTTCTTCATCTCTCCCCTCCTCAATCCTCCTCAGACTGCAGAATTGGCGTGGTGAAGAGTGCTTCCGCTCCTACCAACTCTACGTCACTCCCGCGCTACTAGCTCCTGCAATGGCGGCTTCATGGTTCGCTCTGCGCGCTGGCCGCCAGCTCGCTCTGCGGTCGCGCGTGCGAGCTACTCCTACTCCGAGAGCTTTGCAGACAGCTTCATTGTCTCCCTTCAATGCTGGTAGACGCTGTCTGAACACTGTGCCTGCCCGCAAGGTACACTCGAGCTCCCTCGCCGACCATGGCGACCCCCATCCGCAGGATTTGTTCCAGCCCCTCGACACATTCCCTCGTCGCCACATTGGCCCCTCGCCCGATGCGGCAGCTGATATGCTTACCGTCCTGGATCCTCCAGTGGCGTCATTGGACGAGTTCGTGAAGCAGGTGCTCCCCGAGGACATCCTGTCAAAGAAGGACCTTAAGGTCACCGCCCCGAGCGCCGATATCAACCTCTACCGATCTAGCGTGCAGGGTGGTCTGGGCGAGACGGACATGCTGAAGCTGCTGGACACATACCGCAAGCAAATTGATGTCTCTGGAAACACTTATATTGGAACTGGCTACTACCCCACCATTGTGCCCCCAGTCATCCTCCGAAATGTCCTCGAGAACCCCGCCTGGTACACCAGCTATACTCCCTACCAGCCAGAGATCAGTCAGGGCCGTTTGGAGTCTCTGCTGAACTTCCAGACCTTGAGTGCCGATCTCACTGGTCTGCCATTCGCCAATGCCTCCGTTCTGGATGAGGCTACGGCCGCTGCTGAGGCCATGACTATGTCCTTTGCTACTATGCCAGCTTCCAAGCAGAAGAAGGCTGAGAAGTCATACGTTGTGTCTCATCTCTGCCACCCACAGACTCTTGCCGTGATGCAGTCTCGTGCTGAAGGCTTTGGAATTAACTTGGTGGTTGGTGATATCTTGGCCGATGACTTCAAGATCGTCAAGGAGCAGGGCGACCACCTCATTGGTGTTCTTGCTCAGTACCCCGATACCGAGGGTGGTGTCAATGACTTCCAGGCATTGAGTGATTCCATTCACGGACAGGGTGGTACTTTCAGTGTCGCCACTGATCTGCTTGCCCTGACTGTGCTAAAGGCCCCTGGCGAGTTCGGCGCTGATATTGCTTTCGGAAGTGCTCAGCGATTCGGTGTGCCCATGGGATTCGGTGGTCCTCACGCTGCCTTCTTCGCCTGTGCGGACAAGTACAAGCGTAAGGTTCCTGGCCGTGTTGTCGGTGTCTCCAAGGACCGCACTGGCAAGCGCGCCTTGCGTCTGGCTCTCCAGACTCGCGAGCAGCACATTCGTCGTGAGAAGGCTACTAGCAACATCTGTACCGCTCAGGCTCTCCTTGCTAACATGACTGCTATGTACGCTATCTATCACGGACCCGCTGGTCTCAAGTCAATTGCCCAGCGCATCATGTCCATGACCTCCATTCTGCGCGAAAAGCTTGAGTCTCTCGGCTACAATGTTCCCATCCGATCCAACATCGAGGGCAATGCTCTCTTCGATACCTTGACCATTGAGCTGGCTGATGCCGCCGAGGCCGAGACCGTTATCGCAAAGGCTCAGGGCCAGTCCGTCTACTTGCGCCGCTTCGGTAACAACAAGGTTGGTCTTTCTCTTGATGAGACTGTTGGCCGCGATGAGGTCACCGGTATCCTCAATGTCTTCGCTGCTCACAAGGGCGTTTCTCCTGTCACAATTGAGGGAGCTCTTTCTCTTGCCTCTGCTCCCGCGAGCTTGGAGCGTACCTCTTCATACCTGACCCACCCTGTCTTCAACACCCACCACTCTGAGACCGAGATGCTGCGATACATCCGCCACCTCGAGTCAAAGGATCTCTCCCTGGCTCACTCCATGATCCCTCTCGGATCCTGCACAATGAAGCTCAACGCGACTACTGAGATGATTCCTGTTTCCTGGCCCGAGTTCTCCCAGATGCACCCCTTCATGCCCGCTGAGCAGGCCAAGGGTTACATCCAGATGATCGATGATCTCGAGAAGCAGCTTGCCGATATCACCGGCATGGCCGAAGTCACTGTGCAACCTAACTCCGGTGCTCAGGGTGAGTTTGCTGGTCTTCGTGTTATCAAGAAGTATCAGGAGGCTCAGGGTGACGCCAAGCGTGACATCTGTCTCATTCCTCAGTCTGCCCACGGTACCAACCCCGCCAGTGCTGCCATGGCCGGTATGCGGGTGGTCACCATCAAGTGTGACAGCAAGACTGGAAACCTTGATCTGGCTGATCTGAAGGCCAAGGCCGAGAAGCACAAGGAAGAGCTTGCTGCCTTCATGATCACCTACCCCAGCACATTCGGTGTCTTCGAGCCTGGTGCCAAGGAAGCTATCAACATCGTTCACGAGTTCGGTGGTCAGGTCTACATGGATGGTGCCAACATGAACGCTCAGATTGGTCTCTGCTCTCCTGGTGAAATTGGCGCGGATGTTTGCCACTTGAACCTGCACAAGACTTTCTGTATTCCCCACGGTGGTGGTGGTCCTGGTGTTGGACCCATTGGTGTTGCCAGCCATCTTGCTCCCTTCCTGCCTTCTCACCCCACTAGCGAGGCTCTTCAGGCCAAGCGCGGATCTAGCGCCTCCCCACCAATTAGTGCCGCCCCATGGGGTAGCGCTAGCATCCTCCCGATCACATTCAACTACATCAACATGATGGGTGACAAGGGTCTTACCCACGCCACCAAGATCACATTGCTCAACGCAAACTACATCATGTCCCGCCTCAAGCCTCACTACCCCATCATGTACACCAATGCTAGCGGCCGTTGTGCCCACGAGTTCATCCTTGACACTCGTGGATTCAAGGACACTGCCGGTGTCGAGGTCATCGACATTGCCAAGCGTCTCCAAGACTACGGCTTCCACTCTCCCACCATGTCCTGGCCCGTGTCGAACACAATGATGATCGAGCCTACCGAGTCCGAGAACAAGGCTGAGCTTGACAGATTCTGTGATGCCCTCATTTCCATCCGCGCTGAGATCGCCGAAATCGAGAGCGGCAAGCAGCCTCGCGATGGCAACGTGCTGAAGAACGCCCCTCACACCCAGCAGGACCTGATGTCCAACGAGTGGGACCGTCCTTATACTCGTGAGACCGCTGCATACCCCCAGGCATATCTGGTGGAGAAGAAGTTCTGGCCTACTGTGACCCGTGTTGATGATGGTAAGTCACCTCTCTCTATTATCCTACCTTGATAGTACTTTTACTAACTGTTGCAGCTTTCGGTGACCAAAACCTCTTCTGCACATGCGGTCCTGTCGAGGACACTGTGTAGATATGATACCCACGCCTATTGTAATCGGCCAGCTTAGCCTGGCATTTCGCTTCTGTGTATACATTCAACATTTCTTTTGGTTCATGATCACGATTGGTGCTTTCAGCGAGCATAGAGCTGGACGACTCGTTTCAACATAATTATTGCTACTGACAATAGAGTCAGCTAGAATAAACAGACTTGTTCAACTCCTTCCTCGGTTCGCGTAAAAAGTACAGCCGTCGCGCTGATAAGAGTGCTTATCATCCTTATCTATATCTGCCCCGCCTTACCTTACAAAACAAATATTACCTGACACGTAGCCAATAGACAGCGTCTAAATTGTAATAATAGTAATCGGACTTGGCCGTTGTTACTATCTGAGGCCCCGCGGGTTGCAACGGGCGAGCTCACCCGCTCCTGCACGAGACGAACTTTCTTTGACCTTCTCTACTTCAAATGCAGCAGGAACAGCCTTTTCTCTCCACATGACAGAGCTCGGTACCTGATTTTCACTTTCGAATCGTGTGACAGTTTATTGCTTTTGCCTCTTCCCTGCCTTTCTTGCATATATTAGCGCCCGCCGGCATGTCGGTTTAAATTCTGCGACTTCGTCTTAGCGTTGAGGATAGAGCTTTCGCGCTCGAGATTTGCTCTCTTGCTCTCTTTTCTAGGTTTACAGCTTTGCTTTGCTTTTACAATAGAAAGCCGATGATGGCTGCCTACGACTTAACCGTCTACCGCGGGATATTCATCCATCTTCCCCGGATTGCAGATCATTCCGCTTCTAAGCCGGAGCTTGTCCGGCACCGAGGCGCACTCTGGGTTTCGACTGATGATGGCCGGATTAAGGGATTCGACTGGAGTGTGCAAGATGATGAGGCCTTTCGCGATTTAATGCTTGTCAAGGGCTGGGTGGATGTTGATGGGCCTGCGAATGGTGTGCATGCGTCGACGGTTAATGTGAGGATTGTTGTTGCGAGGGAGGATCGGAATGAGTTCTTCTTTCCGGGGTTTATTGGTAAGTATTCATTTGATATCATCTTTATGATTATGCTTGGGACTAATGGTTCGCAGATACTCATATTCATGCACCGCAATATCCCAATGCGGGGTTATTCGGCTCGACCACATTACTCGACTGGTTAGAATCATATACATTCCCAGTAGAATCAGGTTTCGGGAATCAAAGAGATCACAGGAATCTAAAGTCTCTGCCGCAAGATGCGCCTTCATCAGCCCTTCGTGTCTACGACCAGGTCGTGTCGCGCACACTTTCGCATGGCACGACCTGTGCTTCCTACTTCGCAACAATCCACGTCCCTGCAACGAATGCTCTCGCTGCTATCTGTCACACACGAGGCCAGCGCGCATTCATCGGCCGGGTCTGCATGGACAATCCATCTTTCTGTCCAGAATACTACCACGATCTCTCCCCACCAGACTCCCTCTTCGCAACACAGGAAACAATTTCCTACATCCACACCCTCGATCCGAAAGGGAAGCTTGTCAAACCAATCGTCACACCTCGATTCGCTCCAACCTGCACTCGTCCTGCACTCAAAGGTCTCGGCGAGCTGGCAGCTTTATATAACCCACCACTACACATACAAACACATATAGCCGAGAACACCAACGAGGTGGCTCTTGTAAAAGAGCTATTCCCAGAATCGGAATCCTACGCTGCTGTCTACGATACATATAACCTCCTTACACCGCGAACTATCCTCGCACACGCGGTCCACCTCTCCCCATCAGAAAGAACCCTAGTCGCCGCTCGCAATGCTAAGATCTCGCATTGTCCCGCTTCAAATGCTGCACTCGGCTCGGGAATCTGTCCAGTCCGCACTCTCCTAAATGAGGGAATAACAGTCGGTTTGGGAACAGATGTTAGCGGTGGTTATAGCCCGAGCATCCTCGAAGCAACACGACAAGCGTGTCTCTCATCGAGATTACTCGGCCACACGAGCTCCTTCGCCGAAACTGAAACTGAGAATGCTGCAAAAGATAGCGATGGAGCTATCCACGGCTCTGAAATCCTTAAGAAGCCGCTTCAAGGCCACGAGAAACTCTCCGTTGACGAGAGTTTATATCTCGCGACCCGTGGCGGAGCAGCTGTTATCGACATGGCAGATGATCTCGGTGGATTCGAGGAAGGCATGCTCTTCGATGCGCAATTAATTGAACTTGGAGCCGTGGGAGAGTGGGTCGTTGCGCCGGGGGCGATTGGGATCCAGCAAAGTGATACTCAAGTGACTGGACCGGTCGGCAATGTCGATATCTTCGGCACGGAAACGTGGCAGGAGAAGATCCAGAAGTGGGTTTGGGGAGGCGATGATCGGAATGTTAAGGCTGTGTGGGTTGGAGGGAGGATGGTACATTCCAGGGCCTAGGTTTTGTATACTTGCATTGTTAAGGATTATTCTTTTCGCTTGGTGTTGTCGGATAGATGTGTATGTTGTTATGATATCAATTTTTTTTTTCGATTTCCTCCATCTATTAGAGGAGTTCTCCGTATATAGATCTACGCCATGTCCGCGTAGAAATTGTGCGATACAGGCGACAACAAACTGCTTAGCGAGAATTTCGTTTGTTTACAGTGGCTATGCTAGCAGGCAGCTAGAGTTTTAGCGGAGAATTCCACTCGCTTAAACTCGCTTGGTTGGTTTGTCTGTGTCAGGCAGTGACGACTTTATACGGCGATGTCCAGTTCGTCGAACGGGGTAGCTCCGTCAAACAATGCTGTTGTTTGAACGGTGGCGACTCTACCAGCCAGTTAAAAGCTGAGCGGACAATTCCACTCGCTTAACTAGATGGTGCGTTTTTGTGAGGCAGTGGCGACTTTAAACGATGATGTCTATCTTGTCGAACGGGGTGATTCCGTCAAACAGTACAGAGTGTTTGAATAGTGACGACTCTACAAGCCAACGAGAGTCTTAGCGGATAGTTCCATTCGCTAAAACTCGCTTAAATTCGCTTAAGCGCTGCGATTGCTCTAATGAGTCACAGTCCTTCCGGCAATCTCCAGTTTGTCGAGCAGGGATATTCCATCAACTATCGCCCTGTTGGACAAAGACGACTATGCCGAATAATGACGTGTCAGCTTGGTGCCTGAACAGGTACCTTATGCAGAATGCACGATTCAGGGGCTGAGTAGCACGCACCAGGAAGTCTAGGCAGAAAAAAAATGGCATGCTTCGTACCTGCCGCTCTGGAGCATGCGTACCCCGGCTTTGTTCTCGGTCTCCGGGATGCGGGCCGTGCATTCCTCGGGTTAAGATCGGCTTCCCTGCATTAAAGTGGGGTTCTGCACGTTTCGGGGCTACATCATCGGTGACGACAAAATGGACTTGGAATTGGAGCTTGTCCGGGTGGGCATGTTGGTTATTTGATTCGGACGTACGGGATTAGTTGTTATCTCCATACGTACTCCGTCATTGGAATTCTTCTCTCCTCTTCTCTCCATGAAGCTGACGCCGTCACTTGCTAAAATAAATATCCACTGCCATCCGGAAATCGAGTTCTCCCGAGGTCAGATTCAACAGCAAGAGTTCGAACCCCAATCAAAAGAAAAGCCCCCGCACACCGCAGCAAAAATATAACTTGGAACCCACTCCAGGGATGTCTTTCCCATACAAGCACGTCCTACTTGTCGGTGCGACCGCAGGCATTGGACGAGCATTCGCCGACCGCTTCGTTGAAACCGGATTGAAGGTGACCGCAGTGGGTCGCCGCCAAGAACGTTTAGACGACTTCGTGAATCAGCATGGCAAGGACAAGACCGACGGTGTTGTGTTCGATATTTCTGAGACCGACAAGATCCCAGCTTTTGTGGAAAGGTGGGTGCGAACCGCTGGCCCGTGCTGCAGAGGCTAACGGTAAAGCAGCATCACTAAGAAGCACCCTGATATCGACCTTGTGCTTCTCAACGCAGGCGTGCAAAGACCATATGATCTGACGAAGCCTGAGACCATCTCAATGGAAAAGGTCCGCAATGAGTTCGATGTGAACTTCTTTAGCATTGTCGCTTTTACCAATGCTTTCCTTCCGTTCTTCTTCGAGAAGAAGACGCCCACTGCTCTGGCTTTGTATATAACCCGAGATTTCTTGAGAAATCACAAGCTGACTTGCCTAGCACCACATCGAATTTGTCAATTGTTCCTGCCGCGTGGGTTGCCTTCTACTCTGCGACAAAGGCTGCGCTGAACGCTTACATCTTGTGTCTGCGAGAGAACCTGCGCAACCACGACACAAAAGTGATTGATATTTCACCCCCAGCTGTGCAGAGTAAGTCGTGCATGCCAAAGATTAAGCTCCGCATTGCAGTAATCCCTAACATCTTCCAGCCGAATTGCACGATTACATGGGCGAAGAATCCGGTCGTAATGTTGGCATGCCACTAGACAAGTACATCAACGAGGCACACGAAGGTCTTCTGAGCGGAAAGGATCATGTAATCGTCGGCGCATTCCCGCCCCAGGAGCGATTCTTTGATATCGTAGACAAGCGCCGTGCTGCTTTTGATGACCTTTCCAAGATGTTTCGTTCGCACTGAATGATTGGCGAGAATTGTATTTAAAGTAGTCAAATCAAGCAAAAAATAATCACCCGACCGTGGGAAAATGCCTAGTTCGCATAAATGAATGTTGTTCCCTGGTTCTGCAAAATTAAGGTTGAGCCGCATGTCACGTGATATCGAACTATAGAACGTACCGCATACCTCTTCTCGCTCTTCAACCCAAGACCACAGCTCCATTTCCTTAGGGAACTACTAAAAAATCGATTGTACAACCTTTTACTATCTCAGAATCTATGAACATTATTAATTGCCATTGAATTCCGCCTAGGAAGTAGTTGGGGAGTCAAACTTTCCAAGTTGATCGACGCAGTCAGAAAGCTTGGCTGTCTGGCTCAAGTTTGATGAGGAAACGTCATTGGCCAAACGGGAAATAAGCAATCTGGGGAAGCGGGGCACCCCGTGGGAGTATCCGCTGAGCCACACGGCAACTTCCTCTAGATATTTGCCACCGCAAACCACTACCGCCAACCACATCCTCTCATTTAATGGCATCGTCCGTGGATATGCCCGTTAAACGTCATGTATTGGAAGCTACAATCAAATCAAAGGAATCAAAGGAAAATGCAAACAATTGTAAGCGGCATACTCCAGCCTTGTATGGTAACTTTAGCATAAATAGAGGTCCCCCCCCCCCCCGAAATTTTTCCTTCCTCACCACCTCATCCACTGGAATTGCTGACCTAAGCTTTTCCATCGTCATCCAAACCTCTGCGCACTCAAAAGGTAGATTAAGTATCCGTCCCAGTCCTATATATCTCCCCAGCATGCAACATCACTTGTGTCATCATGTATCCGCCCAACATGTATCATTAGCCCTGTCCCCTGTGTGCTAGCTCCTTACCTGCTCGTCCTGCGCTGCATCGTGAGTGACCTTCATACTAAGACAGATTGTTAGATTAGCTCTTTGACCCTGCCTCACTCTGCAAAATGTCGTTGCACGACTCTGCCTCGCTAAGATGCCCCATCTGCCAAAACCCTCTGGACCAAGGACAACAAAGTTCCGTGAATGAGTGCTCCAACCACTCTTTCCACACTCATTGTGCCACTGGAATTGATCTCGACGCTGCTTGCCCATGCTGCTGGTCGAACTGGGAAGATGATTTCTCTCCGGAGTCAACGCTTCCAACCCCTCCTGCCTCGCCAAAGGTGCCTTTGATCTCACAGCCACCTACTCCAATTTCAACCCCTCCCGTGTTACCAGTCCCTACACGAGGGTTGCTCTGGCACGGTCAACAAGGGAAGGAGTCCACGCACTTGCCTATCTCAATTGAGTCGCTCCCTCCCGTATTCTCAGACTCCGAGGATGACGGACCACAAGGGGCTTCTCACCATCTGGAATTCACTCCGGATCCTCCAAAGGCTAAGCGTAATGGTGATCGACATGTGCATTTCGCTCCCGACTTGCCCAGCTATCGACATGAGAAGGAGCTCGCCATGCTTGAAGAATTCGATGGATCTCCCCCTCCCTTTTCACCAGACTCCCACCCGGAGCTGCTCTGTGAAGGTCAACAAGGGGACTTTCGACACTTGGAATCTTCTCAGCACTTACCCAGGTCTCGGAATCGCATGCGCCCTCGGGCTGTGCGCTTTCAGGCCTTTGAGCCTGCTCCACCGCCACCACCAGAGACAGACTGGCTCTCTGCTATCCTGGAAATTGTCCTTATTTTCCTTCAGGTCATTTGGACCTTGGCATTATTTGCCTTCTGGATCACTGGAACCTGGATAAATACCTATTTCAAAACCTCCTCCTAAATCTTCAAACTCTCTCCCTCCCTCTCTCTCTCTCCTCCTCCTCTCTCTCTCGCGCTCTCTCCTTAAAAAAAAAACATAAATAAATACCAAAAAAAAGAATAAAAGAATAAAAAAAGGCGAAAGCCACCAAAAAAATGCGGGTCTTAGTACCTGCCATCAACTGTCTGCTACATGCAGGCGCTTGGGGGCGGATGCTTGGGGTGGGTGCTTGGAGATGAAATTGATGTACAAGAATCGTGAATGTGTATATAAACAATGTCTGTCCATGCGGGAGATGAAGAAGGGAAAGTGAGAGGATAGAGGAACAGGGCTTATATAAGGGTTGACAGGCAAAGGCACACTCTACGGGGAATCATACGGCGAAACCCATAGAAAGATGAATAGAAGATTAAGCTGCTATCTTTGTGTATATTGTGACATCACTTGGCATGGAACGGGAATACCCGCCCTCAAGGATACCTGCAGAGTAGATTGCTTATACAATATAGTTGAATGAATATCTGCATATTGGAATTGTAAATTTTGTTCATGTAAAAGATCTAAAAGAGATGTGAAGCCAAACGCATTTTAATGACTCCCGCACTTAGTGGGCTTTGATATCTGGTCTTATCATGCAATGTCATGAACGCTGTGAAAGTCAACATCAAAAGAATCCAACCCTAGAATGATACCACTTCTACTATAACGAATTCCCTGGCGCGGGGGCAGACGGAATCTACCAGAGAATTTGAATCAGGCTTTCTTCGCTTTCCAAAGCCCCCACACGATCACAGCCATCATCTTGATGGCAGAGCAAATCCAAAGAGTCACAGATATCTCCCCAGACGCCTTTGTCACCCAACCCCCTGCAATCGCGCCAAGTAGAGTAAGAGTAAAGGCAATTACACGTCGATCGCGCTTGTTGTTCCGTAATAAGAAGAGTTTGGGATCTGACATCAAGTCACAGAGGAGGCTTGTGATCACCACAGTGGGAATCTCGTTGAAGCCCAGAGCACGGCTTGCCACAATTTGGCCCGCTGCCTGCAGACTAAGAAGTACAATTGGAACTTCTTGATTCCACTGAACCACGCCACTCATGCTCTGATCAGCAAAGCTCGAAATAATACCACTGTCAATCAATCCGGCGGTTATCATGATGATACTGGCCTGAGTGAAGAAGGATAGCATCAGGGTTCCTCGGCTTCTAGGACCGAGCATGTTATTCAGACGGGAGAACAGGAATGAGCCGAGGGTAAAGCATCCAATTGATGTTAATGATCGAGCCCATCCATATGGTCGCTGATTTTGATTTGATGCTCCTAGACCGACAAAAATAGTGTTTCCTGAGCAACAAAGCAGTTAGCGATTTGAACAGTCAGCCAATTCCCGGGAAAAGATGGGCGTCTTACCAGTTTGCATAGACACAAACGTTCGATAAGCTATGAGAAGAGTCAGTTCACTATGAAAGTCGTGATGCAAATGGAAAACTGTACCATTATAAATGGTGCTATCAAGAAGACCAGATGTCAAGCAGCATGCGTAGAGAAGAATCTCTGCATACTGGGAGTCCAATTCAGCCCGCAGGAATGTGGAAAGTCCTGGAAGAGGTGTTTCTCGCCCCTCAATCATTGTTGCTTTAGCGAACAGAAAATTATCTCGGACAAAGACGGAAGATGGGGGCCCGGCGAGATATCCTCGACAGCTATCTTCGAGGGAGGAATGTTTCTTCTTAATTCTTCCCCTCTTCTTGGCTTACACCTCGTTAATTAGTGTTGCATTTGAGTCGTGGAAAAACAAAACATGCACCTGTTTTCTACGCTAGCCAATCGTCCTGCCAAGAATCGATTTCGAGGAGCACAAACCTCGTATCCGCCGTGAGATGCAGAATGAGGCTCTTCATATCGGTTCTTCCGATATCGATTGCTCGCTTAGGTTTGCTAAAAGCTGCACCCCCTTGGGGCAAGTAGGCCTTGCCAAGCAAAGAAAGTCAAAAAGAGTCCATGCCTAGACTATGCCGAGACTTTAGTGCTGCAACTTCTCCAGCCCTGACACCCGCTGCAAGGTTAACAGAAGATGCCACAACGTGGGTTGGGGACACAAGGCCTCATTTTTTCTAATTCTAGCCATCGTTTCACAACTCTAATTCGCACATGACGAGTATTGTGCAAAGTAAGAACATGTTGGGCCGTAGAATTAAGGCCCCCACGGGCAGTATAACCTGCACAAACTCGGATGCAGCGGTCTGAGCGGTACACCACGCTGATCTCCCGAGAGTAAGTCAGCCACCCCAGGAAGCCGGGGGGTCCGAATGTTGGGATGGTATCAACCGCCAAGAGCGGGCACCCCTCGTTGGTTATCTCCTCAGTGGGTCAGCGCCCGTAATTTTCTGCATTGCAGATGCTTACGCACGTGTGGCCATGTGTGCAGCTGTATGCTGCGCTGTTATCGTCAAGTTGATTTAGGTCAATCAAACGACAGCGCGGCGCCAGGTAACGTCGCTATACGAGATTCTTCCGCCCCATTAGGGCAGCGAGGTGTAGATTGAGGCGCGCCAACTCGCTTCTTCCGGAGTGCCTCCCAGCCACATACGAGCTTCAAGGTGCGGAAGGCCCGAGAACGAAGCTTATCAAGACGAGGCCGGACGATTACGAACGTCTACTACAAAGAAGCCACACTTCGTACAGGGCTGAGCGGCCCAACCGTGATCAATTGTGCACTGTTGCGAGGGGCAAACTAGCGAACACGTCCCAAGACCGCCACGCGTAGACAAACTAGCTTCGGAGCTGATACAGGGACCCCAAAGATCCTTCTGCAGCCATATTCCTCTACCCATACCCTCCGAGCCAAGCCAGCGCGTATACCCTCCGAGCCACGTTGACCGACGGAGATGACCTGTTGCATAATCACTATCATTTTTGGCAATTCAGGTGCCGCGCGATCACTGTAGTTTTTATGTGGCACAAACAACCGCTCTTAGATGCTTAGCTGTGCATGAGCTCATCATCCCGAAAGGACCAACAATGGAGTTATCGCGCTTCGTAAAAATTCCGGCAGTCACATTATCTGTACACTTAGAGTTTCGTCACTATCACAGCATCTTGTGAAAAACGCCATCTATCTTGGCGTGTGGTTCGATTATGCAGGTCTAAAACATAAGCGGGGGAATGTCGCGATACCTTCAAAGCCAAGAGGTCACATCTGTAGAACTGCTTTAAACACATTTGCCGGATCAGGAAGTGTCATTCCGCGCGCAGAAAACATCAACCTATAAGTAGCAGTGATTTTCTCCGTCTTTGTTCTCATCATCACAGCAACCTTTCAAGCTACATTTTCTCATATCATAATATCACGATGACTATCTCTATTGTTGTTGAGAAAGATGGCTTCTACGAAATCAATGGAGTGCGACAGGAGCCTACAGTTGCTCTCTATGTCCAGCCTGCCGCCTCTAAGCTGCGCAGAATGTTGAAAGAGACAGACGAACTTATTGTCTGTCCCGGTGTTTACGATGGCCTCAGTGCTCGCATTGCTATCGAACTTGGGTTCAAGGCTATGTACATGGTAAGCAAGCTCTAGTTCATAAGATATCAAAAACGTCAATATCTAACGAACCCCAGACTGGGGCCGGAACAACCGCTTCAAGACTGGGGATGGCAGACCTCGGTCTGGCCCAGCTGCATGATATGAAGACCAATGCGGAAATGATCGCCAATCTGGACCCCTTCGGCCCGCCACTGATCGCCGATATGGATACTGGATATGGAGGTAAGAACGATTGTATGCCCGTGCACGGTTTCATCGCTACATTCATATAGGCCCTCTTGTGGTTTCCAAGTCCGTACAGCAGTACATCCAGGCAAATGTGGCAGGTTTCCACATCGAGGATCAAATCCAAAATAAACGCTGTGGTCATCTGGCTGGTAAAAGAGTTGTCAGTCTTGACGAGTACACAATGCGTATCCGTGCTGCCAAGATGGCAAAAGATCGTCTGCACTCCGATATTGTTCTTATTGCACGGACCGACGCCTTGCAGCAGCATGGATACGACGAGTGTATTACTCGCTTAAAGGCAGCCCGAGATCTCGGTGCTGATGTGGGTCTACTTGAGGGTTTTACTTCAAAGGAACAAGCCCGACAAGCCGTCCAGGATCTGGCACCCTGGCCCCTTCTGCTGAACATGGTTGAGAACGGTGCTACACCCCTAATTACGACTCAGGAAGCTCAGGAGATGGGCTTCCGTATTATGATTTTCTCGTTTGCTTCATTGGCCCCAGCTTATCTTGGCATTCGGTCTGCTTTCGAGCGCTTGAAGCACGAAGGAGTGGTCGGAACGCCCGAGGGTTTGAACCCCCGCAAACTGTTCGAGGTCTGCGGTTTGAGTGACTCCATGAAGATTGACACTGCTGCGGGAGGCGATGGGTTTGTAAATGGTGTTTGAGTGTCCGAGTGATTCCTGTTCTTGTTTATTCCAGGTAGCTCGTAGATCCGGATCTTGATTAGATTACCTCTAAATTGAACATACTTATTTCCTTTGAGCATACAAAACTGCTGTTATCCAGAATTTATAAGAATTCCATGCTGGCTCTAAATACCGATCACCCTGACCGGCGAATCAAAAACTCCTTGTTGACATAATGACACCCGCTAAATCTTTTACCGGTACATGCTGCTAGTTAAAGAACTAATAAGATCTATATAGAGTTAAATTATGGCAGAAATGAATCATGCGTACAATCTTTAAGTCATATCCCAATAATATGGTGTTTTTCAAGCCTTTCTTCGTTCCAATCTACTACAACCTGTCTACCAATGGAGAAAGGTTAAGGCTTCATGAACTGGAGCTCAAGAAAAGACTACCTACGAGATCAAATACTACCCTCCGAGCCAGGAAGTAATAATGGAACGCCTGGGGCCAGCGGTCGACCCTTAATCGGATCCATCTCTAACCCTCTCAGCAACGAAACCCTACGCGTAGCCACTAATAGCTTCGCTTGGCCGTTTGGTTTTGACCCAACCCAAAATTTAAGGCGCATCCATGGCCCACTTATGCGGAAATGGAACTGACTGGGGTCCATATCACATATAGCGACCTGAACAGCTTCGGGCTCCAACATGTACTTGCCCTTGTGGTTTAATATGGCGGCATATAGCCTCACAGTTTGCATCGTATGTGTTACACCCAGACCACTTACAGTAATGTGACCCAAGGTTGGAGCTCGTCGTCGATTCGTCGCTTCAATAACATTTAGGTCGCTTCGATGGATTACCATGACAGATGATCCTGTATCGTCAAGGAAAGTCAGAAGCACATGTTTATCAGCTGGATCTAAGGGTGGTGCATCAGTCATTTCACTTTCGGGTGCTACATTTGAGGGGAACACTGATGCTGTATTTTGCGCTTGATCTGGTTCAGGGTCAGATGGGATATTGGTAAACATGTTAAAAAACTGATCATCGGTAAGTTCTCGCGGATTCAGCGGCGCAGTAGGTGCCTCGGTAGGTGCCTCAGTCGGCGCTTGGGATACATCTTCGGGCTCATACCTGCCGACCTTAAGGGCAAACTCAATCTGCGGATACTATGGTTAGAATTATTGAGAGACATGGGTTGCATCTAAATGGAGGTAAATACCTTATGTAGCCCCAGGCTATCTATTGGTTCTTGTGACAAACAATCCCCGACATCACAGAATGTCGGGTTCACGGGCTCTGGGCCTGGTCCGTTCAACTGGATAGTGAGTCAGCATAGAAAACCCCATATTCGCCATCATGAACTACTTACCCCCTCAACCCAGAAGCTACAGTCTTCCTCATGACCTTTGACATAACGCTCATAGTCAGCCCAATCAAATGGCTTTGGTCCATCGCAGATCTTTTGACCCCTGACCCAATATGTGACGAGCCCGTCAGTCCATTGCATTTTTTTCATGAAGTAAGCGGACAGAATCGCTTCGATGGTTTCAAATTTGCCGTCCGTATCACCATCGTTCAAAATGCGTCTTCTCATAGCCTCCAGTGTCCGTATACGACGTGAGGTTTGAAGGTCCAGACCACCCGAGTACTTTATAGTCTCTTCGTCTTGTTTTTGATAAAGCAAATACGTCTCAAGTTTCTTCTCCCACCACTCTGGCATGATTCCGTCATCAATACGGTCTTTGCATCTCTGTATCATTGCTTCGATGTCCCTAGCACATGGTTAGTGACAGACCAGATATTTAGAGCATGGAAATTCGTGCTGATAAAAGTCGATGGCATAGTCTCTTTGGCAATCCAAAGTTTTATCGTGCTTGTTCATGTTGTTACTCACCTTTCATCTATATCATTATCTTGAGGGTTCCACCCTGCGGGTGCTTGTGACCAATCGTGGATAGGCTCATCCCAGGGCTTCCATTTTACGTATGGCTTCTGACTTTGCGGTAGGCCTTTGCCTAGCGCTATCACCTTAAAATCCTCCTCGACCGGCTCTTGCTTCTTTTCAGGTTGAGTTTTATTTGTGCGAGCCTTCTTGGCTGGACGATTCTTTCCTCCGGCCTTGTGAGCTTGTTCACTCTTTCTCTTTACGCCTTTCTGCACTTTTGGACCCATTTTGCTAGAGTTGGCTGGTTTTTGCTGGTATGATGCCGGGAAACAAGATTCAGTTCTGATATTTGGAGGCCTATGGGGGATAAATGCACATAATTGGGAAGCACGCCTGTCTTCAATTTATACATTCCGTGAGATCTATGCTTGAACTGTTCATCGTTTGAGATACGAATGTGCGACTTCTTCCCCAGCTCTAACAAAACTATAATCCGCAATGAAACGAGATGAGGCCCGTGGCGTTCTGCTTCTTGTCTGAATCAAAGACCGTTGACACGTGCAAGAAAAGCTCAACTTTACTCATTATTCAAGAGCGAGCTCATTTGACATTTGAAACTGCGCAGCATAATCCTGCCAAGTCGAACTTCGTTGATTGTTTTGCTCCTCTGTTTGTACGCTTTATCCGAGCTGTTGCAAATCTTTCTTTTCCCGGGCCCCTCAGTTGGGAAAATGGGACCCCTTTCATCTCTTCCAGGGCTCACACTGGAAATGTTTGGAAGCCTACGTGGAGACAAACATATTGTGGTGGTTGAATAGCGTTCAATTCCCCCTTCTAAATTTTTGAATCGACCATCAGCTTCACAGGCAATGTCAGTGAGGACTACAGCAGGCTCCAAATGCAGATAGATGCATAAAGGGCGATGAGTTCACTCCTCGTGAAGTTTCTCCCGTTGTCATCAATTATTAACAATCATTGACATTTGACTTGGGACATCGCTGTATGGCTTGAGCTATTTTTCACTTCAGAAATACTAAAAATCACCAATATTGTGATGCCCACCAAGATCCTACTTTCGTGGTTCAAAATGAATTTGCAATGGAGGAAGCTTGGTAGTGAAGGTGTCAAGGGCATCGGTTTCGAAATTCTCGCCGGTTTCACCGGTCGCAAATTTGACATGAAATTTTTGCGCCAGCATGGAGACCGCAACACGGAGGCTGAGAAATGCCAAGCCTTTTCCAGGGCATAAGTATGGTCCTGGCAAATTGTTAAGATATGAAAGGCTTCAATATGAATTTTGAAACTCACCCAAAGAAAATGGAAAGAACGGGGCATCCGTAGTACGCAGTTCTTTCTGTTCACTCCACCGCTCTGGTACAAACTCCTTGCTGTCTTTGTAATATCTTTCATCCTCTTGAATGAGCTTGACGGGCACAAAGACATTAGTATCTCCAGGGATATGTCTGTCTTGAACTGTGATACCCTCACGTGGCGTCACACGGTACCCCCCTGTCATCACTGGCGGCCGTAAGCGAAGGGTCTCTTGAATGATGTCCTCGATGTATTGGAGCGACTTGAGTTTTTCGTATGACCATTCCGACCCCGGGGGTGACACCTCGTCTATTTGACGCTGCAGCTTCTGGAGGACCCTGGGATATTTGGCCAGGAAATAGAGAACGGAAGTAAATGTTGACGCAGTAGTGTCACTGCCGGCGATGACAATAACCCGGCCATCTTGATCCAAACCCTCCCGTGAAGGAGGGGCAGATACGTCTTTCTCCATGTAAGCCTTCAGAAGCCAAGAGACGAGATCTTGCGGAACCTGGTCTTTGTCCCATGTTTTCCACTTTCGCTCAATTTCACCACCGCACCATTCAAAAAAGCTCGAGTATCCAGATGCTGCCCCTGGAATTCGGCTGATCAGATGTAAAAGCCAGGGCACGTGGCTCATAACCCCAGCAATTGCCATATGGTCGTGCACGGCTTTGATAGCGGGATGCTCAACTCCGGTGCCCAAATTATCGAACTCTTTCCCTAATCCAACATCGCCCATGATGTCAAAACTGAGGAACATGCCCCATGCCGTCGCGTCGAGTGGTTTGTATTGGCTGTCTTCGATGTGAGAAACGAATTTTTCTGTCTTGCTCTGAATTCGAGGGATGTAGCTAGCAAGGGCTGCACAGAATGTTAGTTAGGGGAACTGCGATTGTGCTTGACATGATCGCACCTTTGATGCTGAACCCGCGGTCCCACGCTCTTCGCCGAGTTCGATGATCGTCAAAATCCCGGGTATGATGCACGGAAACATTCTCGGTTTTCGTAGAGACTTGGGCATACCATGTCGATTTCCGGCATTTGGACGCCGGGCCGTAGATAGTCGGAACGGCAGTCGCATCGACAATGCAAAGCTCCCGCGGTCCTTGGATTGAGTTAGCAAGCAATTTTATCATCATGTAGGCCACTTTCTAAGCTACCTGTGCGGATAAAGTGGCCATATGTTTCGTGAAGTCTTTCAACCTCTAGGTGGTATTGGATATTTCTCCCCGCCAAGTAGGCATCGTAGAACCGACTGACTTTCGATAAGAACGGCCCAGGGAAGTGGCGCAGAGGATGGAAGAATGCGCGGTAAATACCCATGCTCAGGAATAACCCCACATTAAATGCTGATGCAGTCCATACCAAGCGAAGTATTGTCTCCGGTAGTGAAAGCCCTACGATAGAAGAATACGCGGATCCTAGTGCGACAATGGATATCACATACGATGTGAATATCTCAGTCAAATGCTCCTCAACTAGCAAGTTCCGGATGACGGTTATATGGGCCAAGGCCCCAAAGAGAGTCGCGGAAAGACCAACTGACGCATAGTCAGCGCTCAAAAGCCCCTTGAGTCCATCCATGGTGAATTCCAAACCACAAAGCGTCGCGGGAGATGTGGCGACGATAATTTTGAGGAGCAAGAGGGAGCGCCTAAAAACAAAGATGACATGGTTGGGGTCTCCCCTCACCGAGCTTTATCCACTATATGACGAAAGCTTCATTCTAGTTGGCTCGGCAGCAAACGGCGTGGGAAGTAATTTCAGTCGCTGCGCCAGGATGAACATCCCTGTTCGCCGATATTTGCTCGCAGCAGATCGAAACGATCCAGAATTGGGGCAGCCCGGGGGCCGTCAATCCACCGCAGCAGTGAATAGTCTGGATTTTATTGGCCTCTTGAGTACTTTTGTAACACTTGTCTTCGTATTGGCGCTGCGGATGGATCAACAATTCAAATGTTGCCCCGCATGTGTTTCTGCTATTGGTGAGGCCAATACTCCATCGAGGGCCACAATGGGAGGCCCGGACGGCAAGTCCCCGACATTATCGTCCCGCTGTGGAGAGAAGGATGCGACGCGACTCGATAGAATCTTGATGATCTTCCCGATCCCGTCCAGGCTTCTCAAGGAACCCGAAAATTGAGTCGTTGTGAGTTCTGCCAGTGCATCCCACAGGATCGGGGTCCCCAGAGCGTGTGGTTGGAATAAGGCTGCCTTCATAAACGCCGCAGCGACACCTTGTTTTGCACATCGAGTGATGGAAAGCTGCATGCTGCAAGATGGGAGATAGCCTCCAGATCTGGGCATATGTGATCATTTCCATTGCCTTCGTTCTTGGTACATCATCTCTGCTGCTTCGACTCTACTGTCGATGGCGGCTGAAAACTTTCGGCCACGATGACATCGCTGCGGTCTTTTTAATCGTGCGTATACCTCCTTTTCTTTTTATCGATGTTGCTGATACTTCTCTCTAGTTCGTCAATGCGGTGCAGCAAGCCATTCTGTACATATTTCTCTATAATGGCTGTGGATTGTGAGTTTCTTCTGCCGCTCGTTGGGATGATCCTGTTCTGACTTCACTAGGCCTGTGGACGAGGCTCCACCAGACATCACGCAAAATATCAACAAAGTAAGAACCTCAGAGTGCCACTACCTGCTGAGTGAGAATTAACCCCTTGCCAGTGGTTATTCGTCGAAGAGGTCTTCTACATGTTCACCCACTTCGTGCTGAAGCAATCGTATCTTCTGTTTTACTTGCGACTGTCGCCGAATGCGAAGTTTTGCCGAGTCGTCTACGCCACGATGATACTTTGTACACTATTTCTGCTCATCGAATGGCTGTTGGCATTCTTGCAAGTTCAGCCGCTTGATGCCTACTTCAATCCTGAGAAACATCCGAGCCCGAAGCGTCTCAGTCAATATGTGGCGCAAATGGTTCCCACAGCATTGGTAAGTTATCAATAACCTGCATATGAGAACAAATGCTGACGAGCTTGTGTTTTATCCAGAACGCCCTCTCGGACATTATAATTCTTCTTATTCCGATCCCAATGGTCCTTCGTTTGCAAATGAGTACTCGACGCAAGGCGGTTGTACTAGGAATCATGGCGTTTGGGTCGTTGTCCGTGGTTACTGCTCTCTGTCGCTTTATCGTGCAGAAGCAATTGATTTCGGAAACAGACACATCATACATCATGGGTCGTATGATTATTGTTGCAGGAATCGAGATACAAATCGCAGTGATCGCAGTCAATCTGCCCGCTCTGCGCTCCTTATTCAGTAATTTCGTCGGCAGCTCTAACATGTCCGCGCAAGACAGCTCCGCCCACGGGCTCTCTAGCATGAAACGGTACAAGGGCAAGCCTTCGAATAATTCTGCTGGACATGCCAAGGGAACTCACAATACCCTTTCCGGCTCCGAAGAGAATCTGATGCGGATCCATGGTGTCAATGGAGAAGCAGAGGATATTTTGGTTGTTACAAATGTTGAAGTATCCCGTCGCAGAAAATGGCCAGTCGCGATGGGGGGTCGGATTTAGAATAGAAAATATACTCGGCCAGCCCTACAAGCTCCTCCTTAATTGCTATCCGAGCCTATGAAATACGCCCGATATAAAGAGAACATTTGATTGATTGGGATAGGTAGTGATTGATGAATGGAACTCAGAGCTGCTGGCACACGAGGGCTGCCTATATACTCGAGACAACCGGATATTTCCGACTTACTGCCAATATCTGGCACTCCAGGATCCGCATCCCCCTCTTCTCTTTCATTACGATTTTCTTTTAATTTATTGATTGAGCGACCGTTCAGATTCAATTATGTTGATGTGATATACTTGCTGGCCCTATCAGCGTAGCGCGCGTGCGGCTCACCTGCACATGTCTGTATATGTCTGTACAGCATTTCCAAGCCGTCGTAGATATTAGCCTAGCATACCAGTCAGTGAAGCAAGCGCGATTAATAAATTCTTCGCATTGTTTAAACCCTAATTGTATTCACTTCGCTTCGCTTCATTCCCGACCCGCTCCCCCTCTGTCTTTTTCGCTCAGATGCTGTATGCCCATACTCTTCAGTCTCTAGGTTTCCTTTTCCACGCTCTATCCGTATCTTCGAATATTTGCTTCTTTCTACCTCCGCCGATCTCAGTGATCTCGCACTTGAAATGTTTGAGAACGATGATCCCGACATCAAGTCTTCCCAAAGATAAGCCGGGACGAAAGGCAATGTTTCATGCGAGGATAAGTGAGATTAGGTTCGTCATGAAATGTGTGAACAAATGATTGATCAACCTTCAAACTTTTTTTACCTGGCTCCAAAAATGGCACGCCTGCGCCACGTCAAGGGAATTTTCAACGGGTTCGCAGAGTTTCACAGCTAAGAACGACGTCCTTACAAATATCTCTGACTTGGGAGTATCTTTGAGGGAAGGCTTCCAAAGCTTCAGTTCAGCCTTGCTCAGGTTCTCGTGAGAGCTCTCCTCCCAACCGTCATCTGGACAGTGGCTTCCATCTAACACTGAATCATTTCGTTCGCCTTTCAGGATTTCGACTCTCAACTCTCAAGTCCCCATCTCCTGGCATCTCACTCCCGCGCGGCTTCATCAGCAAGCATTCCTACCATGAAAACCTTCAAATACACCGACTCGGCTGATTTCCAGCTCGATGTTCGTGAGAGTGACGAGTAAAATGACAGCCCATCCAATTATGGACCCGAAATGAGAGCAAGATTCCAGCTGGAGAAAAGCGTCCTCCTTCATCACAGCGACTATTTTAAGGCACAGCTCGGAGGGCGATGGCATCGACCAAATGAGACACTGTTGCTGCGGGGGGATATCATAATGAGCATGAGGGTTATATTCGCTGTTCTTCACAAAAAGCAGACCCCGATCAAGGAGGTTTCCGTCAGCGATGTTTGGTTTGTCGTGAAGGCTGCGAGAAAGTACTTAATCGACCTAGAAATCTTAACCCCGTGGTTCAAGGATTGGTTTGTGTGGTGCGCATCAAAAGAATTCTTCGAAGCCTTCTCGAAGACCCATACCAGTAACAGAATCAAATACCCTCGGGACCTTCGGATGCTATTGACGCAGCAACTACTTTTTCCTTGCTACCAATTCGTTCATAAGTCAGCATTCCTCGACCTCACGAAGTACATCGTCTACTACGCCAGATCCAAGATCGAAGAATCGAACCCAACCCCCGATCCAACAATGCATCTCCGCCGCCCTGTCATTCGTAAGTGTTTCTACTGTGCATCTCGCACCGGCCCCAGACATGCATCTTCCTCTTGAGCTTACCCAGCATATCTCTAACCATCTCCAGATCAACTCCGAGCTGCCAGAGGCTCTCTACGGAATCAACTTCATCAATACCTCTTTCAAAGAGTGGAGAATGTCGTCAGTGAAGGATCATGCAGATTGTGCAAAGAAGTTCTTCATAGCTTTCTAACAGAGCTCCATCGAATCGATGTCCGACCATTCCAGCGAATCTTCTTTAACACAAGCATAATCACAATACTCGAAAGGCTATCAGACTTCAATGATGCTTCCATACCTCGTCACGGATGCCCCTACTGTGATCAGCCATGGAAACGTGTTGTCGATGAAGCCATTAGACGCGCAAAGCAAAACTTCGATGGCCTCTGCCTTGACTGCATGGGTCAGTCGACCAATGCAGATGCCCAATACTGGCAAGCTAACTACATGGAGCAACTTGGCTCCTATGACTGGTATTGCAATGTCAGACATGGACAGGGAACGTGGTACTTCAGTTTCTTGGGGAGACGCGAAGATTATCACCGATACGAATAGCCAGGAGGCCGAGAGAGAAAACCAACCTAGTCAATTTGACTTGGTAGATGAGCTCTAGAAGACCTAATCAGACGATAGTCAATAGAGTGTGTTCCAATTCCAATCTTTTGCCTTGTATAACCTGCAGTCGATGTAGTGGTATAACCTATAGCTGTACTAGTAGCTACATATCGTGAGAGACTGGTATGCCACCATACAGTCCAAATTGGTCATCGGGGGTATTTCTGAGTTTAATTACAATAGCGATCTCCAACTTTTGATTTGGGGGACAAGCAAACGCGAACCTATGCGCTACCGCGGCCAAATCAGTCACTAAACAGCCTTGCGCCGCCCGCCGAGTATTATTCATACAACTTGCCGAGCAAACATATCTCTAAAATCCTTAAACTAACACTCTTACATACTCGATTTTTAAATAAAACAACGGCCATCAGACGACAACTCGCGCGCCGGTAAACAGTCCCATAGAGCTGAGCGGTGGGCCCGCCGCTCTTGAGGCTCCGTAGCACTTGCCCGCAACTTCCCCTTCTAGTGCATCCCCGTCCGATCTACCATTCTCCAAGATGCCTACCAAGAGGAAATCAACCCCTCTACCTCGCGACTGCGAACTGCAAAAGTCTCCAAGGGTAGACCGCGTGTCTTGCCTTTTTTGCCAGGCGAGAAAGCTCAAGTGCAGTCGCGTCTCTCCCTGTAGCAACTGTATCACCTATGGGAAGGAATGCCGCTTTATCAACACGCGTCTTTCTGCTCGGCTTATGCCAGAAAATCACCAAATAAACAGAGAGCCCTGCGAGCCATGCCGGGAGAAGAGTCGCAAATGTGATCGGAAAGATCCTTGTGGAAGCTGTTTCAATCGACAATTAGAGTGCTATTATGCTACCGAAATGCTTCGTCCCACTCAATCTGACAAGGAAAGTGACCAAGCCAGGTCAGAGGTCGAACAGCCTGGCCAAGAAATGGATCAACCCGAGCCACGAAGTGTCCAAGTCAGCAATAGACACTGCGAGTCATGTCGACTGAAAAAGATCAAATGCGACCGCACCGCGGTCTGTAAGAACTGCTCCATGAGAGGGCTGACTTGTCGCTATGATGCCAACGCGGTTTTTTCAAACCGCCCGGAACCGAAAAACGATCAGAATAGCGATCGGTTGTTACAAGAGACCCCGATTTCCTCATCCGAGTATTCATGGGCTGGGATGCCTAGCGAGGCCTCTCATTCCTCTCGCCTCGGCGATGATCATGACGCGTCACATACTGCAGAACACCTGGAGAGTATTGTCATGGGTCATCGTCTCCCAACGGCAATTCCAAGTACTTCGCCACTCCATGCCTCGGAATTTGCTTCAGATACTGCTTCGCCGCTCAGAAACTCGAAATCCGGAAGCTTAGCTGCGGTAATCCGTGGTGAGGACATTGTTTCTGATGTAAACCCCCTCGCTGTAGATCTATCGACCTACCTGCCGACGGAAGCAGAGGCAATCGGACTGCTCCAATTTTACCACGACCACCTTTCCTATCAGTATCACATCATCATCTACTCTTTCACAAAACAGCAATTCCAGAATATCTACCAAAATGCTTCCCAAGGTACGGACCTGAACATGTCCGAAGTTGCCCTGTTGTTTAGCATTGTTGCTTCGTCTCTTTTCTTCAAGCTTTTGTCAAGCGAAAGCGCAGATGCTGCGGAGAAGTCCAGTAGTGAAGTAGCATTCCTTGCAGCCGCTGCGCTACTTCAGGGCAACTATCCTTCGCGCCCGACCACCTCTGGCCTGCAAGCGGCTTTGATTATTGGGCACTACTTGTCAAAGGCCACGTTGAGCCCATGGATCAACTCTCTGTTTCTCCATACAACCTCCCTTGGGCAGGCGCGAAGCCTCGGTTTGCATCTTCTAGATTCGGGAAGCGCCGTTGCTCAGCGGCGGGCGACTGGTTATGATAAAGTCGAGCTGGAACTAAAAAGAAGGCTCTGGTGGGACATTGCATCGTATGACTGGTGAGTTGGGTCTAAGACATAACACATATGCAGCTTGTGCTGACTTCGCTACCAGGCTCATTGGCTTTCTTAGTGGACCCCAAGAATTTACTTACACAATCCATCCTCGCCACATGATAGTGAATAAGCCATTGAACATCGAGGACGAGGATATCGAAAGCGAAACTGCAGCACCAATGTCGACACCAACCTGCATGTCGTACACGCTGAGCCGTATCGCCTTGGCCGAAAGCTGCGGCGTTATTGTGGACAAGCTAGCACCATACCACCTCAACAACCAAGAGCCTCCTTATGAAAAGATCCTCGAGCTAGATCGATACCTAAGAGAAGGCTACGCCCAGATCCCCTCTTTTTTCCGCTTCGATCCCGCTTCAAAACATGAACATGAGCTTCTTTATCGGCAGCGTCCATCATTTGCCTGGCAAAGATCATTCGTGGAACAAGGCTGGCAAACGAGAATTTGCCGTTTACATCGACAATGGTTCATTCGAGGTGCCAAAGACCCACGATTCTCTTATTCGCATGTAGTTGCGCTTCAGTCGGCACGGAAAGTCATAGAGGTCAAGCGCATGATGGACGGTGATGAGCCATCACTCGCACCAACAAGCTCATCCTTCTGGGCGATCATGCATCACGTTTTCATTGCCTCAGTGATCCTTCTCATGGACGTCTGTTTCAACTGGGATGACGTCCTTGCCGAGCGACGAAAACAAGAAGTGTTGGACGCGTGCCGCATTTTGAGTCGAGCACAGGAAGTCTCATCCGTCGCTCGAGATGGCATTAATGCAATGATGGCTGTGATGCGAAAGCATTGGAAACATGACAAGCGCCCGAATCTCCTTGGTTATCAGGAGGACCCCATGGCCTCTGGAGGCATACTTACCTTTGATCAAGCTGGTGCAATCACTACTCAGAGTGCTGATGATCAAACAGAGGCTGATTCGCTCGAGGTTCCATCGACAGGGCTCCTAGGTGCTGATCCTGTAGCATTACCTTCCTTTGACATGGAGGATGCATGGATTGAGATGATCAATGACGGCGGAGGAAATGCATTGGAAACTCCAGACTGGATGGACATGCTTTCTGAGCTGGGGACTTTGCCATCGTAGCTGAAAATACGGACTCTACTTTTATGTACTCTTTGTGCCAGCCCCCACCACGCACATGAGGGGAATATGTCAGCCTTGCAGGCATCAGGATCTTACAGAAACTCATTTAGGTAAACAAACAATGCCAAGCAATTTCTGCAGAATATTTAAACTTCCGATCTTTCTTGTGGACTCGAGCTACAGTGTGCGACCATAACACTTCCCTTCCTCTTCCCGCAGTACTTCCCGCAATGGCTCAAGCCACAACAAACAAACCCGCGATCGGCGCCAGCGACGCAGAGATCCTCAAACTCGCCGATCGCATCAAGAATGGCAATGCAAAACGTATTGTAGTCTTGACTGGCGCTGGAATCAGCACATCTGCTGGTATCCCCGACTTCAGATCGCCCATCAGCGGCCTCTATGCCAAACTCGCCCCGCTAAAGCTTCCATACCCCGAAGCCCCATTCACATTCAGCTATTTCACCCACACCCCAGAGCCTTTCTACGCGCTGGCTCGCATTCGACATCCAGGAAATTTGAAACCGACTTTGTCGCATGCCTTTTTGGCTCTGCTAGCGAAGAAGAATCTTCTCCATTTCCTATTTACTCAAAATGTCGATGGCCTCGAGGGAGATGCGGGGATTCCCGAAGAAAAAGTCCTTTGGGTACATGGAAACTGGAAGAACCAGCGTTGCCATAAATGCAAAGTCGAGTATCCAGCTGATCTCATGAAGAAGGCTATGCGTGAAGGCGTGGTTGCGTACTGTTTGAAAGAGGAATGCGGCGGCGCAGTCAAACCGGACATAGTCTTCTTCGGAGAATCCCTCCCCGCTGCATTCGATGTCAAAGAAAAGCTTGTTCCAGACGCAGATTTATTCCTCGTCATGGGAACTAGTCTCAAAGTTGCGCCTGCTTCGCAGCTCCCGAGAAAAGCTAAAGAGGGCGTGCCCCGAGTTTTAATTAACTTGGAAAAGTCCGGCGATATGGGGAATAGGCCGGATGATGTTTGCATCCTTGGAGAATGTGATGATGGGGTTCGGAAACTTGCGGAGGCTTTGGGTTGGGAGGATGAGCTCGATGAACTCTGGAAGACAATTTTTGACGCCAAGGAGGATGATCCGGCTCTTAATGGCGGTCCGACAATTGAGGAGTGCATTGAGAACATCTCGAAGCAAATGGATGAGAGGAGCAAAATCTCTAAGGGGCATAAGAAAATGCTCGAGGATCACTTGAGCTCGAAGTTTGCGAATCTTCTGACTCCCAAGAAAGACTGAGCGGACTGTTTACCTTGTTAGCTCGATGACGGCCGGGCTCTAACTATGCAACGCCAGCGACTTTGATCAATTGAATAAACAAGTATGACAACTTATACCTTTTGAGCTCCCAGATTCACTCCACGTGAATTCTAAATTTCTGGTTCGCCAATAATCGTCTTACCCTAATTTATCCATACTTCATCATAATAGCATCATCATCGCGGCCTTTCCCTTAAGATGGGCCATAGAATCTAAAAAAAGACACGGCTCGCTACTACTTGACAGTTGCCCCATCTGTTACGTCTACGCGGGTTCACAACAAGCATTTCATTCACAAATCCCATCCATCCCCGATATTCTTGCAACCACAACGCAAATGCACGCCTACAGAGAAGACCACTGCCACAAAGATAACGACCTCCCCGAAATCCACCGTTACATAACAACCCACAGCACCGAAGGCGAAGCAGTATTCCTCTCCCACGCCCAAGTCCCCGATTACATGCCATCCACCCCCGCAGGAGAAGACGGCGAAATCGCTCTCCTATACGCAACCACAAATGTTCCGATATCTCTAGAAGAAGAATCGGATATCGCGATGTACGACGAGTATCTCCATCAACCTCCGGGCCTTACGATCGAGACAGGGACTGTGTTCCGGATGGTGGATCTCAAGCCGGGGAAGAAGACGCCTATGAATCGGACTGTTAGCCTCGACTACGGGGTCGTCTTGAATGGGGAAGTCGATTTAATTCTTGATTCCGGGTCTAGTCGCCATCTGCATCGTGGGGATGTTTGCATACAGCGGGGAACGGCTCATCAATTTCTCAACAGGAGCCACTCGGAGTGGTGCCGCATGCTATTTGTTTATTTGCCGATTGAGAAGTTGAAATTTAAAGGTAGAGAGCTTGGTGAAGAGGTTTATGATGAGGATTATGAAGATGGAGATGCAGAATGAACAATCAATCAGGGAATATATCATGCTGCTGTGCTACGAGAGCCGCTATGAGTTCAACCGCTAGCCTTCACACATTTGTGATATCTAGTAGCTCATAGACTATTGATCTCACTCTGCATCAAGGAAAAAGTGATTCCCCCGTTTTAAAACCCCCCTTTATCGCTGTTCAAAGAGCGCTGGGTCGCACTGGAAGCGCCCGCGGAGCCTCCGTGACTTTTCAGAGAAAAGTGGGTCCTCATTGTCATGGAGCCTCCGCGGCCATTGTTTATCCAAGAAAAAGTGCAAAAAAAAGAGCAGATATAATAATTAGAATCCTGTTTCAAGTTTGGAATTTATATTCGAGGTTTCATTAGCCTCTGAGCATTAATTTCAACCTATCGGAGAGGGATATTCGTGTCAAAAACTTGGAATGGCTTCCCTGGCTGGTGCTCCCAAGGAGTTTACGTACGTGGTTTGATCCCCATCGACCTCGCATTTTGTTAATTGACTCTCCCTAGAACCAGGGCAAATCTTGTTATCGCTGGAGCTTCGACATGTTTATTTTGCACAGTTGGATTTCTGTAAGCAGGCGACGCACATGCACGAGGATTACAATTAACGAATGGTCGCAGCAACTCCTTCGGTATCTTTGAGGAATTTTATGCTTCCGAGCAACTCGCGGACAAGTCACAGTCGACGATAGCATGGCTTGGAGCTATCGCAATTTTTTTTCTCTTTTCGATTTCTGCGGTCGCCGGAGCTCTACTTGATGCATTCGGACCGACGGTACGTCGCATATCGACATCCTAATTTCTACTAAGCTAATATTTTCCTACTGTAGATACTTGTCTGGAGTGGATCCGTCGGCACCATCTTCAGCATTATGATGACTTCGCTCTGCAAAGAATTCTATCAATTCCTCCTCGCTCAAGGAATCTTACTAGGAATTTCCATGTCCCTGGTAACATGGCCATGTCTCGCTGTTGTCGGTCAATACATCAAGCGCAAGCGCGCCGTTGCGATGGGGATTGTGCTTGCTGGATCATCTCTAGGCGGTATTATTTGGCCCATCGCGATCAATCAGATGCTAAAGAATCCGAATCTTGGTTATGGGTGGACAATGCGGATTGTGGGATTCATCATGGTCCCGCTCTTGACGTTCTCATGCAGCGTTTGCAAGTCACCACCAACTCTTCCCTCGGCTTCAGCAGGGCATACCGATAGTGAAAAAAATACTGGCACTGGTTTGGACGCAGATGAAAAGCCGACAGCTATTCGCAAGGATGAAATCAAGGGTCTCTTCAAAAAACCAGCTCTGCAGCTGACCTGCGTGGCAATGTTCGTCATTTACCTATCGATGTTCTCACCATTTTTCTATACAACATCCTACGCAACCAAGATGGGATTTTCGAGTGAGCTTGCCTTTTACACCGTCTCGATTGTCAATGGAGCGTCTTTCTTTGGTCGAGTGCTGCCAGGCTTGGTTGCAGATAAATACGGCAAGTTCAACTGCTGCATTGTCGCAACTATTTCAGCGGGCATTGTCGCGCTGTGCTGGACAAAGGCAACTACTGTCGCGGGTCTGGTAATTTGGTCTGCTGCTTACGGGTTCGCATCAGGTGTAAGTTTCTCTAAAGATAACACTTGACTAGATGGTTGGCTAATGTGTCACAAGGGAATTCTTTCCCTTCAGCAAGCATGCGCGGCGCAGGTTTCCACTCCCGGAACCCTGGGTCTGGCTATCGGGACCGTTTCTGGCTCAACTGCACTCTCGTAAGAATTTCGCTCTTCCCAACTTGAAATTGACTAATTGAGATAGTGCTATGGCAAATGTTCCCATCAGCGGTGCCTTGGCGGAAAGGTATGGGTACTTGTCGCTTTCCATCTACAGTGGCATTCCTTTAATCATCGGCGGTATCCTGTTGACTTTCGCGCGACTATCCCAGGATCGACGACTTCTTGCGGTCGTCTGATCGCGTACTACTTCTGATCTACTAATTAAAAATACCACTCATGCAAGGAACTCTGTGTTTTGGACACAATTCCAGGAACATGAAGTGATAAGTTTTGCAGGTACGTGTGGGCAGTCGTTCTGCTTGATCTCTAGAGCATGTATCTCAATTCAAGTTGCAAAAAGCTTAATACACAAACCGGCTTTAAGGTTCTTTATTTGGCAACATCTCCCCTCTTAAGGCTTGCCGCTTTGAGGTCTGTCGTAACGCGTGTCCATGTATTATGTTCTATCTATAAGCCCTGATTAGAGCAATCTAAATCAATTGAGAGATATAGTGTGCAAACGGGACTGCAGCAGCCCCTTCACAGGTCCCACGTATTGTCTCCTTGCCCGAAATGTCCAGTCGATAAGAAGCAAGGAACACACTCCCAGAAACACGGGTCCAGACCAGTTCATGTTTTTGGCAGTGACAGGTATCTTTGTCGGGAAAGGAACGAAGATACAAACGAAGATGCCAAAGACCAGAGCGAAAAGATTGATCGCCATCCCTGCTCTGCCCAATGACCAGGGTCCAAATATTATTGGTCCTCGAGACTTGTCTAGGCGGCGTATGATCATCATCAAAATTGGAATCAGGTATGAGACATACAGGGAGCTAGTTGACAGAGCAAGAATAGCGCCCAGAGCTTCAGTTGATGCGATGTTGATCAGCGACAGAACGATGACAACTGAGCTCACAAGTACGATTGATCGCTTCGGTACCCGCCATTTGCGGTCAACCTAATTTAGGATAAGAATTTCCGGTCATATATTAAACGTAATGGAAGCAACTCACATGGGCGAAGTACTCAGAGAACGGTAGCCCTCCATCCCGCGCAAAAGCCCAGGTAAGTCTTGACACAGAGGTCAATACCCCAACACTTGACAGGGTTCCAATCACAGAAATTCCAGCCTGCATGATGGTTGCTGCCTCGACGGAGTGAGTCGCCTCTCGAAAGAGACCGATCGATGGGAAAACATAGCGAGGATTCAAAGCCTCGTCTACATTTCCAACGCAGAAGAGAACGACCAGCAGAAAAATGAAAGCCATTGTCCCATCAATTACAATGCTTTGTACCATGATGCGAGGTATCTTCATCTCTGGCTGACGCACTTCTTCACTCATATGAACAGCGCTGTCGACACCTGTGGTATAACGTATTAGGAATCTTCGTCAGGCAAAAGTATATTATCGTAGGGATTCTCTCAGCCTTCTTACCTAGAAAGCAATATGTCACAGCTAGCATGCCTAGACACCAGGCGATCCAATGAGATTGCCACCCCCCTTCCGAGGTCGTCAGCTCGGTGAATACAAATTCGGGCGTGCTGCGCCGAGCGAGTAAAACAATTGGAATGGTGATAGAAATGAAGAAGACGATGTGAATAATTCCTCCAAGCATCTGTAACGACGGGAGTACCCGTATGCCGTAAATATTAATGATTGCACTCGCTAGAACAATAGCCCACATGATGAGTGTCCCGTGCCATTGTTGGGGCTTATAGTCAGGGTTGTTCAAGAGCGCCATCCCTTGGACTTGACTTGAGACCAATTGGCAGATACTCGTACAAGACGCCTGCCATCCAAAGACTGTGATCCAACCTTGGAACCAGGTGCTGAATGTTTTGATTCGTGGGGGCGATAGTACCGCTGTCCAGTGGTACTGAGCTCCAGCCAATGGGCAGATAGATGCCATCTCAGCCATTGATAGGGCCATTGCCATGGTTCCAAACAGCGAAAGTACCATGCCCCATACTAGACCGGCAGGCCCACCATTGGCTAGCCCTTGAGCATAGTTGCTGGTGCTGTTAGCTTGAGTTCATTGTCAGTTCAAATAATGGAAGCACATACTTGCCAATAGATTCCCACGACGATAGCAAAGTCACCGATAATGATAGAATAGAAAGTGTACCAAACTTTCGCTATTTTTGCCAACCTCTTAGCTTTACTCTTCTCTCGGTGATGAGAGGAGGATCTGCGGGGGCGGAAAACTTACGTCCATACGCCTGCTGTTTGAGGTTGAGGCCGAACTCATGCCGTTGAAAACGCCATCTGAAGGACCCCTTCTATGCTGGTTTCGTAGGACAGAAACTTCCACGGACGACTTTGTGCCAAAAGGGTGCATTTCAAATCCCTGGTTCGCCATCTTGGCCATAGACCATGCGGCGCAGGGCTCGCGCTGCGATTGTTGACGGTCGCGCTTACTGGAGCGATAGAATCTGAGACGGCCTAACAGCCCGTTCCGCAGTAGAGGGGATCCTTAATATGACTCGCAGCTCTGATGCGAAGTGTCCCATCCCTTGGGGACATTCAAAAGATGTAAACGAGAGAAGACATCCACGAACCAACGATAACCCATTTGAACATTAGTCTCGACTGGCCGAACTCGGGGCCCTTATCGGGTATCAGAGCACGCGGTCACCATTGTGGCGCTTGGGAAGCAATCTATCTCCGCACGATAGGGCGTTTGGTCGAATTGACAGCTCTCTGATTCAGTACGAGCAGAGCATGTGAAAAGAGATCCTGCGACTCCACCGGTGATCTTTGGATCTGTGCTGACAGCTCCGTTTCAAGTGCCGGGGGTGGCCAGAGGAGGGCATTCCGAGGACTAATGGCAAAGTGGAGGGCTTATCAATTTGACTTGGTCCAATAAAGCCATCCAGAGTGGATAGGCACAATGTTACATTGTTTGATATGGCGGAGCGAGGCGTAGGTTGGCCTTACTGCTTCTGTGTTAGGCTTTCCGCTTCAATTCTCGTTGGCCCTCGAGACCACAGCGTTCAACGGAGATCTCCGCATGATAGGAACAAATGCCGAATTCAACGTGATAACTTTGCAATCCATGCAAGCCATGCGAGTCAGTCCAGGAACATAAGTTGCCACTTATGCCCGCACTAGTGCCGGCGGAGTCCGGTTTTACCGAGTGGAGATGATAGCTGCAACTGGATCAAATTGGTGGGAGCCAGGGCCATCTGCTTATTCGTTGCAATGAGAGTTTTTGAATCGTGGCTCAAGCCATGGCTTGGTTAGTACGGCCTTCATTTAAGCAACCGATTCCCAGCCCCTCTGGCCAGGGGGTTCGCGAAATGACGGGCGCAAACCTAGGGTAAATTATCCGCTAAACAATGACAGCAGATTTGTTAAATCTGGCATATTCTCGTTTGCCGCGATCGGCGTTTCACCATCCTTTTTCGTTATCATCTCCCCAGCTTCATCGTGGATCAGCTGCTCCATGTTAACATGGCCGGCACGTTGCCTCCTCTCTTTGAGATCACCAGCGACGACCACGCTGGATACGCTGCCGTTGCTTCATATACTTTGCTAGCATTGACAGTTGTTATTGCCGCAACCCGACTCTCTGCACGATGGTTTATTGGCCGCATCATACATCCTGATGATATTCTGCTCGCGATCGCTGCAGTAAGCATCTTAAAAACTCTTGCGCTCAGGATTGTTTAAATGCATACTAATCCAGGCTGCAGGTGCTTGCGATATTGCAGACAATTATTGTACAGCTAGCTATAGACAACGGCCTCGGTCGCAGACAGGCCCACTTACGCCATGACCAACTTGTGCTCTTCTTAAAGGTAATCAAAGCGAAGAACCCGATCCATTTCCGTACGATGCACATCGCTGATCAGTTTGGGTATAGTACGAGTATGCGGCGCAAATTCTCCTAGTTATTACAATGGCTTTTAGTAAGCTTTCACTGGGATTATTGTTTAAGAATCTGATGTCGTCAACGAAATATTCGCTCGCAAACTGGGTCATTATTGGAATTGTCGTTGCTTGGACCATTGCCTCTAGCTTCGCCTTGATATTTCGTTGTGCAATGCCGACACCATGGAATTGGGTTCAGAAAGATCAATGCGTCAATCAGGTATTGCTCAGAAACTCTGCGTGTTCCACCGCATTCTCTAATATATAACACAGTATGCGCTCTTTCAAGCTATCGGAATCCTGAGTATTATTACAGACGTCGCGATTGCTGTTTTGCCCTGTCTTTTACTTTCCACTGTCAAGTTGTCGTACTTGAAACGATTTCGGATGATGCTACTACTATCAAGCAGAATTTTGTGAGTGAAGCCACTCAGTTTAACTCATCGGCGAAGCTAATCGAAATGAAGTGTCTGCATCGCTACAGTGGCGCAAATACGTGGATCAATAAGAATGTTAAGGTCTCACGATCCTGTTTGTATGCTTGCTCAACTTCGCGCTCACGTAACACTGTCTAACAAAATTCAGGGATGACGACCCGGGTTACGATTTGGGACCAGTGAGTCTTTCCAAGCCCGTATTCTAGTCTTAATAAGCCTCAAATTGCTAAAACTTTGATCTTTAGGATTACAATGAATCTCAGCATTATCACGGCAGCTATCCCATCTATGGGCCGTTTAGTAATGGAGCTCCAACCTAATAACTTTGCATTTCCAATCAACGAAGGGCCAATCGACACCCCGCCTTTTGGGGATAAGGAGAACATTCCCAGCGTTCGATCTTCCTTCGCCCGCGATTTCAACCCGTCTCGTAGCGGAAATGGCGTGTCGTCTTTGCATGGCACCAGATGGCGGGACACTATTCTGGAAGATGATGAGAGTATGTTCAATTTAGTACAAAGCCAATCCCCAAGTCACACGATCCAGCAAACAGTGGACTTTGAAGTCCATTGATTAATCAATTCGACTTTCGTGTGAGCCATAGATACGACCTATTTACGATTTGAATGAAATAATGCCATAGACAAATTCATAGTTAAGATAACGTCGTACCAGTATTATAGTAAGCTTAGTGGGATTACAAAATCGCCGATTGTGTCGATACAGCTTCGACCTAGGGCTGGCCAGAAAAAGTCCTTTGGAGAATTTATTCATGTTCGTAATCGCGGTTCATTTCGTGAAGTCCATCCACCAATCTACTACCTAGTGCCGAACTGTCGTGCTCGGTCTCGGTTTTGCAAATGCCCGAGCATCGTTACTCGAGGGACGTGCAGCCTTTGCCGTGCTTAATGCAGGCAACAAGTCAGACACAGATTTGTGAGCAGAGCCTCGCGCACTGGCCAATCAGCGTGTATAATTCTATTATGATCAGGATGGCCCCACTTGTCGGCCGCCGCTTATTGATGTACATTGATTCATCAGCTTCGGCACTTTCAACTATAGTTCTAAAGCAAATTCAGTCTACGTGTTGCTCAAGGTATATAAAGACGAAAACGCCATGTAGATTTTAAAATCATTACAATCTCAGTTCCACAGGCCTAACACCTTCAACCACCAATTACTATCCGCCTACAATGTACGCTCCAATTCGTCGCATTATCATCGCCCATGACTCCAAGGGCAAGGCAAAATTCGCCTCAGACGACATTCTCACTCCCTATGATCCTTTGACCACACCTGAGTTCAAGACTCCAGGTCCCGACGCCGGATTCGGTGTCGTCCAAATTCACCGGTCGCGTGGATTCCCTGTGGACAACATGCGCCCGCTTTCGGAACCTCATAAGACATTGGTCCCTCTTGCAGACACCAAGGGACCATCTTCTCGTGTGATCTATATCCCTAAGTCGGCTAGACATGGTTGGATGCACAGAACGTTATCCCTGGACTACCTTGTTGTGCTGTCCGGGACGGTCGGCCTCATCACGGACGATGGGGAAGAAAAGACTCTGAAACCCCACGACATCGCTGTGGTTCGTGGAACTAACCACGAATGGGTCAACAGGGGTGATGAGACAGCCGTTCTATTTGGTGTCGTTGTCCCGGCCTCGGAGATCGTGACGGAGGATGGAACTCGACTGGAGAAAACGGAGGCAGGTCCCATCTATGACCCCGCCGAGGAGGAAGACTAGGGGTGAACCTGATGGAAAGAATTAGTGTGCATCCGTATCTGGATGCATACTTAGTACTTTTATATTCTCGACCTAGTACATTTGTTTGTTGAGTTGTTCACTCTATCGTTTACCGATCCGGCTTTTAGCTGCGATACAAATATTCAGTCTGTAACCTTTACGTTTTGAATTCCCGGTGACAAAGATACACAGCAATCTAGTCCCTGTAAGGCATCAATGTGGGTCTCTTTGAAGTATGATCGAATTTCTTATTCGTTTAGGGGGTAACTAAGAATTCTAAATGACAAAGACAGACGAATAGTGATGGGTGACAAGATGATTAAACCCATTTAAACACCGAAAAAAAAATTCAGTATAAACGAATGAGCTAGCGTCGAACAGATGAGAAGATAATTGAAAACATAGAGCTTGTGTGTGAATGATGGTCCCCAGCTAACCCTGACAGGCGAGGTTTAGAGTTTCAGGATCGGAGATCAACCTGGCTGTGGAGATATTATACTAAGACGCACCAGGATGTTCCTCGAGAATGGATAAATTAGACAAAGCTATTCGAATCGAGAAAAGGCGTATACTGCGATGGACACGTAATATTCGGCCCAGGGACTATGCCGTGGAGGTATGCCTGAATATGCTCGAAGTAACAAGTTGATCCCCCTTGGTTGACGACTGTATGCTATATCGACGGAAAATACATGTCAGCGTGGACTCTCGAGATACTCTGCTTCATGATTCGGAATAGAAAGGACTCACACCAACGGCATCTTGCAAGAGGAGAGATGAGCCTGGGAAGCGGGAGGCCATCGTGCGCGCCCTGTAAATTATCAATCGAATCAGTGACAGGACACAAAAGAAACCCGATAAAGCCAGATCTTACGATTTCAAAGGCGTGATAGGGTCGACTGTGTTGCTGGTGAATAGAAGCGGAAAGGAGGTTGGTTTGTTCAATCCATTGATGGGTCCTGCAAACAATGGAATTCATTAATCAAAAATCGTAAACAAAGCCCAGGCAGACGTCTTTGTGTCAGGTTGATGGTGGATAAGGGCTGGGAACTAGTGAATATTGCATACCTTGGAATATCATGCTATCAGGAAGTTCTGGCTGGAAAGATCTACACAATATAGTCTCCAGAAAGATGGGATAGATATCCCCAATGTACTTGCTTTTGGAGGTAGTGTATTGAACGTATTCCCTAAAGTCGTCGATGCTAGTAAGACGGTTCTCTCGGTAGGAATCAGCGCATTGGATGGCAAGGCGAGCATCGGAAAAAGCGTTCGACGCGGTCCAAGTATTGGCAAGGGCCGACACGTTTCCGCCCTCAACCTGGTGGAGTATGTCTGCCATGGTTGGGAATTTTGCTAGAGGAAGATAGACGGTGTTTAAGAAGAGAGCCTTCAAATCCGAGTAAGTAACCAATGTCGGCTGCTCTTGAGATTGCACGCCATTCAATGGGATAGGGTGGTCTTGAAGCTGATGAATGATGGTATCCAGCCTGGTCGTGATATTCCCCGGCGTCGGTCCCCAAAATGAACATTTTTTAGGACCTGCAGAATGGCAAAATGATGCAAACAACTCCATCGCTTGATCCATTTGATCGACGTTGTCTCTCCAGTCATTAGTATAATATTGTTCGATGTTCAAAATACCATCCAAGATCATTCTTCCAACTCTGTCCGGAAACATAGCAGCGAAAGTACTGCTGACACCAGTCCCATAACTCACAGCATAACTCCACAATTTGGCTTCAGCAGCAGACTTGCCAGTCGACTCGGCCTCGGCTTCTATGAATGTGAGAAGATCGCGAGCAACTGCTGGAGTGGTCACGTAATATCCATGTGGCGATTCGGTCTTGATAGCATTGTTGCACCATTCTCCGTAGATTGAGCTTGAATAGTATTGCTTTTCCAGTGATTTGGATGAGATGTTCGTCGCGCCAGTGCTATGTAGGCGAATGAAAGCTGCCCTCGCGTCCGCGTTGCCAGAGAAGCAGTCCAGAACCAGCCCACTGTTGTTAACACCGCGAGGATCAAACGAAACGAAGTTGTACTGTTCTCCGAAAGCTTTACCCACTAGGTTCTTGTATGAAAGCAGTAGATCAACACCAGAGCCACCCGGACCACCTAGTTGAGTCAGCACTTTTCAAAACGGGCCGAAAGAGGGTAAGGAAATATCAGGTTTTACCAGGAGTAATGATGATGCTTTGGGAATCTGAAGTTGCATTCTTCCCCGCCAGCTTGATGAATGCAATTGATGTACTCCCATTACTTTTATTGGAATAGTCTAGTGGTACTTGCAATTTTGTGCAAGCAAAGCCATCAAAACATGGGGTCCATGTGAGATTAGGTGATGCTTGAATCTGTTTATTCTTGAGTCAACAAGTTCAAGAGCGCGAGGTGGCACGATGCATGGATCAACTACTCACATCGTGGAATCCCGACGACATGCCCCGACTAAGCCAGTTATGCGCTCTGCATCCTGCGATCATTGAGAGCATGAGCGGAATCCAAATTCTCTGCATTCTGCTGTTTCATGAGCCGAAGTAGGATGTGAGATATTGACAAGGTATGGTAAACGAGTTCAAATGTTTAGTATTTGGTCAAGCACAGTCGCGACTTTACGGAGATACTTATAGTGCCACAAAGTCTTCTTCTTGAATATGAGTATTCAAATGTTGTCAACTCAATAGGCACCTAGATTTCCCCCTTTAATAATTTATATATCAATCATTACACAGCCTTCCAAGGTTGAGGCTCCACTTGTACGAAACAGCCTATGCAATACACCCTTTCCAAAGCTAATAGCTTATTGTGATCTTCCAAAAAAGAGGTTTTCAATACTTCAGTCCGGGAAGCCTAAAAAAATCCGCTAAATCTTGCGTACGATCTGCTGCGCTGTGGGTACCCAAAGGCATCCAGATTCAGCCACCTCGGTTATTGGTTGCTCCGACTGGTCAGCGGCCCACCGCTACGAACTACCCAATAAGAGCTCCTCGTAGTAAAAACTAGCCCCGAATTGGATTGCGAATCACCAGGATATATTATTTCTTGGCGCCCCGCCTGTACGATCCAACCAATGAAGGGCCGTGGTGATGAGGGCCACCCGCATTTATAATTAACGCCTGATCTCAGCTTTCTCAGTCTCTTATTTTGGAACATTGAATCACTCCCGTCTTTACATCCAAACTCCCAGGTGGAATAACATAGAATTCGGAATTATGAGAGCCATGCGAGTTTCTTGAATCGACGACTCTAGGCTCAATCGATAACCTTGGGGTCGGTTTCTTTTTTCTTTGGCTCGCGTAAGCCAATGTTTCTCCTGAGCGGCAGCCGAATGGTCAACTTGCCATCGATTTATTCCCCGCTCAACCATTCTCTACAAATACCTGCTAGGTCTTATCGTCGAAATGGATGATATTCAAAGCGAGAACAAAGTCGTCAATCAAGCTTGGAGAAAGAGGCCTCGCAAATTTGCCCCCAAGTCAAGACTGGGCTGCAAAACTTGCAAGTGAGCTTTGCCTTTGCTCTTCTAAAGACTCTCGACCTAACTATTTTCAACTTTTAGAATAAGGCGAGTCAAATGTGATCTATCTCAGCCATCATGTCTCAGATGCCTGTCCACAGGTCGCACCTGTGATGGCTACGAACATATCTCACACTCTCCTAACTCAGAAGAGGTGAACATTGAGTCATGTTGTTATCAAAGCCCCCATTATAGGAGAAAGAAGAGTTGCGACAGCTCATACTCCTCTATGAGCATCAGCAAATCTAATAGAGCACAATGGGACGCGCAAATTTTCGACCCCTGCGTGCAGAGCCTCGAACCTTTGATGATCTTACCGACAGCTGGGTTAGACCAGGGAGAGGCTATGCACTTCTTCGAGTATATCACGATCAAAAACTTGAATGGATACCGGCCTTGCGATTTGTGGCGCAGGACACTCATGTTCTTCTGCCAAACAGTACCATCAGTAAGACATGCTGCCACTGCCCTAGCCTTGATGCACCGAGACTATTTGAATCGCACATCCGGATGCCCAGTACAACAATTGCAATTCTTCAGGCACTGGCAGCCCGATGACGCCCCCTTACTCCATTACAATCGTGCTATTCAGCTACTCCTGAAACATGATAGTGCTGACAACATTGAGACAATGGGTATCACCCTAATGGTCTGCTATCTCTTCACCTGCTTCGACCATTTGTCCGGTGATGATGTACAAGCAGTGAACCATCTGCGCGGGGGAGTAGAACTATGTCGTCATATCGCGAAGGATACGTGTAACAGTAATATCATGAAAGACAAGGCCATGTCGGCTGGAGGCCGCACGCCAATCCACCAGGTCATGGAACAGATCCAACGTCTCGATATGCAGGCTGTGACATTTCTAGTCGACTGGACTCCTGCTGATGTTGAAGAGATATTTCACGCCAACCTTCCATCATTAGAGGGTGCCTTCATTTCGCTCGATCAAGCTGCAAACCATCTTCAGATCCTCGTAGCCCAAGTAATGAGGCTGCGAAATACGGAGCAACAGATTTGCCCGATGGGCGACATGCCGCCCTTACCTTTATCGCTTCGAGATCTTGTTTTGGAGCAATTGGAGGTATGGTCAAACCTCTTTAATGACCTACTAAGTCGTCCTGGGCTCAACGAAAGAAACCTCGGAGCTCGCCGACTCGTGGCAACGATGCAACTCCAACATACCATCGTATGGACCCTTCTGAGTGGGTGGGGCCCAGGGGGAGAAATGGACTACGACCCGTTTCTGCCGCACTTCCAACGAGGCATTTCATTGGCAAGCGAGGTACTATCATCCCATCATCAGGACTTAGGGTCGATAAGACGGAGCTTCACACCGGAGGTTGGCATTGTTCCTGTGCTCTACATCATTGGAGTCAAATGCCGGCATACTGTAGTCCGACGGAAAGCGTTGAGTATGTTACAAGGACATTCCATACGTGAAGCAGTTTGGGATAGTGCTTCTGCTGCAAAAGTAGTCGAGCGGGTCATTCAAATAGAGGAAGCCGGATACTGGGATGAAAGCAATGCACCGAGCATGAACATGATTCCCCTGAGCCAGAGGATTGAGGCCTTGTCATATGTCCATCTCTTTAGAGGACAAGCTGTGGCAAAATTGGACATTTCGTATACCTTCTGTGCACGTGAGGGAATACATAACGAGTCTATCATAATAGATTAGGTTGACTCACAATGTACTGTTTGAGAGAATCGCCAATGAAAAGAGATCGGACACCGTAAAGACTTTGCTGCTCGTTCTCCAAAGACTTACAGTTTCCGATCCAATGAGCTGCGCTCAAGGCTGCTATAAAAATAATCTCAAAGGAACTACAGCACGTCAAAGAAGTCCCACAGTCCAGAAATGCAGTTCAGCAGGAGGAAAAAGCCACGTTGATTCGATGACGTAGCGTAGATCAATGGCGGGCCACAGTTGAATCTCTCATTTCTGGAGATCCCTGCCACACCAAATACGTGATACGCGATACGCGTGGACCTGGCACCTGGTCATTTTCCGATTAGTTGATATGTTGACGCCGTAACCGATCTTGGAAACCACTGCGGCCCCGAGTGGCGCGGCCCCAAGCCTCGAGGCCCCCCACGTCCCCTCATAACCCCCCCGCGGGGAGTTCAAAAAGCTTCGTTTTTTCCATAATCTTTTTTCAATTGCTTCAAATCCGCATAATGTCGTCTCCTAATCCATCGTATGTTATGCCCTGGATTCCAATTCAACGTGCGTGCTTACAATTTTAGCTACGTCCTTGTCACTGGAGCTACTGGCTTCATCGGTGCTCATGTCGTCGACAACCTACTCGAAAAGGGGTACAAGGTACGCGGAGCTACACGAAGCACCGAGAAGGGGGCCATCATGAAAGCTGCGAGACCACAATACGAGAAGAACTTAGATTTCGTGACTGTGAATGATTTTGCAGCTACTGGGGTCTTTGATGACGGTGCACTTGAGGACATTGACGCAATTATCCACGTTGCTAGCGTAAGTGGACATGCCGAGTTTTGTGATAGAAAAGAATGCTAACAATTATATACAGCCTTTCTTCTACGATACCACTGATAATGAGAAGGAATTGACTATCCCGGCCCTCAATGGCGTCAAATCGCTACTATCCGCAGCTGCTAAGCACGGCGACAAAATCCAGCGCGTCGTGTTGACCTCGTCATTTGCTTCGGTCGTTGATATCGACTCGAACCCGGCAGCCGACTTTGTCTATACCTCTGAGCACTGGAATCCGCTCACCTACGAGAAAGCTGTTGCTCCAGACTCGAATGCCGTGATTGCCTATCGTGCGTCGAAGAAGTAGGTTCCAACCTATTCTGGCCTTTTGATTATGTGCCCACCGCGAGGACTTCGCTGAAAGAGACAACCATGCTAACTTCAATCGCTTCAGGTTCGCTGAGCTCGCCGCATGGGATTTCATCAAAAACGAGAAACCTGGATTCGACCTAGTGACCCTCTGTCCACCCATGGTCTTCGGCCCCATGCACCACCCTGTTGCCGACATTGAGCATATCAACGAATCCAACTCCACACTTTTCAGTGTCGCTGCTGGTGTGGATCCCCTCCCTGGTGCTCGTGTCCCCGGTTGGATTGATGTCCGCGACTTGGCCGAAGCACACGTTCAAGCCCTTTTAAGACCCGATGCTAGCGGAAAGCGATTCATTCCTGCAGCCCCAGAGCCCTTTTCATACGAGTACGCGGCAGACATAATGAAAGAAGAATTTGAATGGGCAAGGAAAATTGTCACTTCAAATTACAAGGCCGGTGAAAAGCCAACTTGGCCGTACAAAATCGACGGGGAAAAGGTCGCGCGCGAGCTTGGAGTCAAGTATCGGAGCTTCAAGGAGACTGTCATCGATACGACTAGCCAGATTCATATGATTGATCATTAGATAGCTTCAAAAGTCGCTATAGAGTTCAGAGGCCTCAAATTTACAAATCTTTCAACTTCCAGTCTTCCTTGATCATCGCGGCTCCCTTTTCCGCGATCGCGTACACTGTAGCTTGAATATGAGCCCCTATTTGCAATGGCATGATGCTGGCGTCTATAACTCGAAGGCCTCTCACTCCATAGACACGTAGGCGCTCGTCCACAACACCGTCTCGCACTCCGCCATTCCCTCCCATTGCACATGTACCGACAGCTATTTCATAGTTAGCATGCGTTTGCCGTTTAGGGAAGCGATTACATACGATGCCAGTCCGTAATTGTACATTCAGTAGTAAACTCCTCTGAGACTTGCTCTTCCGTCTCCGAGGTTGCCGCATGTGGAGGGAAAGCTCGGCCTAATATGATTTGGGATAGAGGCTCAGTGGAACAAATCCGATTCACCATTCGTTGGCCATAACTCATAATCTTCTTATCAAGCTCCCCAGGGCCATGATAGTATTGTGGGTCGATTACAGGTTTATCGTCGATCGAAGACTGGTTTTCATCGTATCGTATGTGTATAGAGCCGCGCGAAAACGGATACTGTAGCATTTGTAACATGGTTCCGTACTTCTTGTTTGGCTTGGACTGGAAAAACGTGCTCCAATTTCCCAGATCGAATATAAATTCCATTTGGCCTCGGGGCGTACTCGTCGGCGCAAACTGCTGCGCTAATAGTTTGTCGTGTGGACGTCCTGTCTCTTGTGCAATAGTTTCAGCCATCGCATGCAACTCTTTCTGCTCACCGGGCAATAATATGCAAGACAATGGGGCGTACGCGACCGAGCAGGGGAGTATAGTCCAAGGCCCAGTCTTCGAAGCGTAGTAAGCGCGATCGGCGGATTCGCGCAAAACAGAATCCCCTACAATGTCATCTCTGGAAGAAAGGGTCGGTAGAACCTCAAATATGGTTGCGGTCACTGGGGATAATCAGCATTATTGGAAAGGGAAGCCCCGCTTAGTAGAAACGTACTCATATGGTCTTGAAGATTCTCCCCGACGTTAGCATTATGAATCTTGACATCGATTCCTGCCTTTCGCAGGACGTCTTCCCTCCCAATTCCCGAGAGCTCCAATAACTGAGGCGACTGTACACTTCCTGCACTCAAAATAGTCTCCCTTGAGGCCAAAATATCTTTCTCGTCATGCCCTTGACGGACGCGGGCACCGGTAGCTACCCACTTGTCGTTGGGCTTTTCAAGCAGTACTCTCAACACTGTTGCATTGGTCAAAACATGTAGATTTTTCCTTGAGGCGAGCGGGAAATAATATGCAGATGCAGAATAGCTGCGCTCTTGCGTTTTCGGATCCATAGAGGCGAGCATATTCCAGGCGCCCACGTTAGATCCTGCTAAGCTGTCTTGACTTGAATCGACTTGGACTGTGTTCAACGTTTCGTGCCAGTACTGGTGACTAGGACTATACTGCTGAACATGTGTTGTCTGTATAGGTCCATTATTGCCATTGAAGTCTTCCACGTACGCAGACTTGTAGTGTTCCTGATGGGAAGCACTGGGTGGGTTGAAGGTTTCGCTTTTTCGGAAGTATGGTCTGAAACGCGATCAGCATCAATGCATTCAGCATACTTGACATGATAATGCAGTGAACACCAACAGCAAATCATCCCACCCCCATCCTTTATTGCCTAGTTTAGCCCAAGCATCATAATCTTCTCTGTGCCCGCGGTTCCACGCCATAAGATTCAATGCACTTGTGCCACCGAGAACACGTCCCCTGGGCCATGGCAGCGATCGGCCTCCTAAGCCAGACTGAGTGGTCGTTTCGAATTTCCAGTCATATTCAGATCCTATTGTTTCTCCGTAACGGCCTGGAACCGAGATCGCTGGCTCCTCAAAGGCTGACGGGCCAGCTTCAATCACCCCCACTTGCACGTCAGGATCCTCACTGAGCCGTGCAGCGACTGCTAATCCTGCAGTTCCGCCACCAATTACAAGGTAGTCAAATTTGGATTGGGAAAAATCCGCGAATGATGCAGACATGGTGTTTTGGCAAAGGGGTGGCGAAGGAAAGTGAGATGTTGTTCCCGACCTGCAAGGCCGCCGATGACTACTCTGTTGTGTTGGTCTTATCTACCAGTCCCCGTTCATTGTCCCACTCTGCCGATGCTCTTTAAATCGAATTTCCACAATGTAGAGCTGCATCGTGCCATGTTGGTGAAAGCCTGCCACAATGTCTTCTTCCTTTGCGACAAGGAGATCATCTGAAATCGTGGACATTTCGCCGAGGTGGGTTGTCCATAAGTCTCCTGCCTGCTCAGTTAATTCTGCATGGGACAAGTATTGCGTTCGCAATCTAGTGTCGGCTATCGCTTAAGCCAAGTTATAGTTTCGCTCTAGGGGGGAAAAATGACCAGACCCCTCGGACGATGGACGCTATTCCCCGCATTCAAGATGGCGCCTAAATATCATCAACTGATAATCCGGGCGCCGCCGTTGGAGCACACCGCACAAAGCCCTGGAAATCAAGGATCGTGGCACACAATCGGTCCTCTCATTCATTTTCACTTGTCAGAAAACAAAGTCAGCAGGGAAGAAGACGTTCCAGTGGCTAAATTTTGTTTTTCTCCCAAAAATGGGGACGATCTCCACCCAAGCGCGAGGAAATCAACCGATCCAGTAATCGGGGGCGATGTTTGGGGGCCAAGCACGCAGATCTTGAACCCTTCAGTAGTTCCCCCTAAGTACGGAGTACTTTGCGCAGAGTAGGTATTCCCCATGGGATTTTTGCCCTCGAACATATGTCGATGAGAGTTGAAAAAAAAAACATTGATTCTCTCGGCCATACCTCTCAACTAAACTGAACTAACTGTCAACGCGAAATCATGCTTTTTCTTTCCCTTTGAAAACTCCGCGAATTTCAAGCCACTGCCTCCTATGCCCTATTAAGACAAGGTCCACATAGCGTGCTAACATTATTTGGTTTAGTTGAACTGTAAATGCCAGTGCTCCCAAACAATTGGTCACATTCTAGAGCGCAAGGCTGTGGCAGCCTCCAAATTTGGATCTCGATTGCCACGTTTGGGCAGATCGAGCCCTGTCGGGATCGACCGCGATGATTTTGTCTCAGTGCCCATGGCTCAATGCGATTAAACCTGGTTAGACTATCAGACAGGTCAAATGTACGGGATTAACGGAGAGTCCGGGTTTAATATAGAGGCTCACTGCCCCTTTCAGAAGGTCGCTCAGAAAATTCACCTTCTCCGCAAGTTCGCGCGTTCCTGCGAGGTTGATCAACATTGATCGTCATTCCCTAACGGATACAGAGATACAGCATTCGAAATCATGACAAGCTGCGCGTGGTTGGGTAACAACACTCTAGGTCTCGACCTGGAGCCTTGCGGAACGATCACAAATGGCGTTGCAGTTTCGTGCTGTGCGTCCGGGGACATGTGCATGATTGATGGTATCTGCCACTATACTCATTCGCTTGATGGAGGAAGTTCATATTATACCGCTGCGTGCACCGGTGATTTTTCAGATCCAAAGGATGGAACGGTTTGCTATGACCGGTGTGGTAGGTGAAACCGTTGTCAGTAGATATGAAAGGATAGGCACTAAATTATTGCACAGGGGAAGAATCTCTGCCGGACATTGTTTGGATAAGTGACACTACATGGGCATGTTGTGGGACCACAAACGGCACGCGCTCATGTCAAACGCCAACACAGGACAAGTTTAGTGCTGTCGAACCTGCAAGCTTGACTGCCTTCTGGACTGCTGGTGTTTCGACTGCGACTCCGTCCCCAAGCACAGTCTCTGTCTCGAGCGCAGCTTCGGCAACTGCTCATTCAAACACATCGTCACCATCGCCCTCCACAACCGAAGCAGCAGCTAGCAGTGGTGGACTTTCTACAGGGGCCAAGGCCGGTATTGGGGCGGGCGTGGGTGTAGCAGGAGCTGCGCTTCTTCTCGTCGGAGCATTCTTTTTATGGCGGAGAAAGCGACAGCCCAAGGAGGCAACTCTACCTCAAACTGAGCCACCTTGGTCGGGGCCAGCTCCTCATCTACCACCCTATGCGCCTACCGCAGGTCCACCCTCGTCTCTCGAGACGTCAACCCTTGCGCCTTCCATGATGTCGCCCTCAGTTATGTCACCATCTACCGCTGAGATGTCCAGCGTCACCGAGCACAAGAATGCATTTGTATCTGAGCTTCCCCCAAATAAGCCAGACTTCATGCGGCATGAGTTGCAATAATAATTTGTCAGAATACTGACCTCGGGAAGGTCGAATCGTGGGCGTTGGCTTTGGGAGAGCAAGGAATAAGCGTGTCTCTTTGCAATACTATGTTAGGCTAATATTATTTAATGCATTTCAGCGAATGTGGATATGATTCCTATTCTTACAGGCAGGTCCGTGGCTCCTCTTACCAGCTAGCTTTGTGTGTCCCAACACTTGAATGCTCCAAATATACAACCTTGGAATGCACCCGAAATTGAGGGCTACATATCCGAGAACAGGCTCTACACTGCGCAAACCTTGGAAGGCTTCAAATTTTCAAATGTTTGTCAGAAGTCATGACAACAGGAAGCTCGGCGGTGCATCCAGGAGAACTCTATAGATACAAATTTATCACCAGTTCGTGTTCACAAATTTCGAAGTCAATACTCGCCTGGTTCATCCACACATCTAGCTACTATAGCTCATGTTCTATCGGAAATGCTAGCCCACGCATGGAAGATGCAATCATTAAATCTTCATAATCTTAGTTTGCGGGTGGCACCAAAAGAGATCTATCAAAACTATCGGGATGCATGTTGAATTTTCCGATATTTTGTTCCGTATTGAAGCATGGGAAGTCACCCACAGATCGCACAGTCCCTGTAGTGGGGCGGGCTATAAGGGGCCGCCAAGGTTTTCTGGAATCGGAGAAATCGGAAGGAGGAACATAAGCGAGAACGAAGAACGAGAGACTGATCGAATCACTATTGTATACTCCGAAGAGCTTTCTAGCTCGCAGGTCAACATGACTGCAGAATGACCTACTGACTTCCGTCATAGGCCTTTTGGGATTGGGCTCGGAACTCCGGAAGATTCCAGGCATGTTGCGTTGATTTCTCGTACCGAGCGGATAATATTTGCGAAGCATTGCATATTCGAATACGGTCAAGCCCAGCTGTCAGGACTGTCAGATTAAACCAAGCCTACCCTGCAGCTCATTACCGCATTGAACCGTAGAAAAGGGTGAGAAAGTGGTCAGGGCTACCTCCTCCGCGGTAGTGATTGGCCGGACCTCGAAACAAATCCCGCGGCCCCCCATAAGGCACTTCTCGCGTACTGGGACGATCTTCGCGTGTTTTCATTTGCTTACAGCCAGAATGCCAAGAGTCGACCCCCTATTCCAGAATTCTTGATTCTCACGCTCTCTTCCCTCTACACGTCTCTATACGGAGCCGTTTTGCACTTGAACATGATAACTGATGCCGACTCTGTCGGAAATGAGAGTATCCAGGGCAATTTGCCCTTCGAGGAGGGTGTTCGGTTGATTGGAGATCGCCAGCATCGGCCTAGTTTGGGTGGCGGGCGTGGAGCCCGGGAATGGGAATTCAGCCATCGTTCGTCCCTGCATTCTCTCTGGAACATTGATCCCTGCTAACATGCCGCGCGAAATAGGACGGAATACCTCTTCCAAAGCGAAAGGCAGCATATCGAGACATTTCAAGAAGCTTTTTAAACCAAATCCGACTGATCAGTATGCCCGCGTCACTCCGGTGCCCTTAGATACACCATGCGCCCTATGCGACAGCCCCACGTTGGCTTTTCGAAAGCAGGGCAGGACCCTTTTTAAACTGAAGCATGTCTTTTCGATAAGCTTCGCCGCCATCACGATATTAGTTTCAGCATGCCCAAGCCCAGCTATTCTAGTGTTTATCATGAACCTTCTCGCTATCGTGCCCCTCAGTATAACCTTGACATTGGCCACCGAGCAACTGAGCCAGGACTTGGGAGAGACGACAGGAGCGCTTCTCAATATCACAATCGGAAATTTGGCCGAGTTGATTATCTTGTGAGTCGTATCCCGGTCTGCTTTCTATACATTATACCTATACAAGGCAATATGCCTTCGATCGGTTCAATTGACCATGGCTGTCCCTTTTCTCGTCGGAGCTATCTCAGTAGTCTGACAGAATAGTGGAACTGGACATGCATTGAGTTTGATCTATAAAGTGAATAGCTTGCTGACAATTTTTTATTCCAGTGCGTACGTCGGATATTCCAGATCACATTCGCAAGTCCTTTCTCGCTAACCTTTCACAGTACTGCTTTGATGAAGGATAACATCAAGGTTGTCCAGGCCTCTCTTCTTGGCTCGATTTTAGTCAATCTTCTTCTCGTCCTCGGCAGCGCTATCATTGCCGGTGGGCTCATCTCGCCCGATCAAACATACAACAATGACTTGACACAGTCATACGTTGGTCTTCTCAACCTTACAGTTGCTTGTCTCATGATTCCCACGGCTTTCTACGGTAGCGTAAAAAGCGTGAAATCTGCAGACCACATGTCTCTGGCTTTCAGCCGTGGCGTGTCTGTCATTCTTCTGATCATCTACTTTCTCTACCTGTTCTTCCAATTTAATACACACAAGCACCTCTTCCGACCTCGCGCAGCTGGGATCCAAACAACGGATCTTCCCAACGGCACAACCGAACCCTCTTACGACGAACTATTCGGCGATGTTGAATCCAGCCTTGATGCCGATGAGGCAGCAAATGGAGAAAGCTCCCGGCAACCGGAGATGCAAGAGGTCTCTTCGCCATTCCCGAACCCTTCGCCTGCGGACATTCGTCCCCAATCAGGTCTTCCTCTTCTTAATCCGCTTGAGCGAGAGGCCCAGCCTTCAGAATTCGGCAAAGCGCCGCAGCATCGCTGCAAGAATAATGTTTTTGCAAGCCGAGTAGTTTCTTTGACCTTGCTTGTCGCATCCACGGTTCTCATCGCGATTTGTGCCGAATTCTTCGCTTCAAGTTTCGATGTTCTCAATGAGAAGGGCGTTTTGGGCGAATCTTTCGTCGGTCTAATTGTCATCCCCGTTGCTGGAAATGTTGCCGAGAACGTAACTGCAGTGATGGTGGCGGCAAAGGATCAAATGGATCTGGCAATCAGTGTCGCGCTTGGCTCAGCCATCCAAATTGGCCTCTTGGTTGCACCTGTGATTGTCCTTGTGGCATGGGGTCTTGGTAAACCCATGACTTTACATTTTGATTATTTCGGCCTTATCACACTTGTTGGAAGTGGAATCCTGGTTTCATTTCTCGTCTTGAAGGGAAAGACAAATTACCTGGAGGGCGCTATCTTGTGTGCGAGTTTCGCTGCAATCTCGTGAGTTACATTTTTCTCGCTATAACAAGTGTTCCGACTGACATGTTCCCAGCGTTGGCGCGTTTCTTTTGCCCATCCACTAGATCGCCTGTGGCGAGGCTTTCATATCTGTTGCATTTGTAGGAGTATTGGTGATGCATTGCCATCCGCAGTCTGCTAACTGGCTTCGCATGGAGCGACCCATTTGAACACTTATCACTTTTGTACATACATTTCATTGGGCTATCAGGCAAAGCCCGTACATAATATTACACCATCTTCACCATAACGAATTGCGGCGACATGAAATAATATAGCTCCAAACACTCGACTGCATCTTTATAGATCTGACTTCCGAGTGACTGAAACTCGTGCAGGATCGACGGATACTCGGGCACTGTGGAGACGTTCGGACCAGGCAGCACAGTTTCAACGTTCGCACGCTAAGCAGGGATCCAAATTGATATGACACAGGGTCCCAATAAATGGCCCAGGCCACTGACTATACGTATCGTTTGCCAATTGAGGAGTTCGGCCCGGATATGGCGACTCCGGTCGCAGCAATAGAGTTTTGCAGACTTCGCCCCACGATCGATCAACTTTTATCCTGCCATCTACCCGTCAATGATAATGCAATTGGCGTCATTCGTCTTCTGGTGCCCCTAGTAAGGTGTGGCTAACGACATGCTGCTATTGAGCAGCTTTCCAGCAGTATGAATGGAGATAGTGCAGCGGAGCCGCGAAGGTCGTGGTCGCGGCTGGTCAGTGAGTGACTCCGCACGCCCCTTGAAGAGCCTGCCCTGACCTAATTCCAACAGGATCTCCAATTAAGCTTCTATCATCCAAGCGGTCACAATGCTGGCGCCCAAAGACATTGCAACCCTTAATACTTGGGGCTATAGCCTGCCTCATGCTGACCATGCTAGGGGTCATAGAGGGACTGCGACAATTCAGCAAGTGGAACGGGGGGCTCGTTTTCTTCACAACCATCGATGAAATTACACCTGGCCAACGTTTTGCATACACATACGTGCCGAGTATTGTCACCGTCTTATTGATTCAGGCCTGGAGTGTCGTGGATTTCGACGTTTTAAGGCTGGAGCCTTATTATCAGCTCTCCAAGCCCGACGGGGCGCCTGCCAATGTGCTCTTCTTGAATTACAATTTCGGCCAGAAGACTCTAGCGTCATTTCGTGCGGCAAAAAACCGTCACTGGGTTGTATTTTGGATTTCTCTGGTGACTTTTGCCATTCGCATGGGCTTGCCTCCACTGCAGACTATGGTATTTGGTCTTCGTTATGTCCCGGATTTGGAATACCAAGAGCTTGAAACATGGCCGCTTCTGATCGATATGAAGACCCAAGCCGAGTATATTGAATATATTTCGTTGCAAGGGAATGGCATGGCTGCCTTCACATCTGACAGCAGGCTTCCTATTTCTGCGTCCCCTAATTTTGGGGTTCCCTGGGTGCCTGTTCCTTACAAGCGTAAAGGAGATGCTGCGCCATGGAAATTGAATCACACCGTCTTCTGGGCTGAACACTCGTGTAACGAAGTCCCTCTTCAAGAGGATATAACAGCCGCAGTCAACGTACGCAACCTGTCCGGGCGTTTTCAGTCTGTGGAATTGGAGCTTAATGGAATTGATATTCCTAACCGGACCTCCAGACACAGAAAAGGCGCCATTTCTACTTGCACTCTTGACGTGGACTACGACAGTATCATAGGCTCTGATACTGAGTACTTCCAAACACGCTTGTGGGAGACATCATATCTTCCTGGGCGCACTTTCAATGCTAGCTCTGGTTGCAATAAGCCAGACTTGCATGCTTTGCTATTTAGCGCAAATATGTCTGATTACCGGATGCCTGCCGTGAAAAGCTTTGCGTCGGCCTCTATCTTCACATGCGATATCTCATATCATACAGGCGAAGCAAGCATTTTGCTTTATCCTCATAACAACTCTCTTATCGTGGATCATATATACCGGGAGAAATCTCATGTCTTGACCGAGGCCGAGTTCAACACTAAATCTTTCCAGACTCTTTTATTGCAGTTATCCACCTATTTGAGCGACACCTTGCATCTTCATAAGGACGGAAGCCGCAAACGCACAGAGCCACACGCCACGGGTGACTTCGAACCACAGATGCCCCCGCCTCTCTTACAAAATGCCATGAGCCTTGTCTCCCCGGAGGAGCTCGAATACAAAATCACACGTGCGATCAACAGTACATTTCTGCTTAGTATCGAACAATTGTTCGACGAATTGTCTGACCCAGTCTATGTGACCGCAAGTCAGTCATCAGATACAATTGCTTTGACAGTGGTGGACTTTGCAGCTTTGTGGTCAGAATTATTCCTGGGCGCAGCAGCCGTTGCGGCTTTATACCTTCTCTTTTTATACCGCCAGCGCGAGTCTTTTCTGCGATGCGACCCTAATTCAATCGGCGCCATGTGTAGCATCACAGCGGACATTATTCACCCAGACAACATTTTGGCTGACCAATATGCTCAATTCCATCGCTTTTCCACAAGACAAATTCACAACATCTTCAAAGATGCGAGATGCAACTGGCGTGTTGACGAAGGGCGTAGTCGACTTGACCTTGTGCCAAAAGGTTTGTTAGGACCCTTGCTCTGATTATAGGAAAACCGATGCTAATGTGTGCAGAGGGTGCTGGATGGCAAGTTGAGACAGACAAGATCGTCCGCCAAGACCCCCGGCCTCATTTCCTCGTCTTACAGCTTGTCCTTGTCGAGTTTGTGGCAATTTGTACCGTCCTCGTCTTTTTAGGACTTGGAATAAAAGCTTCCCACAAGCATGGACGACTGCTCCATGAAATGGGCTCGCATTCTCATTCGTATTCCCGCTGGTTACACACGATCATTCGGGTTGTTCCTGCTGTGATAGCTTCAAGTATGAATTCTCTCTGCACATCAATACTGCGCCATGTGAGCCTCTTAGAGCCCTGGCTTCTCCTCGAATCTGGCACCTCCTCATCAACTTTTTCGATGAATTATGCGCCTCAAAGCTCCTTTTCAACCCTTTACAAGGCTGTGCGCGACCGAAGGTTTATCTTAAGTCTTGTATCCCTTGCCGCTAGCGTGACCATGGTTTTGATGGTGCTAGCAGCTGGTGTTTTTCACCAGTCTTCTATTACCAAGACAGCGCCTACTTTGGAGGTATTCGAGCCATTCAGTCGAAATGTCTTCCATCGGGCCGATGTTGTTCAAGAGTCTTTTCATTTTGACTTGGTTCGGACAAGTATCGCTGGCGGAACTTCGAGACTACCGTGGACAACCGAGAATCAAACACTCATACCACTTCATGTTCAAGGGAATCACAAATCCGACGATCTCTTCGAAGCAATGACACTTGGAATCGAAACAAATCTCAAGTGCGATCATATTCCGACTAATACCAGCATGTTTTGGAGCGAAGATGAGTCACAATTTTACTGGAATTATAAGATTCCTGGTGACTCTGCGGCTCAGTGCATTGTGAAGGTACCGTGGGGTGTTGATTCTGAAGAAAGCGAAACTGAAGAAGCCCTGTATTTTCTTCCATCCTTCGACAACAACCACTCCAACGAATGCGGAACGGGCATCTTCGTCATGTCTGAGAGAGAAGATCCAAACAACATCTATCCAATCTTGCCGTTGAGTCAAGATTTCATTGGTCTACACTGCCAGCCAAGCTTCACCATTCAAAATTTCAACGTCACATTCAGCTACAAAGGCGACATCCAGGACTCATCCCCAATAAATAAGTCTGTGATCAATCAAGGGGCTTTGCGAGACAATACTTCGAGTAGCATCTCGCACTTCAGCAAACTCGTCACTGGGGCCTATTTTGGACCAGCAGCAGATGTCTCGCTTCTTGAATGGGAAGACATGCGCTATGGCGAATTTGATGAATGGGCTGGCTATATTGCCGATGATGTTTACATGCGATTGTACCCTGACTGGGCGACGTTGGATCCTTCTCGATTCTCCAAGCTCGCTGGGGCTCTTTACCAAGAAGCTTTCAACTCATACTTCTCTGCATCCCATGATATGTACCTCCAATCTCACACCCATCCTTTCCCCTCCGTTAAACATGCATCCGTCATCCGAGGCGGCTGGGGTACTGTCTTCTCAGTCCCAGTGCTGTTCATTGCCATGGTTCTCATATCTTTCGACATATCGGTGATGGTCGCAGTCTTCTTTGCCCATCAAAACAGATTCAAGGGACCACGTATCCCAAAGTCTATTGGAGCTACCGTTCCGTGGATAATACATAGTCGAATACTGAACGACTTCCGCAACACTCACCTTTTCTCTACCTCTGAGCGCAAGTCTTATCTGGCGTCTCTGAACAAAAGGTATGCTTTCGGTCGTTTCAAAGGCTGTGACGGTCAAGAGAGGTTTGCTTTGGAGGAAGATTCAATTTCCAAGGACCAGAGCGTCATGATGAGCTGAAGGATGCGCAGCATCAATCATGACACTTTGTACAATATGTATCATTTCATCATGAGAATATCCTGTCATATAATTCTATGAAATGGGTAGCTAGGTCTTCCCTGGACCCTTCTTGCTTGATTAATCAAGTCGTAAAATAGCAAAATGAAATAGGAAACCGTATGGTTGTCGCCATCTGGAACCTTCGCGTGAAATGATATCTGCCCTGAGTTATTGCTTTTTCCAGTCAACAGCACTCTCCCAGGCATATGCAGCACGATAAATAGTCAGCTCATCATGCCATTTCCCGACAATCTGCATGCTAGCAGGGAATCGAATGTCATCATTTCCCGGGGACACAAATCCAATAGGCATCGCAAGGGCTGGATGGCCAGTTGCATTAAATGTACAAGTGTTCTCCGTCATGCCTTTGCCCGAATCCATGTGTTGTATGGGGGATGCATTCGGCCCTGGAAGCGGTTTTGCGGGACATAGGGTAGTTGGCATAACCATCAAATCGAAAGATTTAAAAATATCATCATAGTCGTCTTTCAGCCTGCGCATGATGTTAACGGCTTTCGGATATACGTTCGCATATTTCTTCCACGCAAAGTCTCCACCAAGCAAGCTATCTTTGCTCATGGTGCTCATCTACATTCCATGATCAGTTCCGTGCTTGGACTGAAGTCGGGCCTAAGAATTCTTACTCTACTGATAGCCTCGGTCGAATATGGGAGGCCCTTCTTCTCATTGAGATCAGTGAGCATTACTTGTGTTCGACCTGTGGTACATTAGCCAACCAGCACATTAATGCGGATTCGAAACGCACCTGTTGCTTGCCCCATCATCCCCATGAAGTTTCCCATTTTGCTTAGTACGGAATAAATTGTTCTCCCTTCATCATGCAAAGGGACGCTTATTTCTTTCACTTCGGCTCCTAAGTTTTCAAAAGTTGCAATAGCCTCTTTGAATTTAACCGCGATGCATGGGTCAAGGTTGTCGGGAAGCCCTTGTTTCAATACACCAATCTTCAAACCACGTACGCCCAATGACACACTCTCTTTAGTCAATTGTGCATACTGGGGTACGTTACCTGGAAAAGGAATCCCAGGTCCGGCCCGGTCGTCTATTCCATCTGTACCGGCAATGGCTTCAAGTAACTCCGCGTTGTCCAGACAGGTTGTTGTCATTGGCCCAACATAATCAAGGCTCGCATCATTACTCACAATACCTGTGTAGGGAACCAATCCCCTTGTCGGCTTGAATCCATAAAGTCCAGCAAGGGCTGCGGGAATGCGGATACTACCCCCTTGGTCGCATCCAATACCCATATCCGCAGCTCCACTAGCCACCAACGCTGCGGTGCCCGAGCTGCTTCCCCCTACAGAGTAGCCATGCTTGAATGGATTATGTACGGGTCCTGTCGCCGCTGTGAAGCTTACCGCCCCGCGCGATAGATTCTCGCATACCGATTTTCCAGTAATAGTCCCACCAGCCTCGATGATGCGAGTTGCGACTGTTGCATCGGTCTTGGGCACCCAGTCACTAAATGTGTCTGTACCGAGTAAACATGGTACGCCTGCTACACTTATGTTGTCTTTGAGGCATAATGTTTTCCCTTGTAATGTTTGGGTAGTTGGTTGATTTGAGGAGAGCTTGAACCGCCAAGCCCACGCTCCCAATGTATTTTCGGCACTGGGTGGGTAATGCACGTCGGTCCTTGGATAGATCTTCATGTCAGGCTGCGGCTGGTAGTCTTCAAAATCATTAGTAATGAGACAGTCCCAATCATTTTAAGGGATCTGTTACCCTCCATGGCATCCAATGCTTCCAATGACTTTTCTGTGCGCGCAAGGAGAAGCTCATAGTCGTCCAACTCATGGTCGGGAATCTCGAAAGAGATACGTTGAGCGAATTCAAGAAGATCATCTCGGCTTGGGGCCATGGCGAGTTTCAAGTCAATCGCTTATTTCAGATAAACTTAAGTTGGATGGAAAATGTTGCTTCGCGGGCTATGGTGTTGCTTATCTTGTTTTGGGGTAGTTGTATGAAGCTCCGCAGATAAGATTTGCGATAGTTATCGTAAGCAACCTTGGGGGTAAACGGCACGACAGAAATAATTGGCTAAAAGCCAAATAGCTTAGCGCAGGCGCTTCTTTCGCTCCGGCCTTCCATGAATCACAGCGAAGCTTGGCCTACCGGAGGCTCCGACGGAGAGCCCGACCCCCGCATCCACGCGGAGTCGTTATCGCTCCCAGGCTTGGCCGCGATAAAAGCCATGAAACAAGTCTCATCTTTTATTTTACTTATGATTAAAAGACAAGCTGTGAATTTTTCTGGTTGAAATTCATCATTTTTGCCTAGCACTCTACCATATCGCGAACCTCACTATGGTGCATATTGAGCCAAAATATCAAGTTCCACGGGACTTCGAGGGATACGGCGAGGAAGGCTTCGACCCGAAATGGCCCAATGGTGCTCGAATTGCTGTGTCCTTTGTACTGAATTATGAGTAAGTTGCCCTGAGAGTGTAGCTTAGAGCTCAGTTCTTTCAATCCATACTTGGATTCGCACTGTGCTGCCACACCCGCGCAGCAGAGCACAAGCTGACTCAATTCTCTTGCAGGGAAGGTGGAGAGCGATGCATTCTGGATGGCGATAACATGTCAGAGCCTTATCTCTGGGAGAAGGGTGCATCTGGAGGTCACAGAGAGAATGCTCGATACCACAATGCTGAGCAGGACTTCGAATACGGTAGCCGAGCAGCATCGTGGAGGTTGATTCGACTGTTCAAAGAGTTCGGCTGGACATTCACGACGTACGCTGTTGCAATGGCTCTGAAGAAGAACCCAACATTCGCCAAGGCGCTTGTGCGTGATGGGCATGAGATTGCTACTCATGGTCTGCGATGGAAGGACACTTGGGATTATAATCTGGAAGATGACAAGGAGTACGTCAAGCAAAGTCTACTTCTCTTGAAAGAAGTTAGCGGCGAGATGCCTGTCGGTGCCTATTTTGGCCGTGGCACACCTCAGACGCACAATCTGTTCCCTGAAGTTTGGAAGGAGCTTGGCGCGGAGTTTTTGTGGTCATCAGAGTGCTACAATGATGATGTCCCTTACTGGCTTGACTTGCCTTGGGAAAACAATTTACCGGAAAAGGAACGCGAGGGCATGCTTCTCATTCCTTACAATGTAAGTTCATTCTGAATGATGCTAATTCAACTTAAAAATGGTGACTGACAAATTAACTCAGTACGACTGCAATGATGGGAAATTCCACATGTCCCCTGGTTTTGGCTCTAGTGTGGGCGAGACCTACGAGAATTACCTGAAGAACACGTTCGATATGTTATACCGTGAAGGAGGCAAGATGATGAACATCCCGCTCCATACTCGGATCATTGGGAAACCAGGACGAGCTGAGGGCCTGCGAAAATTCATGCAGTATATTTCAGAGAAGCCTAACGTCTGGGTAACTAACAGAAGAGACATTGCTAAGCATTTTAGATCCAACTTTCCTTACCAGGCTGATGGTAAATGGATTGAGGAGGCAAAGAAGCAGAATTAGATTCGATCACAATGTGGGCCAATGGCAGCTTTGAATCAATATGTATTAGGCTGTTTAAATTGTTACTACTAAGGCATTTGCCACTCTTCCCAAATCGTATCTCCAAAAGTCTTATTTCCTGGAGGCCATCCTGGTTGTGGGAAAGGCGTTTCGGGATCCACCCAAGTTGCTAGCTCATTTATCATAGCCATAGTATCAAACTCCATCCATCTGTCCTGTAGTACTTGTAATGGAGGTGGCATAGACCCTTGAGAAGAAGTAGCTTCAGCTGCACTTGGGTAGTGTGCAGTCGATCCACTGAGGCTCCCTTCCATGGCAACTTCCTGAAGTGGGGGGACCGAAGAGGCATGGATAGGCATGGCCTCCATACGGTCGGAAGGATATGATTGACATTCCTCCTGTAGGTTTTCTAGCCTATCCATTGCTACTGTCATCAACGATTCAAATGCATCACGATACCGTCGGACCCAAGGAGTTCGCTCTCCCATCACGAAGAGCACACTTGAACAGGCTCTCAAGTTATTACTCAATCGGATGCTCCATATATTCGATGTATGTGTCCATAGGCAGTACAACATGACTATTCCAGATACAAATACAGTCTGTACTGCAATAAAACTGTGTCCATAGTCTGCATGCTGATGAAGCCTTTTGTGTAACTGGCAGATCTGACCAGCCGAGTCCAAGCATAACCCATAATATGGATCGGAGCAAGGCAAAATTGATACAAAAGGTTGAATGAGCAACCGGACAGCTCGGTGATAATGAAGGAGAAAGTAATCTGGATTTCGATCACTATCCTGAGTTACTATCATCATCAACGAGTTTTTCCACTCTTGCAGCTGCTGGAAATAGTTTCGCGTTTTAGGGAAAAGCTCAACAAGTGACTTGTCGTTGCGATAAATTGAATGATGGATACGGGACTCTATTCGTTTTAACTTGAATAGATGAACAGCCAGAGTCAGCTTGTCACCCGTCCCGGGCAGAGTTGTGGGCATATCGACATCAACCAGACGATCTGGAAGGCTCACAGGGTGCCCCAGAGCGATCGATATATTTCTTTCCAGGGCATAAACAGTCCAAAAGAGCTTTCGCCGTTTTTGAATGATGTGCAAATCCATGTCTAGCTCGCGGGACGAGAGGTATAGACCCAAGTGGATAGTTGTGCGCATGGCAACTCCGATCAAATACCACAGTTCTTGTGTAATGGATGACCGCAGATGAAAGATCACAAGCAGCACTATTGCTTCGATGTTATCTATCGAGTGGGACTGTTTGGTTTTTGATAGATGATATACTGCCATTGAGTAATATCCCTAAAAATCTATTAGCCGTTGCGAGACAGGCAACATTTTGACTTTGATTGACTCTTTTTTCGACTAACCTCTGCCATTGACGAAGGTATCTGCTTATCAGTTAAAGCAAGGAGGCTTGAGCCTATTGCATACACAATGCATAGCTTAAAAAGGAGAGAACTTTGGCTTTCACCCAAAGACTCATGGCGAATTTGCGCTAGAGTTTCTTGGTTTTGATGAAGCTCTGCTATCTCGGGTAGATTCAAAAACGGGTATCTGAAGTCAACGCGTTCCGAATATGTACGAATGAGTCTTTCACCTATACTGAAAGAAGGGAGCTGAATATCTGGATGTGTCCCTTCGGCAGACGCATTAGAAGAGACTTGATGACTTGAAGGGTCGATATGATGTGCAGCTGAGCTTGCGTGTGCGAAGTCACCGAGGTTGAGGGCGAGATGAAGACCAAACTGCGAGGTTCCGGTGCCGCCAGATGCATTAGGAAGATCTAAGCCAAGTGAATTCACTACATCTCCGACACTGAGGCGCCCCGGAGATCCACCTGCAGGTAGCCTTGAGTTGGGTTGATCAGCTCCCGGTGAGGACTTTTGGTGCAGCTGCAGCTCTAGCGTTGCGATCCTTTCCTCTAAAGCGTTGATGTACCTGAGGCCTCTTAGTATTCTGTCCAATCAGTGATAGAAATTTGTCGAGACTTACTTGGCAGTAAGTAGGTCATTACCTCGAACATTCTGTAGATCACAAGTCGCACCCGATCTGGTACAATTCATGCAAGAAGGAAGGCGTCCATCGCACTGTACAGGTTTCCTTAGCAAGAAAAAATCATCTTGGAAGAGTATCTCAGCGTGCATACCCTCTGCTTCCTAGTCTTGCATCGCGAGCAGGCTGTCCTTCCATTCCCGCGTTTGGACCTCGGTCCAGACGACTGTGCCGATGATACTGGGGATGCCACCTCCTCCCGTGCTAGCGTTTGGTAGCTCATCGATATTATGAATATAATGTTTGAGGGGAAACGGAACGTCCGCAGGGTTCTTTCGAGGGCCAACTCCTTATCGCTAAGCACATGTCGGAGGCTCCGAAATCCCCACTTTCTCCTCCCGTTATCGCGACTTTTCCCAGACTTTGCCGGGGGCTCTTTACCCCACTATCTGGATCAACAGCATTATAAACGACTCGATCTGATTTGATATTATGCAGACGGGGGGTCCGAAAGTTTCAGAAACCCCAATATACGTGGGGTGCATGTAATTGCGTTAGAATTTTGGCCTTGGGGATTTTTGGCCACGCAGATCTTTTTCCATAGAAATGATATCTTGAAGAAAATGCCCGAGTTCATGCCGGAAATAAGTTTTCTATAATCCTTAACTTATTTTGATAAAGCTTTTGCAAAATGGCCAGTATCAACCCTTCCGAGGAGCATTATCTCAAACCTGCGACGAGGCTTCGGAAGCTTATTTCTCAGCCTGGGGTCTGCGTCCAGGCACCCGGAGTTTACGATGGAATCACCGCGCGAATTGCGATTGAACAGAGTTTCCCTGTCATGTATCAGTCGGGCTCCATGACCACTGCAGCTAGACTAGGGAAAGCCGACCTTGCATTTGCGTCGCTCAACGACTTTGCGCAGAATGGTCAAATGATTGCGAATCTTGATCCACGTGTTCCGCTCATAGCTGATGCTGACGTTGGGTTTGGATCGCCTCCTAATATCGCGCGGATGGTCAAAATGTATGACTCTTGTGGAATCGCGGGCTTCCACATTGAAGACCAGGTATCAAATAAGAGATGTGGTCATTTGAAGGGCAAGGAAGTGGTCGATTTAGAGTGAGTGTCAAATTAATATCGATAAATGGTTACTTTTTGCTTAATGATTTTTCCTTCAAGAACTTGGAAGTCTAGAATTCGTGCTTGTGTCATTGGAAGGGAATCTATCTATGGAGGAAGCGATATTGTCATTATTGCTAGAACAGACTCGCTTGCAGTTGAAGGCTACGAGAGCGCTCTCAACAGGGTACGTGAGAACCGATAATCTTCAAATATCCTTGCTCGGCTAATATAATTATACAGCTCCTTGCGGCAAGGGAATGTGGCGCCGATATGGCTTTCTTGGAGGCAATAGAAACTGAGGAGCAGATCAAGCACGCGGTGAAGATACTCGCGCCAATGCCAGTATGTTACTTGGATCAAGAATACCCCAGATTATGATGATTAGAATACTAATATGTGCCAGCTCATGGTTAACCTAGTATCTCTTGGAAAAACACCTTGGTTCTCGCCAGAGAAACTCGGGCAATGGGGCGTGAAGGTCAGTCAAGTCCAAACGTAACAGAAAATTTACTGACCACATATTGGCCAGCTTGCTATCTACCCTGGTGCAGCGGGAAAGTCGGTTCTACACACAGTACGCCGTGCGTACAAGTTTCTTAAAGAGACCGGTCAAGATGATGCTGCTGCCCAAGGCCTTGAGCCACGCGGATTTTTCGATGTAATGGGCCTACAAGCGGAGATGGATATTGATCGTCTTGCTGGTGGGGTCTCATTCAAGGGAGGAGCGTAGCTATGACTAATGGAAAGAGCTATGGTGCAATTTTCAATTTGAAATCGGCGCTAAATAAAACTTCGTAGCTTTACCAGAGACAAATATCCGTCGTGGCTTTCTTAAAGACATCGTGCAGAACAAAGTTTCCAATCAATACTAAAATTGGGACAAAAAGCCCATTTGTGTTAATAATTTCAATCTAAGAAGAAAGTCTCTTTTCAATATAAGTGGTCAATTTTTCGTTGTAGTATACCAGTAAGAAATCGCATTGCTTGCCAATCTTATCCTCAAAATGTTGCCAAAATGCTTCCCATCTCCTCCAAGGTGACTAGCGGCTTAAAAGGCGTGAAGTTCATGCCCATTGTCTCTGCTTGTCGCTTTTCGTATTTCAAGAAGTCCTGGGTAATCGCGCTACCTCGGACACCTCCTCGAACAGCACCGGCTCTCACATCACCCCAGTATTCACCCCACTGCGGAGGCAATGATTGCGAAGATGGAACAGAAAGCCACAGTCGCATAAGATGTCGCTTCTCGTTAGGATCATCGAAGTCCTCAAAGGGCGTACGAGAGTGGAGTGTAACAAAGCTGTTCAGTAGCTGCATGTCTCCTCGCTCAAGCTCCATGCTGTAACAAAATTCGTCCGTCGGCATAATTTGGTCGAAAAGATCAAGAGCTTCTTCTTGTTGGAAAGACAGTCGTGGGATCTCGGAGAAATCACGCTGGGCCGCAGCAGTGTTCTTGCGATTTGTTCGCGCGCAAAGCGAAGTACCACTTGCTCCCATCAAGGGGCAACGATAATAAGGCGGCTGAGTAGGATCTTGAGCGTTCTGAAAACTATGGAACCAATTGTTTGCCTCTATAACAGGCATTAGATCCGGTCGCAGCTCCATAACGCGTTCTCGCAAGGCTATGCTACTCATGACCTTGCTCTTTCCGCCCGTTTTCGCTGTCTTTCTGCACAGCAGAGACACCACGTCTGCTGAATCTTGGTGGAAATCCAAACCAGCATTGGTATTGTAGCCACGTCCTCCCTTGACTTTGTAGCTGCCGCCTGCATCTCTTACGTCGTTGATGACTTCGCTTGCGCGATTTTGCGTGCGACCGACGCCCATGTAAAGACCCATGCCCCAGTATGCAACACGCATCTCGGACTCGGACCAATCGTCGACGGGGAATCCCTTAACAAGGCACATTCCCCAGCGACCCTGGGTAGATTCAATCGCATCTTCAAGGGCCTTCTTGGATGCTTCCGGTAGTGGATAGTCGGCTTGGGTCATTTCAAGGAGTGGCTTGGGGTGTTCTTTTGCGTAGGCTAAGGCATCTTTGAATCCTTGGATTTGTTCAGATGTCAAGCGCAGTATCCAGGAGGAATCAATTTCAACATCTTTTGTCTTCCATGCTCTGGGAACTTTGCCGATGGACATCTTAATGTTGGAGAGATCTGCTTTATCAAGCACGTAGACGAGTAGGATTTGTCGTTGTTTCCAAGTTTGGAGCAATTAGTTCACATCAGACTCTACGTTCTGATACTTATTTATTTAGCCACTCAAGCTTCAAGACAACCATATTTTCCGAGGTACATAACACTCCGTTTTTGGTTCTTGAATTTCCCCCGAAACTAGTCAGCACACCGGATTAAGGCCGTGTTGTTTTGGCGTCGGAGCCTCCGGATCCTGATCATCGGGCGCATCGGCTAAGTGCCGAATGGAAATAGACTTCGTGATATGCGGGGTATTATGGAGTAGGTCGATATTAGCTGGAACCCTCGGTATTTCGACGAGAGGTAGTTGCACGGAAATAGACATCCACTCCTTGGAGAAAGAGGGATGAGTGGCGCCGTCACCTTGCCCCCCTTTCGGAGGCTCCGATCTAGCGGTCGCTCAACACACTAGTCTATCTACTCCCGTTATCTGGTAAGCGGAGGCATATCAACTATCTTGCGCAATCTTCTTTTTGAGTCAATTTAATTGGCGCTGATAGAGGATCGAACTGGTGGCTATCTAATTGGCCTAATAATATTCTGTAGGGTCACTATCGAAACATCATGTGAAGGAGGAAAGCCCCTTCTCTGCTCAAGAAGCAACGCCCGTCCCTAAATATTCGCAACGTCATTCAGGTGCTGTTCCTGTTTGGTGCTATTCTGCTCTTGTGCACGAGGAGAACAAGGTTTTGTCGTTATCTGTTTCACGGCTTCGTTTTTTTGAAATTAACGTCGGGAGTATGACTTGGTTGGCAAAAGCTAGAGGGGCCTTTGCCTCTCGCAAAGATTTTCTAGAGGCCATTGAGACGAAGGATATTGACGGCGAAGGCTCCGCTTATAATGAGGACTTGTTGCCAACTAGCCCCGGTAAGAGTGTATCGCCCATGAATATTCAAGTTGCTATTCTAATTCAGAGAAGATCGAAGGTCTTGGGGTTGGATTCACTTCTTCACGTACTATCTCACAACATCTTTCTCCCCCACCAGCTACAACCTCGGAGCCTCTCTTGCTACCCTGGGACTAGTAAGTGACACCGGATTCAAGAAATGACTTTTCGAAGTGCTCACAAGAAACCCAGCTATGGTGGCACACTATAATTGCCTCGGCTATTGGCGCTTTGATTTTATCTGCCATCGTTGTTCTTAACTCTCGGGGTGCTGCGCAGTATCACATCGGGTTCCCGGTGATTGCTCGTGCTGCGGGAGGTCCAAGAGGCGCCAAATTCTTCATTTTTATCAGAGGCGCGGTCGCAACAATTTATTTCTCAACTAATCTTTACTACGGAGGTATGTGCACCGAGAAAAATCATTGTCCTCCCTAACTAAGCTTTTTCTTAGGGCGATTGATGTCTGTGCTCCTTCGGTGCATCTTTGGCTCATCTTGGGACAACTTTCCAAATCGCCTCCCGGCCGACGCGGGTATTACGAGTGCCAACTTATTGGCCTTCTTCATTTACTGGTTCTTTCAGATGGGCTTAATGTTCATTCATCCGACAGTACTGCGTCATATATTCATTGTCAAAGCGGTTTATAGCACGGCAGCATTACTCGCTGTTCTGGGCTGGGCTGTTCATCAAAACAATGGGTCAATCGGCAGCTTTCACTTTGAAGGCCAAGTCGTCTTATCTGGCTCGAGCCTTGTATGGCCAATGATTTCTGCAATCAATTCCGTTTGCGCTGCTTTATGCCCTATTCTCATTAATCAGCCTGATATCTCTCGATATGCACAAAGGCCCTCCCAGGCCACTTGGTCGCAAACTGTTGGAATTTTCATCAGCAAAGTTTTGATTATATTTCTCAGCGCAGGGACCACAAGTGCTGCGCAGGGCTTCCTTGGCGCCTCTTATTGGAATGTATGGGATCTTTATGACGCGATATTGACCAAATTCTGGGGCCCCGGTTCACGCGCCGGTATCTTCTTTGCCTGTCTAGTATGTATAGCAGCCACAGTTACCCTTCGAGTGCCTTTCATCTAATATTTTGCAGGGTATGATTCTCGCTATCATGGCCACTAATGCCAGCACAAACGCCCTTCCTGCAGGTGCAGATATGAGTGGTCTTCTCCCTCGATACATAAACATTGTTCGGGGTCAGATAATATGTGGCATTTTGGGCCCATTATTTTTCCCTTGGAAGATCATTGCAAACGCGACAAGTTTTCTTACATTCTTGTCCTCATATACGGTCTTCCTGATGCCAATTTGCGGTATCATGGTTGTGGACTACTGGCTCGTACGTCGTGGGAATCTTCACGTCCCTTCGCTGTATCGCCGCGAGTCCGAAAGTCCCTACGCATATTGGCATGGCTGGAACATAAGAGCTATTGTTGCGTGGGTTGCAGGGACTGTTTTCGTCATTCATGGAGTCGCAGGCGCTCTAGAGCCTAGCCTGACGAACCAGGCGAGCAAGAATATGTACAAGCTTGGATTCATACTGAGTTTCCTCATGGGCTCAGCTGTATATTACGCTGGCTGTGTACTGTTCCCGGTTCCCGTTTATTCCGCCCAACGAAATGACACTCCGCAGACTTGGGAGTACATGGCAGACTCGGAAGGGTTTTTTGAAGGGGAAAACGTGGACATCATCCGACTAGATCATGCCGTGCTTGGGGGCATTGAGCTTGATGCTGCCGAGAGAAAGTTTCCTCGCGATACAGAGAAGGAGTTGGTCTAGACAAGCTCAACGGCGTTAATTTCAACTGAATCATTTTTTCTTATCACGAGCAGCATTCATTGTTGCGTCTACTTATCAGGCTCTTCTGTCGTACTTGATTTGACCACGGTTCACAGACTAATGTATGAAAGCCAACGAATGTCACAATTAGACCCAGACCTAATGTCTATACAAATCTTTTTATATATTACACGGACATTGTGCGAAAGGTCTTTTAGACTTGAGATTTCGGATTCAAATGAGCGTAATTATCTTCAATTCTCGGTTGTATATCAACCTCCCACTGTAATCACCTTGGTGGAATTTCATAGAATTTTCATTCCCTTAGCGACCTGTCTTCCCAGCTTTTCCCCCGCCGTCACCACCATGGGTGCTTATTTTCAATTTATCATTCCCGAAGCTGGCATCGATAACGCCATTAGCAGGCCTCCCATATTCCATATGAGCACCGTCCAGACGGATGGCTGGTAAATCAATTGAAACGTCTGGAATACCGGTTAGCATGTCTGAAAGCAAACCAGGACTTCATATATCCTCGCCGTGGTCTTTATTGATTGCCACTTTGCCTTGGGCGGGTAGTCAGCTTCCTACACCGAGAAACATAGCTAGAGTTGCAAAAGTTGCTACGCGAAGAGCCATGATGATTAGACCTTTTCCGGATTGAATTGACTATACGAGAAATATGGAGAAGCAGAAGACGTTATATACCCAGACAGTATTCAAGAAAATGCTCAACTACTGTTTGAAATCAATCGGAAGATTAGTGGGATGTCTTGAGTAGCCAGTCTATATCGTCAATCCATCCGTCAATTTCGAAACTTGACGAGCGGGAAATTGAATATGAGCCGACAATGCGACTCTATCCTGCCTATCATGCTCGCTGAAAATGGATTAAAAGAGTAATATCTTCACAGATCTATTAAAGAGAAATCTAATATCATGGTGCTATGTATACAATGCTAATGTCATCCGAGATCGTGGCTTCTACATCGAACATTCTATGAAGAGTAGCCGTATTTGAGGAGACTTTATTGGTAGCATAAATCCCGTTGAGCTCTCGCTTAGGGATATTTGCCACACGAACCGGGGTAATGCAGGCACAAGCGCAAGATATCCGTAACATTTCTGCATTGGCCACTCTCTCGTTGCAGTAATGAATTTCCACCGTTTCATGTAACGACTATGCCAATTGCTAGAGTCAATTTTCGGTCTTCCATGGCCCCTAATGGAGCTTCTACGTCAACGCTCTCGCTATTATGGAGCAAAATGCAGCACAGCTCGAAATTGTTATCTACCCACGTGTTCCAGATCTAGACGCCGTCACACCTGACAAGCAACGTGGACTTTCTAGTGCTGTACTACCCGCCAGCATGAAATGACCCAAAATTTCAAATATATCTCAATAATCCGACCGGAGAACCTAGCATGGACTTTCACGATGAGCCAGATCTTGGTCTCGTCATACGCTCAGGCTTTGGCTAATCAATTCTCATTTCCAATCGATCCGAGATGAATTACGGCGGAGTAACACATCAATTCCTGAATAGATTCTCTAGCGTAAACACATAAGACTCAAGGAATCGACGCTTTGTGGCCCTTGCTCAAACAAATCTCGCGTTTGCTTGACGCTATTCACTTCTCGCAAAGGGTTGCCAGTAAATCCGTTAGCAAGGGGAATTCTGGAGCCAGATGTCCATCCCATTCCCAAAGCCTCCAAAAGCCCATTTTTGATTGACAGTTCTTTTATCCGTTCGATAGTTCAGGGATGGATAGAGCGTCTCTCGATATAAATTCAAGAACGGGTGTTCGTCATAAAAGGGAGTCAATGAAATCTGACCCATATGGACCATGTTTCATATCTAATAGCGCGCTCGGATCCAACACTTGCCGTTCTCCACGTCTTAATTGCCAGAAGATACTGCCGATCTCTCCGGCTTTACCGAGGCTACACGCAATGCGCCCCTCTCCGCGGCGGGTTTTCTTCAAGCGAGTAGCAGGAAGGTGGAGAACAAGCCATACCCGGGACCCACGTTGCTACCATAATCTACTTCTCGAACCGGGAAATCCGACTTCAGGAACAGCAGAGTTGCTCTTTAAGAAAGAATCATGTCGCGCCAAGCATCTTGTCATAATCGGATCGATTCTCTCAGTTACGAGCGCCTTGTATAGCCCATCATGTTGCGAAATTCATTGCTCCTAGCAGCCTCTCTCGGCGCAGCGGTTGCTTCTCCCACACTTGACGACTTGTACCTGCAGAATGCGCCATCGTCTCCACGCCCCTATGTCATACCACATTACGCAGACTCCCACGCAGTAACGATCGGCTCTCAGTTATATCGGTTTCCCGTGACAGGACCAGCTTCTGGGGGTGCTTTCACGCTGATGAGCACCAATGCGCCCGGGACTAGTGAATTGGGTGTCCTGCCACATCTGCATAAGAAGCACTACGAGAACTTCTTCGCTTTCAAGGGACGCTTTCAGCTATGGGCGCAGAAAGACAACGGAGAGCAAGAAGCGCGTCTGTTGACGCAGGGAGATTACGGATCAGCCGTTCGAAACGCAACACACACGTTCCAAATTTTAGATCCCGATACTGAGATGGTTGGAATCATTTCACCAGGAGGATTTGAGTATGCCGTATCGAGTCACGATTTGAAAAGTATCTATGCTAACAGAGAAATAAAGGGACCTCTTCTTCTTCCTCGGCCAGAATTTCTCATCTTCCACCAATACGCCCTATGTCCCGGCGTACGCAAACTCGAGCAGTCCCAGTCCAAGTGTCATCTCTTCTTTAACAGATTACGATGTCTATGGCCAATTGGATTTCGAGCCTCGCCGTGACCTAGTCAACGGTACTGCTCCTGTAGGAAATAGCTCGTGGCACACGGACTCCAATGCTCTGGGTGCTCCCGGGGAGCCTTACTTCGTGGCTAATGGCTACGGTCCCAAATATCTGAGCTCCCAGTACGGGTATCAAGTGGTCCAACCCCTTGTTACGCCAAAGCAAGCCCAAGATACGAACTACACTCTTTCAACACTCACGCTCAGCCGCCAGACAAAGAAACGCCCACCAAGCTGGACTTTGACTGGTGCTGCTGCTTTTGAGGTGAGTCAGTTCTTCTTGATGAAATGAAATATTATCTCTAACATGATGTGCTATAGGTTCTGGAGGGCTTGCTTTCCATCAAGATTGGAGATTATCCATTGGCACGATTGAACATCGGTGATGTCGCTTTCGTTCCGGCCGGGGTGCCATTCACCTACTACAGCGAAGTGGCTTGGACCAAGGTACTCTACGTCAGTGGCGGCACCAAGGGCGTTGACTCGCAGCTGATCAGCAAGGCCAAGAAATGGAATTGGGTTACTTTCCCCACCGCATAGAGGATGAAGTTGCTAATATTTATTAAATCATATTCCATAACATAAGATTCCGATCATTGAATATCAAAGCTCCAAATCAAGTCTACGAATAAGCCGAATGGTGAAGAAGTTACGTAGAGAATTCATTGTTCTAAGTCACTTATTTGTGCTAAATTCATATTCATAATGTATCAAAATGTCCAAGTTGGAGAAATGACGCTTTCTAGTCAAGTGCAAAGCGATCCAGATGCTTGAAAGTGTAGAGGCCATCTTTGAGGGACTTCGTGAAAGCATGGCCGGCGCTGCCAGCTACCACACCCTCACGAGAAGTGGGGATCTGAGCAGCATGCAAAGCAAGGAAACCGCTACCCAAAGCGCCAACTGTCTTTCCGAAACGGAAGGCATCAAGTAGAATATCCAATGGGCGACCAGCGGGGTACAGAGTGGACGCAGTAGAAGTGCGGTTGTTTTGCAAAGCAGTGAATGAGTGCGAGCTGAACAAAGCCTGCGCACCATCCGCGACGATCACAGCATCAAATTGGGTAGCGTCGGAAGCAGAGTAGGTTTGGTCAACTCCATCAGCAACTCGCTCGGCTACAACGACAACGTCAACACCAGCAGACTTGAGCTGGCTTTGGAGTTGGGAACCCTGTGACACAGATGAAGTGTTGGAGACGGAGGCCAGGAGACCAACCTTCAGACCCTCAAGCTTCAGAAGCTTTTGACCAAAAGCACCAATGTTGGCAGTGGTGTTGTCATGGTAGTACTTGGGGTCGGGCGCGGGCGCATCAACGCCAATCGCTTCAGCGACGCGCTTGGCAAGATCGTTGCTGATACGGTTAAGCTGGATGATGACATTCTCTTTAACGACAGAGCTGACAACATTTGCGTTCTCGAAGCGCATGGCGTCGACGACAAACTGCTTCTCGGCTGCGACGAGAGAGTTCCAGAACAGGCGAGGCTGAGACCAGACATCTGTGAAAGTAGAGCTCTTGCTGCGGACCAGTTTTCCGCTGGTGGTACGGCCTGGAGCAGTGAAGAATCCGTTGTTCTGGGTCTGGTTGGCCTGGCGAGGGGAGTCGTTGTTGAGGGTGTTGGGGCTGTAGGCATCTTTGTTGAGAGGAATGTAGTTTTGTCCAGCTCCATCACGGTTGTTGTTGTGAATTGGCACGCGAGGGCGGTTGATAGGAAGCTGTTCAAAGTTCGGGCCATTGTGGCGATTCAGCTGGGTATCCAAGTAGGAGAAAAGTCGGCCTTGCAAAAGAGGGTCCTCGGTGAAGTCAATACCCCGGACGATATGGCCAGGTTGGAACATGACTTGCTCAGTTTCCGCAAAGTAGTTGCTTTTGAAAAATATTAGTTCGGAATTCGAAAAGAACCAGCATAGGAATTCATCAATGGATTAGCGTACCTGGGGTTGCGGTTAAGCTGCAACTTTCCTAATGGAGTCACAGGAACGTATTCCTCGGGAACAATCTTGGTTGGGTCCAGCAAGTCGAAACCGAATCGCAGTTCATCTTCCTCTTCCATAATTTGGACACCAAGCTGCTGCGATCAGCAATGCACGTGCAATCAAATGGTGGGATGCTTACCTCCCACTCGGGGTATCGCTCAGCCTCGATAGCTTCCCACAGATCTTGACGAAGATGATCTGGGTTTTTGCCAGAGGTCTGTTGGGCCTCCTCCCAAACAAAACTAGCCTTGCCTTGTAGGGTCTTCCAGTGCCACTTGACCAGCTTCGACTTGCCATCGTTGGTCAGCAAACGGTATGTGTGAATACCGAAACCATCAAGATGACGAATAGAACGAGGAATTCCGTGTCCAGCCATGGCCCAAATTAGTGTGTGAAGGGAGCTGGGCTGTTGACTGAAGAAGTCCCAAGCAGAGTCGTGAGCAGTGGCAGCTTGGGGAATCTCGTTATCTCCACTGGGCTTGACAGCGTGGATCAAATCGGGGAACTGGATAGCATCTTGGATGAAGAAGATTGGGATGTTGTTTCCAACGATATCTATGAATGATTAGAAACAATGATTCAGGGAAGTCTGAAAAGCCTTACCAAAGTTTCCCTCGTCAGTGTAGAATCGCAACGCAAAGCCGTGGACATCTCGGGCGGTATCAGCTGATCCACGACTACCAGCGACGGTAGATATACGACTGAAAATAGGGGTTTCCTTCCCTTCGCCCCCAAGGAAAGATGCAGCAGTAATATTAGACCAATCGGCGTATGAGGTGAAAACACCGTGAGCGCCAGCACCGCGAGCGTGGACCGCTCGCTCTGGAACCTGAAGGTAAAAACAGCGTTAGCAATTGGAAATATCGCAGCTTTGGTTTATGCCATACTCTTTCGTGGTCAAAGTGCTGGATCTTCTGTCTGAAAATAAAGTCCTCCAGCAAAGTAGGGCCTCGTTCGCCGGCGCTTAAGCTGTTTTGATCTTCAATGGGTCCCCCGACATCAGAAGTCAAGGTAGCATTTTGGTCATTCAGGTAAAACTGAGACAGAAACTCTTCCGTCTCTCCAGCAACGCCAGTATCGTCACGGCGATGGACATGGGGATTGGCGGACCCTGGCAGCTCGCCGGTCATATACGGACAGGCGGCATTAGCAACACCAACAAGACCCGTGAGAATCGTCAATGAATGCATTTTATGTAACAGGGGCACCGAAGAAAAAGAATTGGTTTCAAAATTGTCGAACGTGAGCGACTAGTGAGACCTTTAAATGTATGCATCCTGTCGGCAGATGACCGGGATCGTTTCCATCCCCTGCATAAACGGGCTCACGAATAACAGCTGGATTAGTGATGGCAAGGTCTCGTTCGTTCTGGGAAATCGCGATTACTTGATCCATCCTTGCCTAGAATGGTTAAGACGACGAATCAACAAGAAACTAGCGGGCTAGTGGAGAAACATTCTGCATCGAAGCCCGTGTGGGACGTGACTTAGCCAAATTCACCAGCGGAGGCCAATGAATTCTTAGCTATTACTGCGGGAGTCATTTGTCCGGTAGCCCATGTTTGAAAGAGGGATCATCCAATGGAAAGTGTAGGATTGGGCGCTGACCTTTGGCAGCCCTAGACTTGACCCATCGCCGCCCCCACATGAACATCACAGCTGCTCGTCTGGCTAATATGCACTCCAAACCTATTGCTGCCTCAAATGGGATGCCAAGGTGATTAAGCGGGGTTCAGAGTTGCCAATGCAGTGTCCACTGTGGTCTTGGCAAGGCTAGCTCTGCGTTTGCTAGCATCTTTACTCAGAGGCCCCGGCCGAGGCCTCCCTGCTTGGTAATTAACACGATCTTCTGTCTCTTGCCCTGCCATCGTGTAACCAACCATCGTCGTTTAATTGCTACTATAGGCCATAGATGCGAAGCAATTCGTTCCCGAAGCCAATCGCACTCCTGTCGATCTATGACGATTGGGGGTTTCAAAGTGGATTACTCCGTACAAGGGCCGAAATTCTTCCCTGCATCGCTGCATCACCTTCGACTTCGGTTCCCATTCTCGTAACAATTAGCGCCGGGAGCCTGACAAACGACTCTTGGCGTGTAGCAAAATAAGTCCCGCCGCACGTTCAGAGGAACTTAGCATGATGTGCCTAGCTACTGGTCGCGAAACTTGCAGCCACGAGACTATCCCGGGAATTTATCCGGTTTGTTATGGCTCGCGTCTAATTACGCCGACATAACGATCCTTGAATCTTACAGTGCTTTTGCTCTTTGCACCAAATTCCCCGCACTCAGCAAACCAGGAGAACAGCGGTATATGCACTAAGACGCCCTACCAGGCACCGTTCCTCACTAAGATGCAAGGTCATCTCTTCTAAATTGCCAGAACCAGTTCGCGTCTCGGCCTGAACAGCAGCGGATTCGATTGCTAGAGACCACGGAATAATATTCTCCTTCTAATTCGTAGCCAATGAGTCTTGGCTCATTTCACCTCCCGAAACCATTATTTCCTACGAGACACATGTTTTTAAGGCCGTCAATCGAAAATTTTCGCCTTTATACGCAAAGTCAGTGTTTGGGCTGTCAAGGCACACCAATCCTCACGTGATATCATCGTAAGGCCACCTCTTAAGCCCCTTAAAGAAAAATGGAAAGAAGGATATTGCTTTCGACGTGAGACTCACTTACGCCGTGTGAGAAATACGTGCTCGTGGATTTCAAACAACTACCTTGGCCCTTCGAATCACCTACTCCACAATAGAAATATTGTACCGGGCCACCGCGGACATGCCAAGAAATCATTTCCACGTTGAAGGCGAGGTAATCAATCCAAAGCAGTATAGTAAGCGACAAATGGGCTGATCTCGCAGACTGTCATAATAGCAGGGGGCTCGAAAGGCCTCGGTCGGGAACTCGCGATTCAGCTGACTGCCCAAGGTATGCATGACGAAAGGGGCATTGAAGATCCCTGCCAATGACATTTCACTAGGTGCAAACGTTGTTATTGTCGCGAGATCTGCAGGACCACTTGAAGACACACGCCAAGAGCTTCTGAAACATGCTCAGAGTCCTCAGCAAGCTATCAGCACAGCAGCTATCGACTTAACAGACGCTGCTCAAGTCACAACCTTCATCGATGAGCTCCCCTCTGCCCCGTCTATTCTGTTTTGCGTAGCAGGTGGTACTGCAGATGAACTTGGTTTTTTCGCGGACATTACCCCAAGCAGTGTAGCGGCATGCATGTCGCGCAACTATCTTGCGGCTGCATTCATCGCCCAGGCCCTGCTAAAACGATGGGTTAGAGAGCAGCCAAGGGGGAAATTGGAGAACAACGCTTCCATCCCCAAGAGGCATACTGTCTTCACCGCATCAACGGCTGCTTTTGTGCCTTTTCCGGGGTACGTAGCCTACACGCCGTCAAAAACAGCAGTTCGTGCCCTTGCAGACACCCTCCGGCAGGAGGTCCTTCTCTACAGCTCGCATCAGGACGTCAAAATACATTGTACCTTTCCAGGTACTATCTATGGAGATACCTTCTACTATGAGCAGGAGAACAAGCCGGCTTTGCTTAAGAAATTTGAGGGCACCGAGAACAATGAGGGCGGACTCCCTGGGGAACGGGTCGCGGCGCTTACTCTTAAGGGATTGCGACAGGGCAAATTCTTCATTACAATGGACACCGACACGGCTTTGCTATTGAACAACATGCGGGGTCCTAGTCCCCGAGACTCGCCTATCTTGGACTGGCTAACGGGACTTGTAGCTAGTTTTGCTTGGCCTTTTTATCGCATGAGGTTTGATAGAGAAGTCATCAAGCATGGCAAGACCCTGAACGAGCAAGAGCAGTGAAACTAGCATGTACAAAACAGCTCGTGGCATATTTTGTGATAGAGATCTTCGGATTAGAGCTCTCCGCCTCGTGATCTATATCTAGCACACCAGAGCACTGCAGCTTTCTTCTTCTAACAATCATTCACTCATTCATTCACTCATATTCCATCAGTGCCGTCTCCATCTTTCCACATGAAGTTCCTCTGGCTTTTCTACGTTAGAAAAATGTTTTCTATACTTCGTCAGAACGTTAAACCTTCCCTGGACTCGCAGGATTATCTGGGCCAGGCCATAGACTCCGATTTGACTTTATTCAAGAATATCATACGATCACGTTTACTATTCTAGAAAACTGACGAGTGGATCTCTTTGCTGGGTCAGCTTAGCAATCAACGAACCCACAATTGCCAAGTAGGAGCCGACCGAGTTCTCGAATTAGTAGTAGAAATGAACCACCACGGGTATCACGGGCGGGAAAATCTTTGCTACGTTTGTTCACCGTTCTATAAAACCTTAAAAATCCAAGAATTTAATTAATTGTATGAAGTAAAAACAACCACCATCCAGTATCCACTTCTATCTAGTTCTGCGAAAATCTCGGGCGAAGGCGTGAACTAGAAAACGAGTCTGCGTTTGCCGCACGGACATTCAGCTTTTTTCTAGAATTCTGAGCGCCCGAAGACTGGTTCTTGCTTGAGCCAATAATAGCCCATTCAGCTACCGTTGCTCCCGTTCCATTCTGGTATTGGACGTCGACAGCATCCAGGGCCTGGTTGCCCAGAATAAAGAGCGAAGCGTACTGTGCAGCGGGAACAGGACTGTGAAGGGTCACGTTGGTTGTGTTGCCGATCGGGATAGCAATTGCATCGAGATCGGTAGTTGACTCATCATAGGGATTTGATATCGTTATGTTGCGGAGCGAACTGACAACTGTGTAGCCGGAGTCATCGTTGGCCAAGGGAGAGCCGACGGTCGCATCATTGAGGGTCTCGTTGTGGAAGATCACGGTCGCATTCACAGGAGGGGCTTGGGCCCAATCAAAATAGAACCCTGATACGGGCGCACCGACTTCGTTACCAAATGAAACAGTGATAGAGGACCAATTCGATGCCATAGACGGCTGCCATTTGGTAGAAGTAGCGCCGTCAATAGCTGAGATAGGGAACTGGCCGGGCTCATACGCGTCGAGCGACTCAACAGTCTGGCACTGCACAAGGTTTCCTTTGACAGTCTGCTCGTCTGAGCTTTGACGATTGGGGACAACAACAGATCCTTTGTGAGGAAGATGGTAAGTTTTTGAGTCAGTGCTGGAGCCCACGCGGATAGTAATGGTCTTGTTGCCGAATCGCTGATCTGCAGTTACCAGAGGGGGCGTATCCTTAGCTCGACTGATCGTGGTATGCGTATAGTTCGACCATGCTGAGATTGGCCATCCACGCCAATAGAATGTTCGGTACTTCAAGTGAGGGATTTGCAATGGCAAGTTGGGGTCGATGTGCAAATAATCATCGGGAAGTAGCCGAAGACCAAGATAACCGAACAACACCACCTGGTTTGATCCGCCATGGCCAGTAAGGAAGGGGAAAGCAGGGCTGGTGCCACCGTTTGCCGTGGAGTTGTCGATAAGTTGCTCCGACATCTGGAAGAATGGAGCTCTAGTGTATGGTTTATAGGCGTATTGTCCGTATGTATATGCGGAGCATCCGGAAGGTGACATAGCATTTGCAACAATAGAGAAGATTGCCCAAGTCATCGCGGGACCATCTGCAGACTGCTTATTGGCATACTATATATTATTGTTAGTAGTGTTGAATATGCCAAGATAGAATGAACATACGTAATCCAAGTCGTCCAGTGAGTTTTGAGTAGTGTAATTTGCCGTATAATCGAGAGGGAAGGTGTTTAGAACAACATCTGCCTGCTTGACAACGGCGCTACCATTCATGGTCGTGAACTCAAGAGTTACTCCATTTTCGCGGAGCACCAGCACATTTGAAGCCTTTTCATTCCAAGTAGAGTTTTTGTCGATGCCAAATTGTTGACGGAAGTCATTTGCTCGACGCAAAGTCTCGGCAATAAGAGGCATTGTGAATCCACCAGCATCAACCTGGTTGGCATATTCATCCTGCGTGTGGTTAGCTTTAAATTCATTTCAAGAAAACATAATTCTTACTGGGTCGGTCAAGTTCGCGAGAGTCCACGATGATCCATTTTGCTTGAGCAGATCGGCGTAAAGAGTCGCAGCCGAGTCGAAAATTGGGAAAAGGTCGTTCTTGAAAGTCTTGGTGTCGCCACTAGAAACCCACTGGTTTATCATGGCAAGCCCGATATCTCCATTCAAATGGTATTCGTAATCCCAGCAAGGACCGGTCGCTGTGCAGTTACCGAAACGACCACTAGTCCAAGGGAAAATGGCCGCCGACGGGGAAAAGTCTGTCTGATTCTGAGAACCAGCATAAGACGTCTTAATGTTCTCCTTGGCTTGGTTATACATCTTTACCCGATAATTGGTGATCCGCTGAGCAGCTTCGGGGTGGGAAGTTGTGAGACCAGGTTGCATCCAGAGATCAGCATCCCAGAAGACTTGGCCACCATAAGAGTCCGATGCAAGACCACCAACTTGAATACTATCCTCGTTCAAGGAATCAGACGACGATTTCTTGATCGCATTCTTACCCACGGTGTTCTGCAGCAAGTAATATGTGTTGGCGACTGCAATGATGGCAGAATCAATGATGATGCTGTCATTTGGCAAGGAGCCGTTTCCTGGAAGTGCATAGCTATCCACCGAGTTATCGGGCATGATGTTTGCCCACTCGGAGACATGAGCACGAAGAGCCTTCCCAAATCCACTTTTCACCCCAAGGGCGACTGCCTCTTTGGCGATTTGTTGTGGGTTCTCGAAAGCATCGGAAGATGCAGCACCAACAAATTTGGTTACCCGAGTAGTCTGACCGGCCTTCAACTTCACATCCACAGACTGGCCGATTGAAGAATCTTCGGCACTTATGTATTGCTTGTCACTGACGATTTTCCGCGATGAAAGATCGACACCTGCAGTACCCGTCAGATTACTGTAGATGTATGCGGTCACGTCGTCAATTCCATTCGGTCGCACTGCCGAGTAAATAGCCTTATCGTCTTCATCAGACTGCACAAAGTCAGTGCGCACAGCAGATGCACCATCCAGAACGTTAACCACCATGACATCTGAGTCTTGACTTGGGACAATAATCAAGTCTACCGCTGCCTGGTTGATGTAAAGTTTGTTTGTGAACATGCGGTAAGTGACTTGGAAAGACCCCTTGTCACCCATGGGTGTCCATTTGTAGGACCATGACAGAACTCCAGCTTTGAAATCATATGTAGAGCGGAAGTTGGAAATGGTTTTGTTGTCCACGGTCGCATCAAGGTAGGTGCCGTCGCCGAGATCCACGACCAAGCCACTCCAATGAGGGACACCACTGATGACGCTGTCCCATCCATACTGGCCTAGCCATGGATAGTTTGTTGAATTGGTGGTCTCTTGGGCATCATAGAATCCACTGATTGTTGCCAATGACTGCCGACGAGAAAACAATGGCCATCCACTGATTGCCTCGTCGCCATCCTCAGTTGAGTCCACCTCGAAAAAAGGACCAGCACTAGCCACGCTGATACCAAAGTAGCCATTCGATACTGAGCCTCGGGTCTGGAATTTGCCTTGGTCTAGATTTGTAGTTGAGAGGATCCAGTTTTCTTCGTCCCAGGTCACTCCATCGAAGTCGGTTTGGTACACATGACTACTGTTGGGGAGACTAGCGCCTGCATATCTTCTGACAGATTTGGCAATCCGATTTGTAGAATAAGCACCCTGGACCAAGGAACTGAAGTCCAGGAGCAACGGCAAAGCTGCCCATGTTGGAGACTATTGAAGAATTAACTGAGTGTTCACTCAGGCATATTCGAATTCGGCGCAATCATTACTCACTTTCAATCGCATTTTGCCTTTTTCTGACCTCAGCGCGCACTGGGTAGAAGAATGCAAGGATGTTGTACTGGTGCAGACCTGTGGAGCTGTTAGAAAATGTGGAAGCAGCAGCCGCGCGATCTTTAAAGTGACTTCATCGCGGCAGGGAAGGTGCAGTGCGAGAAATTAATTAAACATCCTTCGAACCCAAAGCAGCGACTCAGCCTGCCGATCCAGGAACCGCATGGCAAGTTGATTTGGTGCCCGGGTCCAAGGAGTCCGTGACCTCGTGTATAATGCGGGGATCGATCAAAGCTTACTTGGCGTTACGACCGAGATTCTTCCATGCGAACCCAGTGAGATCTCGAGGTGGCTGGCAACCCGATTATTGTGGGGCGTCAAGGCGCAAGAAAATGTCGTATGAGGCGGCTTGGCTGTTGAACGCTTCTTAAGATGTGCGTTCGGAAGCACCGGGAGTGGAGAGGCCGGTAGAAGCCATGACGATGTTCTTCTCGAATAGCACCAGCCTATCCTGTGCTCTTCCTGGGTCCATATGACGGGTGCCAGACATTTTCCTCAAGGGCGTACCAGAAACTCAGAGTGCAGTTCGTCATCGGGCCAAATGTGTCAAGGGTGCGGTGGGGTCTGGGGAGAGTTGGGGTACAGAGTATGGGGTCCGCAGTACATCCGACAAATCCCCGGCCGTTTGCAAGAGGGGCCGAGTTAGCAATGGATAAGAACTCCGATTTTCGCTTCTCTGCAAACTTTTTTATTTGCTGCCTAGTACTTTTGCTGAACAGTGCAAGAGCACCAGCAATAACGCTATAACGAGAATCCTACGTAGGCATACAATAAACAGGCTTCCCAAGGATACTTGGAGTTGGCATTCACCTTTGTCAATCAGTTTGAGGCCTTTCGCTTTTGACCGTAGCTACATTTTATCGTCCTCTGCTCAATTCTTTCTACTTTTTTCGCTGTGGACCCGGCCATTCGTATGAAATATCACTCGCCGCTGAGTTCTTAGGAAGGCATCAACTTGACCCAGACGCTCCTGCATTCGTCGGCTACGTTTTGGACAAGTTTATAATGTAGAATACCTGCTTTAAAGTGTTTGAATCACCTTTAAATAAGCTTCAAACTGCTAGGACTAATAATACGAGATCTTGGACAGATTCATCCCTCCTCCGGTCGGTTGAGAATCTGGGCCGCCGTATTAGCTTGTCGAAGGAGACAATCTTATTGAGTATTGGTGCCTCACGTAGATGAAGACATTTGACGAATACTCTTCCTCAGATGAGATCTTCGGGTATCCTAAACTACATTAAGCTTGTTCTATTCCTCGTACTAGAGCCGCAGGCCATTGTTGCGAGACCCGGACGAGAGCCGAGCCGAGAGCCGTGTGCCACCAATGGCACAGGCTACATAAAATAGCGGAGATAAAAGTAGAGCCAAGAGTTCTTGTGTTCAAAATAATCACTTAACGTTCTAGCTGCAAGACTGACTCAACATGGCAGCAAGCACAACGGGGTCGCGCCCGAATTTTCTCATCATCGTTGCCGACGACCTTGGCTTTAGCGACTGCGGGTGTTTTGGCTCCGAGATCCAGACTCCCAACATTGATTCTCTCGCTGAGGCATCAGGTGGAATAAGATTCACATCCTTCCATGTAGCTGCAGCATGTTCGCCCACGCGCTCAATGCTCATGACCGGAACGGATCATCATCTGACGGGATTGGGGCAACTTTCAGAGTTCATTCGCAATTCTCCGTCGCATCAAGGTGCGCCAGGTCATGAGGGGTATCTCAATAACAAGGTTGTTGCGATTCCAGAGCTCTTGAGTGAAGGTGGATACCACACTGTCATGTCGGGGAAGTGGCACTTGGGTCTCAAAAAGGAATATGGACCACATATGCGGGGATTCAAACGCTCCTTTGCACTATTACCTGGTTGCGCCAACCATTATGGTATCTTCTCTCTCTTCGAATCTCTCTGCTCATGTGCTAATTCAAATTAGGTTATGAGCCCCAGTATGAGAACGTGATTGACGAACCACCCAGATTCTTCGAGACGGCAGTCACTGCCCTTCATATGGAAGACTCCGAGTACATCAATAAACTTCCTGAGGACTTTTACTCTTCAGACTACTATGCTACTCGTCTGATCGACTTTCTATCAGAGCGATCTGAGGAGGAAAAGTCAAAGCCTTTCTTTTCATATCTACCTTTCTCAGCACCACATTGGCCATTACAAGCACCAAAGGAGTCGATGGACAAATACAAAGGCCAATATAACGACGGACCGGAGGCTTTGAGGCAGCGTCGACTCCAAAAACTCAAAGACCTCGGCATGGTTGCGCCAGACGTTATTCCTCACGAGGTTGTATCGGCGCCTGGTGAACCGGTAGAGTGGGAATCAATTACAGCGGACGAACGAGCCAAGTCCGCTCGCTCTATGGAAGCATTTGCTGGAATGGTTGACCGTATGGATGAAAACATTGGTCGAGTGCTACAGTGCCTGAAAGACACGGGCGAATACGATAACACGGTTATTTGCTTCATGTCCGATAATGGAGCGGAAGGTGCAAGCTACGAAGCAGCACCCTTGACAGGCGACAGCGTCGTGGAGCATATTGAGAAGTACTACGACAACTCCTTGGATAACATTGGGCGTGGTGATTCTTTTGTCTGGTATGGAGGCCGATGGGCGCAGGCTGCTACCGCCCCATCTAGACTCTATAAGATGTTCTCTACCCAGGGCGGATGCCGAGTTCCACTAGTGGTCAAGCCAGTTGCAAATCAAAGCGAAGGCGGTCGGATTATTGATTCATTTTGCACTGTCATGGATATTGTTCCTACTATCCTGGATTATGCCGGCTTACAGCATCCAGGGGACACATACAAAGGCAAAACAGTGGCACCGGTCCGGGGGATCAGCTGGAAGCCATTTCTTGACGCCCTCGCAGGATCTGCTTCTTCCTCTTCTGATAATCTGTCTATTCATGGTGATGATCATGTTACAGGTTGGGAGATAGCTGGCAGTGGTGCGCTTCGCAAGGGGCGTTACAAGATCACATACGTACCATTGCCCCATGGACCGCAGAAATGGGAGTTATTCGACCTTTTCGATGACCCTGGCGAAACTAATGATTTGAGTGGAGTTCTCCCTGACATTTTCAAAGAGCTGCTTCGACTCTGGGGCATCTACGCAGAAGAAGTCGGCGTAGTTGGTCTTGCCGGGGAGTTAAAAGATGAGAATACTATCGGGCGAGTTCGCGACGAATTTGAAGACACGGGACGTTGGATAAAATTCATAGGGAAGGATAATAATCCAGCTGAGGTTGCGGATAAAATTCCCAGATGACCGAGATGTAAATTACTCAAATGAGAAAAAGGCCATTGCCATCGGTGTGCATGTTATTGCAAACAATAGTTTTACTAGAGAAAATAACTATCGTGAAATTCGAACCTAACGGAAAAGCTGCAATTTCAATTATATCCGAAATTCCAAGGATCCCATGTCAAGAAACTTGAAAAGTCATTCGCAGTCTGCAGAAACGAGTCTAAATCTGGCAGAAAGTCGTCCGTTTGATGCATGTCGATGACATCGAGGGAAGCAGTGCTTTCCATTCCAGTATCATGGTTTGCAATCAATTCAGCAGCTTCATTTAATGATGGGTTGGTGTCCCGAAGATTCTCTGAATCGCTGTTCATTATTTTTGGCCAAGAAATTTCTTTCCACGTCATTCGGTAAACCGCAAATGGGTGGAGATAATGCGCTTGGGGCGATGCATCGTCACTTTTGCCCGAATTAAGAGGCCTAAGAAGAATAAGCACGTTTTCCCAAAGAGGGTGGGTATAGCTTTACTCACATTTCACGATTGCGGCCGAGCCAATTGTTGGCCAGACCGGCGAATCCGAATTCTTTCAATATTCCCGACAAAGAGGAGACCTTGGAAAGGTGAGTTAGCCCGAGTCATACAAGATGGTTCAAAATTGGAGATATACCAAGGCTTCTCTCTTCTTATCCAGGCTGAATATCAAATCCAAAGCAGCAAGGTTGGTGATGATATTATCTGCCGGGTCAAACTCAGAACCAATGCAAGTTCTGGCATATACAGCCTGAATCTTAGTCGCCTCATAGGCACAAATAGCACAGGCGGGATCAATCAAAGATCTTGTTTTGCGTCTTAGAGAAGCACTTAAGATAGCACTTATTTCACAGGCGTGCTCAATACACAGAAGCTTCAGGTCTTTTGTTCGTTCGGGCTGGTTTTGTTCGATCACGGCTGAGATTGGAAATGAGTAACCAGGAAGGGCGACACGAGAAAGGTCGCAAAAGCATTGATGATACAATAGATGCAGAGCATAGAACGCCGGTAGCTGATTATTTTCTTCGTGCACATAGGTGTTAATCTCGTTGAGCTGAAGGTGTCTTGGGAAGCTCTTTCCACATTTTTCCAGGTGTAGTATTAGATCATCGAATTTTTGAAGGGCATCAGCCCCAGAATTTCGAATCACACTACCTCTATTAGATATGCTGTTTGCTGCCAGTAGGTTCCAATGCACTGACCTTAGAACCTGTTTGCGAAGATATATGACGTGAACGAAGTATGCTTCGAGACACATACCCGAAGGCCCATTTATCCCGAGAAACTTTTCATCGTCAGTGAGAAATCCAGTATCGCATGTCAATTGTAATGTAAATTCTCGATCAGAGCATGGAAGTCGCGTCTTGGGTACGGTCGGCCAATTCGATATCAAATCAACGCCTGAGCTAATTGCGACATCCAGAATGTAGCAAGACCACACAAGCCGACGCCGAGATTCCTTTTCGGCAATCAGAAGGCTCTCTGATATACCTTCAAGACTGTCCTTTGTTGGCTCATCGTCGAGTCGAAGTAATTGAGCCAACCGAGAACACATTCCAGAAATCATGAATGCCATACTCTCCTGTCCAAATCGTGCATGCCACTCACATAAGAGCACAAGCGCCTTCCAAATGTTAGCTACTTCTTTTTTTGCAGCTCAGAAATATACGAGAAATACCATCAAGTTCAAAGTACTTGGCTTTGAAAGCTTAAGAAAAGCGACCTGTTGAGCATGTTCCGCCCATTTCTGCCCAAGATGCAGTTCCTCCTCGCTCGGATGTTGGGAGAGCCTGCGCGAATGATCAGATTCTGAAGACGAGATGTATTAAAATTCGTACCTCGATCCGAATGCACACACTATATGCACCAAAGCCGCTCCAAATTTATCCAGCACCTCCCCTCGGTCCAACGCCTGCATGAATGAAGGCTTATGAATAAAGCTCAAGCATCGTAAGGGATGAATGTTGACAAAGTAGGCATCCACAAGCCGATGCAGGTACTCGGAGTCTTCTGGTAACGAAACCAGTGAATCGTCTAATAATTCAAATGCGTTTCCCGCTTGGACCGCTCTTCCAGGCTCTTGGTCAACCTCGCTGATATCCACGCCCGTCCCTGTTCTTAGCGATGAATTTGCCAGGAAAGTCTCGGGCTGTATCTGGCAATCTCCATTGTTTTCATCAGCATATGAGCAGGGCAATGATTTCGATACACAGCGCTGACAACGCGGTTTCCCCCGATTGCATCGCAGCTTTGCTGTTTGGCATTCATGGCAAGCTCCGACAACACGACGCCGACGTCCAGCATGGCGAAAAGCTCCGTCGACAATCTCATGTAGTTCTTTTGATGAGATATCCTGCTTTGGAAGGCCTGGACAGTCCAGTCTCATTCGACTGCATTGATTACAAGGCCCAGCTGGCCGGTCGCATTTGACCTATGCCATTAGCAGGTATTCAGTGATTAGGCAACATGACATACTTTGCGGGCTTTGCAAATAAGGCAGCCTTGCACTTAAACTTAGCATAATCCAAATTTCTTGTGTGATTCTCGGCTTACCAGGCCTCCCTCTGGTCGAACGCGCCATGACGAGTTGTGAAGGTGCAGAATTCCGGGGAAGCAGCCGAGGCCGAAGCGACTTCCGATAAAGCGGACCAAGACTCCACATGAGACTCAAAATGAAGCCTCAAGATTTCCAAGCATAACGTTGTCAGGTTTAAAAATTATTTCGATTGCATCCCAAGCGAGCTGTTGCGCTAGGTTATCAGTCTTTCTAGGCAAGCGATATTGCTCGGGGCATTAACATAGATGACCGCCGGAGCACCATAGATCAATCACGTTCGGTCGTAACGCCCGTGTGGCAACTTTTCAGTTACTTCTTTTACGATTCTGTTGTTCTGAAAGCTTAATTCATTCGAGGTAGAAAGAAACATTGTTTTCAAAGTCAACTGTTTATCGTAGAACAATACATTGCAAACTTTTGAAGGTTCTTGCATGCGCAAATTATAAACACACTTCTTTGTATAGATGATGTTTAAAACTACGGCATTTCCCTCTCTCCAAAAAAAAAAACGTTACCTCAGTCTTCAAGCAAAGAAAATTATTGGATTGACAGATCTATCCAAACACCACTTGTAAGTTCAATATATTGAACCATGACGAGCCCACCTAGATCCACCACTTCCCAGCTAAGGCCACTTAAGACGTGTGAAGATAAAGGCAGAGAATTGATAGACTGGCTGGAAGGCATAGATCTCCAGTCATGTCCCATTAAACCGTCTATTTTCACGTACGATGACATAAAATTCAAGCAATGCCATGAAGACACCGTTGAAATGCTGCCTGACGATTTGCAAGAAGACTCTCTCAACATTGGCAATCAGTTTCAAGATGGAAACTTCCATTTCCTTCGGGTGAGACCATCCGCAGAGAGCCTAAGTAAGTGGGAGGGGATAGTCACGAGCGGCGCCATCATCCTTCTTTCTGTGGGAAGAGATGATGGGCCATATATGTCTGAAGTCACGAATGCCATTTACCAGCATTTCTACCCAACCTCGCAATTAAAGCATGTCATCGTGAAAACTATAGTTAACCCTAAAACCTCAAAGTTTCTTGAGTGGGATCTATATGAAGCCAAGGATATAGGTCTAAAAGAATGGACATGGGACTATGGCTCAAAGGAGTACGAAGGCTTACTTGGAACTCCTATAGGTTCTCTGGTAGCAAGTTTGGTATTGGGGGCCTTCGGACCCTCGAAATACAGAATATCTAAGATTATGACTCAAGCTGATGGTGACGAGCCCCACAGGCGATTCACAGATATACGATTCGAGATCGAGCATCTAGATTGATAACCAAAAAAAAGATTCTGCCCAAACGAAGGCGGGGTTTTGAAATACAATGAAATGCTAGTCATAGAACAATATAAAATATCACATAATAGATCACCAAATGACTACCTTTGTTCATTCATATAACAGCTGGGCTTACGTACAGTCTCAGGAGCATCTGGGTACATTTCATCATGTCTCATGAGCTAGATATTTCAATGTTTTTGTTGTTATTATTCTTCTTCCTCATCGTCTTCATCCCCGTCCTGTGTAGCTTGTGTAGCTTGTGTAGCCTGTGTAAATTCTTCCTCTTCGTCATATGTGTCCGCAGGGTCCCCAACAAGCGTCTGCTGCGTTGAAGGCTCTGATGTCCGCGATCGCCGTGCTGGAGCATCAGCACCTCTGTTCCGATGGAATTGGATCGCAGCTCTTTCTCCCACAAAGTTATCGCCACTCCATGGCGCCTTGCATGAGGGACATGCCTCTTCTCGTTGCATTCTGAAGAAAGTTTGTGTACAGTGGTCGTGTAATCGGCCTAAACAGTCGCGGTCGCTACAGCGTTGTCCCTAGAGAACAGTTAGACGATTCCAACAACATACCAAAGCGAAGAGGACAAACCACAGTCATAATATCCCGACACGCAGCACAGAATTTAATTTTTTGCCGCTCGTCATTGTATTCGTTGACCAGCCAGTGACGCAACTCCATAAGTGCCCGTGGCGTCAAACTGATGAAGTCTTTGGTGCTCTTCTCCAGCCAGCCCTCACTGAGTAGACGCTGCACCATTGTCTCGGCTTCGGTCATCGTCAACGCGCCAACCGCACCGCCCTGTGAATCTTCATTTCCACTCTCCCATCGATGCCTCTCACCAGCCGACGGCCTGGCCAAGTTGGCAGCTTGAATATGTGTGATGACCATTCCTTCGCATAAACGGGTGTTATTCGTATCAAACATGTAATCGAGGACTCGTTTCAGGAATGCAATCTGGTCTGGGGTGTATATTGTGGCAAGTTGAGTAAGAGCATCACTTGTGGTATTCACCAGAGCGTAAACTCCTTCTGGAGGCGATTCGGGGGCATCTGTATTTTGGTCTTGGGGCGTTTGGCGCAGGGTGCTTCGAATTTCGAAATCGAAGGGGGAGATAGCGGAGTTGGCAGATGAGATATATTGTTGGAATTGGTCCTCGGTAATGTCAGTCGGATCTATGCTGTCATGAGCTTGAGTATAACTCGTTAGCAATCACTCGACTTCTGGGGTGCTGGCGATTGGGGTTTACCGTGCGCGGAGAAGATAGATGCCAATAGCCGCTTTCCTTCGTCCAAGCTCATGGCTGAACGTGCCATGAACGCTTGAACGAAGGCGCGATTTGTATCGTCATATTCTGAGTCCATTTGGAGAGATTCAAGTGCCCTGGGGGCAATCTGAGGTCTTGATCTCCAGGAAAGAAAGATGAAAGTGGCGCGCGACGCGGTACGCGGGGAACGCGCCAAGAAAAGATGCGATTCTCTTTAAGGCGGGAATATGCCACATGCACAAAGATCTCAAAGAAAAAGGGGATAGCTTTGCTCAACAATCGATTCGAGATAAATTTAGTTCTTGGAGTGGTAACATTAATTCAACTACAGTTCGAATTACATGGCCCAAGGCGCGCGTCTATAAGCTACTGCGGAAACAAGACCAGGCTCACAGGACTCATTACAGGCTACAAGGTGATCTGATTCTTGGCAAGAAATCAAGTCATTGCAGTTTTGATATCATGAACTAGAATACAAATGCCAATCAGTAAAGAAAATGCCAAGTCTCTAACCCCCAGACGCTACGCCGCGCAAGGAAACGGACAGGCTCCGTCCACTGATACCACTAACGCCAAGAATGAAGACCAAATCGGATAAGAATGAAAAAATGAAAAGATATTTTTGAAACGAAAAGCGCTTAATATCTCCGCCGAGTTGGCTCTGGGCTGGGACTGCGGCTGACGCTGCGAGCATCACGGCCCCTCTCTTTAAGCCACTTCTTCGTGCTCAGTCGCACTTCACGATCCATCTCAGGCGATGGGTCCTTGCGATGAATGAAGTTGCAGAACCCTCCTCGCACACATCCTTCGCCGCTATTCAGCCGACAACACGCTTCCCGGAAATCTGTGACCGGCGATAACTCGCAATATATGGGCCTTGCTGCATACCAGCGAGAATTGAGGGCGTCGCATGCAGCCTGTGCATCTTCTTCGTACTTGAATCGAGCGTAGACGTTGCCGATTAGATCTGCGGAGAACGGATGGTTAGTTACTGGGACGTACTCAAAGGCCAGGGGCAAACTCACGGTCATTGTTGTTGTCGCATACGACCAGCTCTTCCAGCTCACCGAACTGGCACATTTCACACCATACGTCCTCGTAGAAAGCATCGAAATGGTTCTGGAGCTGGCTAGGGTTCATCTTGCTCTTTGGGTCGTACGCTGGGTTCTGGTACATGTTGGGCATGAGAACAGTCTGAGAGTATGAGGGCTTGACATGTTTGCGAGAGCAGCGGTCGCCGTGTCTGCAAGCGCCGATTTTGTAGTAGAATGAGCAGTTGACCTTGTCCTGCTCGGTACCGAAAATGGAAGCCAGATAGTTCGCCATGCTGATGGAGCGCGCGGGATCGGGAAGATCTGGAATCAGTAAGAGGATGACGAGGCGAAAGTCGCTGAGTGTTCAGAGGGAAGATCGGACCGGCGACACTGATAACAGCGGTAGCTTAGATATGAGATGTGAAGTCCAATCGCGAAGTTTCTAGAGCTCCCCGAACATTGCTGACTAAGGCCTCCGCAGCTTCTCCGGAAGAACATCTTCCCGGTGTATGAAGCCCATTGATTGAGATCATGACTAGAACAGTCCTCTGTATCGGCGAATATACCTGAGATATCTCTTTAGAATCATAAATCATTATTTCCAGGAAATGCGGCTCCTCATTACAACTCATATTTACCTCAACCCTCATTCAACGTGTACAAATATTGCTGAGCCATCATGCTTCCGTATCTTCCATACAGTTTACTACATTGACATAGACGCTAGATGGTGAAAGAAATCAGGCTACAAACTGACTAGTTCTTCGTTCGTCATTCTACTAATTGGGCCTTCGTGCCTTCATCGGACCACAGGACGGGATAGACCATGTTGGCGTCCAAGCAGGAGAATTTATCTGAAATAAATTCCCAATCAATGTCCTAAATCGCGTCACAGGCTGCTAATCCCTCCTTGGTTGATTGATGTTTCACACTAAACAAGTCATATACATCATGTTCTCCCGTACTGGTGCCCAGTCAATCTATTGTTAGATATCGCATGACCATCTACATGTCTCTCTGGGCCCCAACCGCTTATAATCGGCCCAGTCTAGCCACTTTGGCTTCAAAATCAGGCCTACAGCCTTGCAGAATCGCGATATATTCCGATCTCAATTGACCGGCCGCCTAAATCGACATCTGGCGCTAAACAAGGCCCCCCCGGGGGCCGGAGATGGGGCTTCTGTCCCCGGTGCCCCGCCATTATTAAGCCCCGAAGTCCCGAAGCCCGCATATAACCGGCAACGCCTGTGGTCACGCCTTCACCTCATTAACTATTTAGTTCGATCTAACATCCGGCTTTTTGTCTACAATATCGTCAATTGAAGGGTAAGTCCAGGTCAATCTCATTTCTCCCGTATCCGGTCTCTTGTATTCGCGACGAACGAGTGCTGCGGCGCGCCATTTCAAAGGATTGGCTTGCTAGCCCGCAGAAGATCTGTTGACAGAACTCAATACGAGCAATTGGCTTCTTCCAAGACTAATAGTGTACAGATTCAAAATGGCTAAGACAATCATTGTTACTGGAGCTTCCCGAGGTGAGTGTTTCATCCAGACTTGACGTATGAGTCGCTTCTCACAGCTTCTAGGTCTTGGACTCGCTATCGCCAAGTATTTGCTATCAGCACCGCAGTCTCACAACGTGGTTGTGCTAGCCCGCAGCCTCGAGCCTCTGCAGAAGCTCAAGGATGAGCACAAGGGCCAGGTAGAGATTGTGCATGGAGATCTTTCCGACTTCTCTCTTGCTCAGAAGGCTGTCGATGCCGCCATCAAGTCCTTCGGCCGCGTGGATGGATTAGTTCTCAACCACGGCATCCTTGGTCAAACTGGCAAGGTTGCTGAGACTGACGTCGAGAACTGGCGCTCCGCATTCGATATCAATTTCTTTAGCTTGGTAGCCTTTGTACGATTCCAACAAGGCCTTACATTCATATGATATCATACTAACATGAAGCAGGCTACGGCAGCTCTTCCCTCTCTGCGGGAATCCAAGGGTAAAATCATTTTCGTTTCATCCGGAGCCGCAGTGAAAAAGTACCGAGGCTGGGGTATCTACGCAGCATCCAAGGCTGCATTGAACAACCTCGCCCAGACCATTGGATGCGAGGAGCCAGATGTTGTTTCTGTGGCTGTTCAGCCAGGAATGGTCGACACCGAAATGCAGCGAGACCTGCGAGAGGTTCGGGGCACAACTCTGGACGCCGAGATGCATTCCAAGTTCACTGGAGCTCACTCAGGTGGACATCTGCTCAAGCCTGAGCAGCCTGGCAACGTGATCTCGAAGCTTGCTCTTGATGCGCCGAAGGAGCTGACGGGTCGCTTCCTTGCGTACGTGCTTTCTTCTACATTTACATTGAGGGTACATATAAGCTAACGGAGCACAGATGGAACGACGATGATTTGAAGGAATTCCAAGAGTAAATTGTTGCATTTTCTATTTGAAGTATTTTTTTTTATCTGCAACTAGACAACAATCAGCATTGATGCCACCAAATGTCATGTGTGTAAAATTTCAATAATGACATTGTAATCAGCCGAAAGATGAAAAGCATATACATTTTATAAGCATTAGGTGCAGCACACCTTCATACTTAGCATGGAATGTAAAGTATTCCTCATACAATAAGGTGGTAGGCAATGGATTGGTGAAAGCATACTTATGGATTGAAACCGCGAGGGTTGTCCGGCTGGCATATAGCAAGATGGCTTGTCAAAGTCTGTATGTAATCTTTTGGAAGTTAGCGAAGGCTCAAAACCAAAGCAATGAGTAAATTTTGAAATTTTATTCAATTTTTCAGTTAGTCCGTTTGGCTAGGACAGGTAAATCACCACGGTTTGTATGATAGGGGCGACAACAATGTTCATCACGTAGAGAGGGAAAAGGCTGAGGGAGAAGAGCAAGCTTACCATTAGTGTCGCATCCTCAGAGTGAATCAACATCAAGAGACACTCTGAGGAAGTTGTCGTGGGAATTGCCAGAGCAAAGTTCTGTGAAGAAAGAAGAAATAAAAAATTTGAGGAAAAAAATTGGATCAAGATAAACCCGTAAAAGCGGTGTGGTGTTTTGCCGGCAAGAAAATAAGTGGCCCCCGAATCGCGAAGGCAGATGGGCTACAATATTTAAGATCGGCTCAGGCCCCGCGTCAACCGCCAATCTTCTTTCAGCCCTTTGGTTGTCTTGGCCTGCGGGTTTGTGGTCTAGAGATCTCTAATTTCTGAATACATTCGCCATGTCCGACCGAGAATTCAACTGTATGCTCTTTCTCTCTTCATCATCTCGATTTCCCAGCGCATTGCTAACATGTATTCTCCACCAGCCAACGACGACTTGTCGCTTCCTAAAGGTACGCGCGCCATTTGTTACAAGACTCCCTGTTCATCGCCTTTGAGAAAGAAAGACCGGATCGAGTTGGCTGCTTTTTGGCTTCATTCGCCCCGTTTTAGCTTTCCGTTCCCATTCGTGCCGTAAGCGCGTCTCACTGGAAGTCGCTAACAAAGCTCTGCAGCGACGGTCCAAAAGATTATTACCGAAATTCTCCCCCCTTCCTCCGGTCAGACGTTTTCCAAGGATGCGCGCGACTTGCTGATGGAGTGCTGCGTCGAGTTCATTACCTTGATTTCATCTGAGGCCAATGACATCAGCGAAAAGGAAGCCAAGAAGACTATTGCATGCGAACACGTTGAGAAGGCGCTTCGAGATCTTGGGTTTGGAGATTACGTCCCAGACGTGCTTGCCGTTGCAGATGATCATCGTGAACAGCTGAAGGTTAGTTGAGCTCTGACATTCAGCCCCTTCAAACAAGACTAACGTTCTTCCTCTAGTCGCGCGAAAAGAAACAAAGCAAGATGGAGGCGAGTGGGCTTTCAGAAGAGGAGCTCCTGCGACAACAGCAAGAACTCTTCCGGTCCGCGACAGAAAAATACAATGCGGTCCCAGAATAAATAAGTAATACTGGGTACTCATGCTGGTCATAGAGGAAAATGGGCGCCGGGCGTTGTGCGTTATGTTATTTTTTACGAAAGACGAGGTTGGAGTTTTTTTATGGTTTTTATCTAATTTGATATGAATGGTGATATGCTCGTCACTTAGGCATACTTGTTGCCACTGAATGCCGAATGTGCCTATACTCTGTAATGTGCAATGCACTTTTCGATTCGTAGGCCTAGCAATGAGCGCGGATTAAACCTTAGAATCCATAGACCGGGTAGTGGTCTTCCAGATGTCCATGTGAGCCATAGGGATCACCAGGAAATTGGTGTCTTTGTTTTCATTCCCTCTACAGGTATTACTCTGCCCCTCGAAAATATCCGTTTCCACCCCAGCGCAGCATCCACGTCCGCTATCATCTCGTACCTACTTGATTAGAAATGAGTTTTCGTTAACAGTTCCGCCCTATAACATCCTTATGCATCATCAGGCTCTCGTGTAAGCTTGAAAACACCCCGAGGTCACTAATCTCCACCTGGCAGATTTGCTTGATGAAGGTCATCTACTACGGCCGAGCCAAGACTATATTTTTCTCCCGGGCCCGTGTTCAATTTATGTTGGATTTGTAACTTAGTATGTTTCACGTATTTAGCTTCTACATATACGAAGGGAATGATGAGAGGACACTGGAAGAAAGGTGACTGAAAAGTAGAACGAGTGTTGGAAGACTGGGTTGGCTCTGGCTTGACTTGTTCAACGCTTTTCTACAGCGCATGATGCACGTGCCGCACTCATCAGCCACAATCGCAGCCGCATTTCCCATCAGCCACACTGCCATGACTAAGCACAGATTTCGACACGCTAAGCCACAATGGGAAGTCAGAAGTCCAAGCAGCGAAAGCCCCAGCCTAAGCAGGTACAGAGGGTCCAAAGTCGTCCCGTGTATTCCGATTGCAAGCTCTCCAAGATGCCGCCCTTTAAGGATGAGCATGTTCTGGTATGTCTATATTTGCTTCTTTGGTTTGTTTCCCTCTCACTTGCGCTCAATGCTGACTGCTTCATCCTAGCTCATTGCGCCAGGTTCGCAAGTGACCCTCGCGCAGCTTGGCCTGCCAGAGTCGTTTACCCCCGCGCGTAATCGCTACCCAACGCGCATGTTCCCCGCCGAGAAGAAGGGAGAATTCGAACCATACAAAGTGAGGGAACGCCGACACACCGTGCAAAATGGCAATGGCACCGACGCGCCGAAACCGAAGCAAGACGTGGATATGAATGAGGCCGGAACACCTGCCCAGGAAGGAGGAGCAAACACCGGATCGGCCAAAAAGCCTCAAGAAGCGAATGGCACTAACGGTGCTGAGAAAACTGAAGAGGAAAGCGCTCCAGTACAGGAGGTTTTCTATGAGGAGGATGTCACATCAGAGGAGGGAGCTGTGTATCCTATTCAGAACGGGCGCATTGTCGACTGGCCTTGCTTTTTCGCGCTCCTGACTCATATCTATAATTCTTTGAGCCCTCCATTCCATACTCCAATCCTGATGGTCTCCCAGCCGGTTTGGTCAGCACGCGATCGCGAAGCCATCACTCAATTCGTGTTCGAAAAGTTCAAGGTTCCCGGATTCAGCTTGATGGACTCAGCCCTGGCTGCCTGCTATGGCTTTGGCGTACAGACCGCGACTGTCGTGGATGTCGGCAAAGGAAAAGTGGACGTGACAGCGGTCACTGACTTCCAAGTCAATGAGCATGGCAGAGGTATCGCGTTAGAAGGCTGTGGTGGCGATGCTATGACCGATCGACTCATCGAGCTTCTCGGCTCTAAGGGATTTACTCGCGAGATGTGTGAGCAGCTCAAGCGCAGCAACATCGCCGAGATCTTACCCCCCGGCACTGTTGTCCCCGGAGCTGCTGCGACTGCCCGTCAAGGTGCCAATCCGGCCGCGGCCCCGTCAACCGGCGGAGCCGATGCAAATGCGCCTCGCGGCCCTGGCGCAGGTACTCAGACCGGAACCGAAAATAATGGAGAAGAAGAGGAAGGTGTTATAGATGTTGCAGCTATTGTTAGCGGGAACACCACTGAGTACTTGGCTAACATGGAGAAAGAAAAGGCAATCAACAAGAAGGCCAGTGTCGACCCAAAACAGCCGCGACTTCCCAATGCCAAGAAAGAAAAGGCATCCTACCAATTTGAGGAGTTTGTTCGAATGGAAGGAGATGGAAACACCGCAGGCTCCCAGCGCTACATTCGCCACTCTCGAGAAATTGAAGTCGGCGTGGAGCGGTTCCTTCTGGCAACTGCTCGCCAAGGAGTCACCGACCGTATCACTGAGGGGCTTCTAGAGGACATCGCGACTCAAATCCACTACACCATCCTTGCCGTTCCCGATGCCACCAAGCGTAGTGAACTCTGGGACTCTCTCATCATTGTTGGGTGCGGAAGCAAGGTCAAAGGTAGACTGAGATTCAGAGAAACTGTTTTTGCGTTCCCATGCTGATGCTGCTTCTAGGATTTACTCAAGCCCTCCTCGGTATCATCACTCAAAAATTCATCCTCTCGCCGTCCGCCACGATATTCACCTCTGAAATCCCATCTAACTTCACCACACCTTTACCTACCGGCGGCACGAACACCCCGGCTCCCATGGCCCAGCCTAGCCCTATGTATCACCCGGCCGCGCATGGTGTCAACCCTCTCCTTGTGGCCGCTACTCACAACAACCCTGCCATGGCAGGCATGCCACCAGGCACCCCATCGATGGACCCCAGTGGGTTGTCACACCATCGCTCAACAGGCCACTCCCAAACACCAACGTCAGTGAAGACACTTAGGCTGCCGGAGTATTACTCAGAGTTCAAAGACCAGGGCAATAGCAACGCTCCTGGATCCAGCGTTGGCCCCACAAGTGCTATTGCCAGCCATGGGTCCGAAGAGGGTGGCTTCCTCGGAGCTCAAATGGGAGCCAAGGTTTTCTTTGTGGTCGATCAAGGCCTGACAAAGGGCTACATGAGCCGCGTCGAGTACAACGAAAGTGGACCTTCCGCTATCCACGAATACATCGTGTAAGGCTCATGGGCAAATGATAATTCTACGACTCAGCGCACGACGTCGCATTTGGTTTTCACAGTTGCGATTTCAGGTCTCAGGCGAATGGGGACAGGCTCTTTTTTGATTTAGTTTGCTCTTTCAAGTGTGTACTTTATTCTGGTGTAATGTGAATTCCCTTAGACAATATGTCAATGAAGGCATGGGCAACCCCACAGGAATGTCCATTGTCAAAAAAAAACGGAGTCAATTCTCATTAGTCACTTCTACGTTAAGTAGTTTCAGGAATCGTTCCAGGAAGCCCATTATTCTATCAGATAAAGGATCGGCGATAACGGTCACATGACTGTTATCGCCACATCAAATCGCCGCGACGAGAGCTGCGTCCGACAACTTCCATTGTCAACGACACCACCATACACACCCGCTCACCTTTCTACACCTGCGTGATCTTTTAACGTCAAACAGTCGACTTGATCCCCACAGAAATCTCATACCAAAGTTTGCAAGATGCCCCGCGCCGAGGCCGGTTCTACCAAAGCCATCGGCAACAAGATCAAGTCGAAAGGCTTAGGTCGTTTGCGATGGTACTGCCAGGCTTGGTAAGTCCTCTTCTTTAGCCTTGAAATTGAGAATTTTCATATACTGACTTCCTCCGAGTGAAAGACAGGTTCGCTTCGCCCACCCATTCCTCATCTTCCCTTCTGACCTATTTTGAATAGATGCGCGATGCGAACGGCTTCAAATGTCATATAACGTCCGAGTCCCACGTGCGCCAAATGTCCGTACCCTTCCTCCTCAAGTCAAGACTGCAACTAACAAAACGACAGGCTCATCATCGGAGAGGACGCTAACCGACACATTAAACAATTCTCCGACGAGTTTGCGAAGAACTTCGTGGATCTCCTTAAAACAACGCACGGTACCAAGGAAATCAACATAAACCACTTCTACCAGCAAGTTATCGCAGACAAGACCCATATTCACATGAACGCGACACAATGGAAGGTGGGTAGCTCCATCGCAAGATTACGCGAAGCAAAGTACTAATACGAAAGGCAGAGTTTAACACAGTTTGCTGCGCACCTCGGTCGAGAGGGAATTTGTCACGTTAACGAGACCGAGAAAGGAATATTTGTCTCATGGATTGATAACAGCCCAGAAACCATGCGCAAGAGAGAGGCGATTGCGAAGAAGGAGCGACAAGATAAAGGAGACGAGGAACGAGAACAACGCGCGATCTTGGACCAAGTCAAGAAGGCACAGGCGCAGGCAGATGCTCTCAAAGATGCCAAGGAGGAGGCGCCAGAAGAAGAAAGACTATTGCAGGAAGATGGGGAGAAAATGACATTGAAACTTGGACTCGCAACAAAGCCAAAAGACGACACGCCCCCAGAATCGACTGAATCTCCACAAGCAAAAGATGATGCGGCATTTAATACCGCACCTCAAGCCCCCGCCAAGATCTCAATGTCATTTGGTGCTCAGAAGCCGAAGAACGTGTTCTCTGCAGCGGCAAAGAAGAATCCTTTGGCTGGCAAGAAGGGACCTGTCATGGTACCTCAAAAGAAGATGACCGAGCAAGAGCGGATCATGAAGGCGGAGATGGAGGCTATGGAGCGTAAACGTTCTCGCCCTGGCTCTGGACCTGCTCCTAAGCGAACAAAGATTGCGTGATTTCTGAGCTTCTTCAACACTATGAGATATCCATTTTTGCACATGACTAGACGGCCAAATTATTTATTGTTCTGAGCCTTAATCTAAGAGCCAAGCATGTGTTCGCAAAAAATACCCTTCGACAATCTGCAGATAGTCGCTTCACCACCGGAGAGGATTTCCGGAAGAACAACTCGGCAACCTTTATGACCGCCGTTTGGTATCCTCATCATTTCACACACAAGATGCCTAAACATTGGTCATTAGACAGCCGATTCAAGCATGACCAAGATCCAGAAAGTATTAATATAGACGTCGTCATGCAGCTAGTTTATAATGTCAAAGAATTTCGATGAGGTAGCATTGTTCCTCACTGGAATATAAGATTCTACAGCGTAGCCAATATTTCAACAAATTGAAATTAATTTCAAGAAGAGCACCATCGCAATTCAGCGAACACCTGGAAAGCTGGATGCTTTGACCTGACGGGTTTGAAAACGCAAGCCATTGACTTGAACTTGCTCGAGCAAGTTGAAACCCAAACTCTGGTCACCAATCAAAGGATCCTACGTAGCACTGACGTTGAATGTAATACTTTCCGAACAAGTTTAAAGGTCTTGAACAATTGCCAGCAAAGTCTCAAAGTCGTGCTAATACAACAATGGCTCGATTCTGGCGTGTCATTGCTCTCGAACGTAAAGAAGCCACAGGTTCACTGGGGACCCTCGATGAAGCCCTATTACGCGGCAGTGCAGTAGGCCTAGTTCCTTTACTGGCTCGTCCACTCCACCGGCATAGGTTCGGGACTACCTGCATGGAACCTACGAAGTTGCTAATTCCTCATAGTGATGACAAGCCTTCTATCAAAACCGCCCGTGTGCAGAACCACGATTCGAACGAAGTCCCAGACCCTGGCGATTATGCCACGCGCAAGACATTGTACCATCTTCCGTCGAAAATTCATCATATAATCTTTCGCCATTTGAGCGAGCTACAAGATGTTCTGAGATTGAGTTTGACAAACCATTATTTCTGGGCTGTCGGATTGAGACACCTTGAGAGACTTGTAATGAGATCAATGGCTCCCTGGGCTGGCGAACGTATTATTTGCGTGAGCGATCAGAGCAGCGCCCACGATTTCCCAGATGATCTCCTAAGCGCAAACGAGAAAAAGGATGTGGAGGAGCTAGGCAGAATCTACGACCTCAACAATTTCTCGATCAATAATACATGGAAGACAGTCGGAGGGCCTTTGCTTTCTGAAGAACTACAGAAGTGGTTTCAAGAATACAAAGACAATCACCCCATGTCAGAAGCTGATCATGCAGAAATCGTCATGGGGTTGAAGTCCGAGATATTGGAATTCTTCCCCCGGGACCAGCCCTGGATTCTCCGCAACTTGACTACAAAAGAGTACGTTCGGGGTGAGGTCATTGCACTTAAACAGGAGTTCGTACATGGTCCCAACATTGAGGTTCTGGGTTTCGCGGAAATTATTATTTCGCGAATCTCGTGGTCGAGTGGAGAAGTCCAGTTTGGGAGAGACAAGAACCTAGCACGGGGGAAGTGGGCGGGACATCGGTTCGATATTACAACGCTACCGGCTCATCAGGAGAATACTGGGAAAGAAGGATGGAAGGACATTAGCGATGAGATCTTGAGAGAGATTGACATTATTATTGGTAGTCAGAAAGGGGATGACTGGCGTGAAGTCTTGTCTCGCCGGCATCAAAAAATCATTCCCACCTTTGGGTTGGGCTATACCTAGATTTGAACAGCGATCGAATAAGACATTTTGTCATATTTTTTTCTAACTCTTATTGGAATAATGTAGTATAATGTACTGAGATGAGATACTGTGGATCAAAGAATGTGGATATGCTGTGAAAATGGAACTCAAATGAGTAGAAACACGCAGAGGCACTTGTAGCTTTGAAATACCAATGAGAGAAAAATGGCTTCTTCCAATTACCAAGCCGATGAGAGCCTAGGCTTCTATCAAGCACCTTTTCCCCTTGGGATTCATCAGAAAGTAAGCCTTCATCACCATATCGTCTTCACTCATTCCTTCTCTAGAAGACATCCGAGCTTCTGGAAACTTGCGAAAGAACATAGCAGTGGCTAGTCGAAGCTCCATCCGGGCAAGATGAATACCGATGCAGACTATTTGTTTTGTATCAGTATGGTACGTTAAAGAACAGCTCTTCAACTCAGACTCATAACTCACTGCGTGATCCGCCTCCGAAAGGAAGAGAGATGTCCTTCATTTCTTTCGTAGGATTCTCCCAACGCTCTGGGAGGAAGCTGTGTAAAGCTGTTAGCGACTATCGTGGGGATGAATTGTTCTCAGAATCACGTACTCATTCGGATCAGGAAAAATGGTAGGATCATGATGAAGACTATAAGCCTGTGTAGCAATGATGGTCTTGGGTGGAATAAAATGACCGTCATAAGTGTACCCCTCTGCTGGAACTTCTCGAGGTAGAGCTACCGGCACAGCTGCATGAAGGCGCAATGTTTCGCTAATCACTTTGTTGAGGTAGGGCGATTCGCGCAGGTCCTTATCCGAGTAGTTCTCTGGTAAGGCGGCCAGCTCATTTGTTAGATTGCGGCGAATATCTGGATGTGTACAAACAGAGTAGATGAGATAGGTCAGAGTATTGCTGGTCGTGTCACTTCCAGCAACAATATAGGCTTGCGCTTCCTGTCGGATCTCCTCGAAGGAAAGGTCGCCCTTCTCATGGATTTTGGTGAAAAATGTCTGTTTGGGATTGGGATCTTCCTCTAACATTCTTGTGTACCGAGCTAGAGACTGTGTCGAGTACTTCTGCATGCGCGGAAAGTTTCGTGCTGCCTTGGTAAACATTGGCAAGGGAAGTAACTTGGCAATCCATGGAAGACTTCTGGGAAATGTCGTTCGAAAAGGCTGAGAGCTCCCAATATTCTCCAAGTCCTCGATATACTCATTTTTCTGCAAAAGGTTTAGCATTCGAGAATTAGATATCCCGAGTATGATCGGAAGAGATCTTTGTAGTTTGGATGACTCTTACCTCGCCGGTCTCTAGCATTCGGAAAGACTCTCCAAATGTGAGTTCACCAATGATATCAGTTGCCATGAACAGCCACCATTTCAAGATATCTGCCGCTTTGCGGGTCTGCATTTCCTCAGATATGCGCTGGACCGCAAGCGAAACAAGACCAGTAATCTGAGTTTCAAGCTTAGAGATCGAAGTGTCAGATACAGCACTCGCTAATAAACGTCGTCGCTGGCCATGGAATTTTGGGTCTCTAGTTGAGAACACAGTCGGAAGAGCCCTCCCAGTGAGGAGACTATAGTAACCCGACTTGCGGAACACATTATGCGTATTATGGATGTCCTTGACAGCAGCAATGTCGCAAATGTCGATTTGATTTGTGCTTAACTGGACAATAGGGCCTGGATACTGTCAGAACTCGAGCTATTAAGATCAAATGTTATGTTAACTGATGCAAATACTTACCGTATCTCTCATGGAGCCTGTGCACGTACCGGGGAGTCTCCCCCATAAAATAGTGGTAAATGTATACAATATCCGTCCACTTAGCGACCTCAGGACCTGGAACCTTGGCTAATGGATTTGTGAGTCTGAGTACGATGAGACGCTGGAGATGTTGCATTAGCATCAAAATGAGAATTGAGGTATTGGAAAAAGCTTACCAATAGAAATATGCCCAAAATTGTTCCCAAGATAGTTCTAGGATTGCTAAAACCCGTCAAGTGCGAGATATTGTCTGCGAAAACGGGGTTTCTGAACCCGCGGAGAGTGGGGAAGTCGCTTATTGAACTTAACATTGCGATTTTGAGTGAAGTATGTTTTCATTAGAGCTTTCAAGTCGAGGGGACAGTCCATTTATAATGAGGAGTAGTTGACCTGGATGTTTTCAATTGTGAACAAAAATCGGCATGCTAGCTGATCGGGGTTTCGCCTCTCCACAACGGAGCCGAACTCCCGAGATGCGAAGTTGTCCTGGATATGACCATAGCCACATAGATCGACAACTTCAAGCGTTCTTATGACGGTGCACTAGGTCCTGACACAACTCCAGACGGGCGAGACGGAACTTAAGCCTGATCGGGATGAGTGATCATCCAGATCCGACCTCGAAATATCTCCCATGCCCCGCGAAATAAGACGAGTGCCGTTATTCTTAGTTTGAGTTAGGATATGAGAGTTCATATGGAACAGACAATAGGTGATTTAATCCACGATGCTTGTTTAAGGGTCGCAAACATCTATTAATGGCTAATTGTTTATCTCTTTCTACGAACATCGCACGCTACTTCGAGTAGAGAAAGAGAGAATTTTGTAGAAGCCCGAACTAAAATGCCCCGAACATGAAGAAGTGATGCAAAAAGTGTCTGGAAATGGAGATTCTCACTGAATCCACAAAATGACCGTCTCTGAAGCAGTGACATCATTTGAATCGGTTGATGGCCGCAAGCCTGGAATTTGGATGCAGCCAAGAATTACTGCATTTATGCAGAACAGATCTTTCCGCTTTAAGAATAGAGTGCAAGAGGGGACATAGCTGTGTCTTTGTTTTGTACAGTATGAAAGTAGAATGGACGCCCTGAGGGACTAGCAAATAGGCCTGAAACTCCCGCCCAGTGGCTTGCACGTTTAAACGAGAATAAGACGGCTCTTTTTTTTGGCCAGTCATTGTGTATGCTTAGAAACGGTGAATCGGGTCTGCATCGATCTCTTTGGCCCCTAATTTCTGGAATCGATTTAAACTCAAATTCGGACGTTGTGAACGGCCGAAGGAAAGGATCGACAACATGCACCACCGTGACAAAATCTCCGAACACCGAGAAGACCGGGGTTAACCAAACATTAGGGTTCTAGGCTCGACCGATCATCTTCAGGTGATACCAGGATAGTGTCTAGTGGAATATCCATCAGATGCCGCAAAGTCCACCCCGAGAGGGGGCAGACATCATCGGAATTTTGATGTGATTTGATCGCATCGTGGAATTTGAATGCCGTTGAGCCGATGCTTCACAATCGAGGTCTACTAGCTACTTCATTGTGCAGAGTATAAATAGTGACATACGTCAAATGTGGACCTTTTTTTCTCGGTAATGGAACAGTTAAGAATGCATATAAATACAGAAAAGTTATGTGACCGATCGCACGCCGAGGATGTCCTTCACATATTGTGCAGCACTCTCTAGTAAAACTCTCCCCCGAATGGTAAAAAGATATTTGTTACGCCATACGGCATAACCTGTCACGACGATACCTCCTGCAAATATCGAGAAGCCAATCAAGCCAACCGCATACAGATCCAGATTCTTCGATTTGTAAAAGGGCATTCTTGAATCAGCGGTCTGCAGATGCATTGGTCGTAACACTTTGCCGTCTTTGCCGACACGTAGTTCATTGTCGTACACAAGCTCTTCCACAAGATCCGCTGCATAATTCTTCCGACGTGCCGCGACATGCGCAATACGTTGGAGGCGAAGCACATTACGCTGGTACGGACCATCTTCACCAGATGCGAGGATCTTCTTCGCTTTCGTATAAAGTTCGTTGGCCGTGAATCCTAACTTACTGAGTGACTCTCCCACTCCACCCGCGACAAGCCGAGTTGTGTTTTCGATTTGGTCAGAGAATATCCCCATAGAGAGGACTGGTTTCCCATGAAACAATGCCTCGTTCGCACTCGAGCCACCGCCATGGGTAAAATAGAGCTTCGTGGAGTCATGATCCAAAATAGCGCGCTGAGGGGCGAAGAATGGGAAATGCCAGTCTGGATGGCCACCCTGTAGCATGTCTCCAAAAGAAAGCTCTGTATGAATCTCATTCTTATGGAGATGTATCCTTGCTTCCGTGTCAATATCGACACGATTAGTCTTTGCCATCGCCCAGATGACACCGTCAATGAACCCCTCATTGATCAAACGAGAAACGCCTTCGATGATCGAGACAGCATGCGAGTGAGGTATAATAATATGAGTTCCTAGTGCAATGTAGAGAATGGATTTGTGACTTTCGATAAACACCCTACACTGCGTGTCCAGTGGAGCCCAGGTTGGACTTAGGAGAGGGCCAATTGGTGCGCAAGTGGGTGGTAAGTCGCGCGGAATTTCTAATCCCACGAATGAGTTCACAAATATGAGATAGTCGGGCTTTTGTGGCCGATGTGGAGGATAATGAACGCCATTAGCTTCTCGCATCCTCTGGTATGCACCCAAAAGTCGTTTGATTTCAAGGAGGTCTGGCAATATGACCAACTCATTCTTGAGGCGAAAGAGTAAAGTGGCGTCTTCCGAAGTCATAGTTCCAGGCAGTCGTAGCAATGGATGACCAGGAATGTAGGGGCATGGCAATTGAAGCAAAGGCCAGGTAGGCGAGACGATTGCAATAGGCAGATGATATTCGAAGTGGATATCATTTGTAGCTTCAACAAAGAAGTCGGCAATTATCGCGCTTGGCCTTGTCTCTGGGCTATTCATAATCTTCTTTAGACCGTGATAGGTCTGGGGCCAGAAAGAATCAAAAAGAGCCTTCGAGCGCAGAACTGGTGCCACGCCTTTTGAGATGTCCCACTCTTGCATCCGGCGATAGTGGCCCGCTAGTTGATCAGCTGTAGGGCCTGGCCCAAGAAGATGAACAAAAGAGACGAAGCTGTATTCATCGGGTTTGACCCATGAGTCTTGCCCATTTAATGTTGCAAATTCAACTGTATGGCCACGGTCTGCGAGTATTCTCCCGATTTCCAATATCGGAGCTAGATGAAAGATTAAGAATTAAACGCTTGTCATTGATAGAGGTGACGGCAAATGTCTTCTTTGCACGTACCGGCATGAGTAAAGCCTCCAGTTGTGGCCACTAATAGTATCTTCCGCGGCGGCGCCACAGAGTGATCGCCCATAGCTCAGGAATTAATAAAGACAGATGAGCCGAGGAAGAACAAAATGAACAGAGTCAAATTTATACTCGATCTGAGCTGTTGATTTATCGTGATGGCGATGATGCGGCTCACTGGGGCGGAATACTCCTTCAATTAATATGGCGTGATGTCTGTAAGGCGTCCAAGGCTCGAGGCATTGCTTGAGATTCAACCCCGTGAATTTGATCTCGGCATCCTCGAATCAGCGCTTAATGGGTGGTCCACTCATAAGCCGATTCGGAATGGCGCCAGGCGAGACATGCACGATGTCGGGACCCCGGACGCCGATCTGAAGTCCGAATGCCGATCTGCGATGTCCGGGTTAAAGTCGCGCAATCGAGGCTATGGGCTTGCAAGGACACTATTTAAGTAGTTTCTAATTTGAAATGATCATAATTATCAGTTGTCATTCATGAAGTCTTCTCATATCGTCATTCTATAACCTTCTCAAATTGGTATTTAACTATTCCGCTCTGACCTTGCCGCCACGTTTTATGCAGGAGCAACATTTTCAATGCGCTCACTCTTGATCCCCATCTTCTCGGTATCATCTGCATGATTGAGAAGATCCGATTGGTAAGGCAATTCGCGACCCACCCGAACGGTATGGAAGATAGACTTTGAGGACAAGAAGATCTCCTCGATTTCTTCCAATGTCCGGCCTTTTGTTTCAGGGCATAAGAAGTAGAACACACACAAAGCAGTAGCACTAATACACGCGTACACGATGTAGTATCTCCAGCTAATAGTGGCAAAACCGGTCGGGGAGACTTCGGCCAAAACAAAACTGAAGATCCAATTCGCAGCAGCAGACATAGCAGTGACCTTGGCACGGATCCGTAGTGGGGCAATTTCAGCGGCATACATGAAGGGAACCAAGAATAGTCCAATGGGGAAACAGAAAAGTGCCATGAAATAGAAGAAAATGCAAGCACTGGCTGCGCTATGGTTACCAAGATCGCTGGAAAGTCCTGCGAGGCAGGCTTGCGCGATAGTCATTCCAGCGGCGGCGCCAATTAGCAAGGGACGGCGACCGTAACGATCGATCAAAAGTACAGCCAAGCCTGCTGCACAGACTTGCCAAATCTGCAGACATCCAGAGATGATTCGTGCAATTGTGCCTGAGTAATGTAGGTCTGATTCGAGGATCGAGTCACTGTAGAATGTGATGATGTTGACACCGGTCATTTGAGCCAAGATATTGACTCCCACAGCGAGAAGCGTTCTCTGAATGTTGACGCGAGCAAAGGGGTTGGTAGACATTTCTGGGCCTCCACCATTGCCGTTTACATCGAGCGACTGGTGGATAATGTCAAGCTCTTGCGCCACATGTTCTGAGTCGACCGAAACATCTTCCAATGTAGCCAGTGTGCTTGCTGCCTCCTCTGTCCGACCAACCTTCGCGAGCCAACGGGGAGACTCTGGCAGGAAAAGGATAAAGGAAACAACGATGATGGCGAAAACCGATTGGAAAGCAATGGGGAAGCGCCAGCTGGCTTCATTCTCGCCAGCATAGTACATGCCGAACTCGATCCAGGTTGCCAGCGCCACGCCGCCGATTGCAAACCAGCCTTGCAGTAACACCATGCGTCCCCGAGAATCAGGGCTGGAGGATTCCGAGACATACATGGGCACTGTAGCTGTGAAACCACCCACTCCCAGACCTGTGATGACACGACCCGCAATAAGCTGGCCAAGGGAGAAGGGGGTCGCCTGGATGATCACACCAACGATCGCAATACATCCTGCGAGGAAGATGGTTCTGCGCCGACCGAGTTTATCACCGAGAAGTCCACATGAGAGGGCACCTAAAGCACAGCCAACCTTGTATTTTATTAGCTATGTCCTTAGCACTGGAAAATGGACATTGTCGGACTTACTTCGTAAATTGCGACCGTGGTTCCTTGGATAGTGGAGTTATGGGACTTCTCGCTCCCAGTAGTGGTGAGGGTATCGATTTGGGGGAAGATGCGAATAAATGAAGGCAAAGTCAAGAGACCGTTGGCCACAGCCTGATCGTAGCCCTGCAGGACGAATCCAACAGCACCGACCAGACTAACAATGCGGCCAAGCTTCTTGCCGCGAATCTTGGCTAGTCCCATGCTTGGCGCACAGCTAAGCTTTTCAGTGATCGACCAATGTATAGAACCCCAACAATGTCAAAATATACAACAAAGACGAGGGCCAAGCTTCCCACAGAGGCACGAGGAGAACAACAGAGAGAAAAGAGAATGTTGCTGTGCAGGAGGAGCAGGAAGACCCTATTTCAACCCCTCCGATAATCGACCTGCGGAGAAATCCCGTGGGGAGGCCCCCGGGGCCCCCGGACTGGGGAAGTCGGAGGTTGACCGAATCAAAGCTCGTGTGGTTCAAGTGGTCCTGGTGGAGTCTAAGATCAGTCCATGAGACGCTAGGAGATTCTCACCAATCACTCGTGCTTGATTCCGATTTACGGAGCTTTTAGACAGGCTCACGTCAGGAGCTTTGATCCAACGAGGATCAGACATGGCTTAAGTGGCCCCCTGGGATTTGTTTCTCGTGGGGCAACCCCTCAAATGGCTCCTCAATTCTCAACATTTAACGCTATCTCTTGACTGAGTGGCCCGACCGAGTCCTTTGATGACCCTCGCTTCGGTAGTAGTTGGCTGAAGCAGCTGGACTAGACCCATAAAGCTGCAAGGACCAAAGCCCGGTCGGCCCACCTCACGCAGCTATATCCTTTCGGCATCAAGTCACATAAAGGAGGACCACCTACGTCAGATAAAAGGAATATTGCGCAGAGAAACTTGTCTTGATCAGCAATGGAAGGCACACCCGATTGACCTTGCTAATTGCTGTCTTAGGCTTTGATCTCCGGTGGGTTATCTTGACCGAATCATCTGAAACCCCATGGGCATCTTGCTCTTCGGGTTCGATATTGAGTGCTCGGTCCACATTTTTTTACCGAAACCTTCTAACGGGGGAATACGTGCAACTTCGGCCCGAGGTGGTGGCGTTTGTTGTCTATTTTGTGACAGAGCACATTGACTGTTCGTCCTGCGAAGGATTATCTGCTTATCCACCCCGGGCAATTGATCCCCGCTTCCCCTCAAAAGCATTGTGTGATCTTCACCACGCTCAATGTAAAGAGTTTCGACTGTGACTTGCGTTCAGTGACACATTAAAGGTCAAAAGGCCCTTTCAAGTGAAATATGACGCCAGCTGGTCATCAAATTGATTTCGAATGCTTACTGATTTTATCGATACGTATCATGGTTCACCTGACCTACGCGCTATTTAATCGAATTAGGTCTGAGACTTACCATCTCAACACTTACTAGGTTAGAACTATATCGCTCACAAAATACCGAATGAAGTCGCGCGGCGTAGTTGAGGTAAAAGAGCTTGGTGCATTAGCTTCTGCGTAAGGAATGGCACGAAAGGCGGGAATTCAATTCTCACGTGCTTGGCCTGAATGCCTGAACTATTGGCACAGTTCTATTACTTCACAGAACATCTAGGGATACGTCATGATGCGGCAAGGTTCAGGCTTTCTGGAGGAAGATAGATGCAAATGGAAAATGTCAAAGATCGATGTAGAGATTTATCTAATGGAGATGGTAAAGGAGAGCAGATATGAATTGATGAGCTCAGCACCCAGGTTGTGTGGTTGCATGTCTCCATACGGAGTCCGCCATTTTTTGGCCATTGATTAGCATCCCAGGTCCCCTCTTCTCCTTCCTCTTCCATCCATCTTCATCATATCCATTGACTTCAGATAGCTCCATATTATTGATCCATCATTTCAGTACATCTATGTGCCCTTTGTGATCTCCCTTAGCTTGAGTTCATGAGGCTATGAACCCGACGTCTTTCCTTTACAATAAGATATGTTAAAAAAGTCCAGGATGTGAATTTTTTAAGAGAGAGCCTGCTGCAAGACCGGCCAAACAAACAATTGGTGGATACTCCAGACAAAGTTGAGATATTGCCGAATCGACTCTAAATTTCTAATGGATATCACTATAGAGGACAAGTAACAACTTGACAATGCACAACCAACAAGTAGCTCGACTTATTGTTGACAGTGATTCGAAGATAAGCTAACTCCATGGTATCCCCCTTTCCAAGGTCACCGAGCCAAAACGCTTTCACTGTGTGATTCTTTACGTGGGCTTAGAGATTCTGTCGGAGAAATATCATTGTGCTGAAGTCTGATTAATCTGTCCTTAGGACCCGAAAGGCGGAATTAAGACATATCCATGACAATCAACGGCGAGCATCTTTTTAACGCATGTTCTTCATTACTCGAGAATATGAATTTAGTCAATGAATTTAAGGTTCCAGGTTGATTTTTGTCCCTGTCCAAGTCGCTAGAGCTCTGTGAAAGATATTAAAATCATAAAATATGGTATCGAATCCCGTATGTACATCATATCTGCGCCAGAACGCACAAAAGTATGCAAATATTATAAACAACAATGAAAGAGCCTCAGCCTTCCATCTCATGGACACCATCGCTTTTCGTCGCATTGCCTGGCATATCATGGAAGCCCGCCGGCTTTGCCCCATCTTCAGGATGCGACTCAGCTCCAGGCATCTCATGGAAGCCTCCAGGTTTGGCCTCTGCTTTCCGGGCAGCCTGTGCTGTTGGTCTTGTGCCCGGAAGCTCTGATACTGATACAGCTCCGCCGGCCAGCTCTGCAGCTCCGTCATCGCCCTTGGTGCCAGCCTTCTGTGCCTTGCGCCGACGCCAGAAAAACCAGAAAGCACCTGCGGCAACAAGAGCAGCGCCTCCTACACCGACACCGACACCGACACCAATACTGGTTGAATTCGATGAAGAACTGGCTGCACTACTGGAAGGAGATGAGTTGGATGTCGTAGTCGCGGTCGCGGTCGCAGGTGCATATTTTCCAGTGCCAGTCACTATTCCTGTAACACTTGCTGATGCCGAGGTGGATGTCGCTGCAGACTTGTCGCGGACATAGAAATCCGGGCTCCAGGCTAGCCAGCCATTCAGCGGGGTGTTGTTATCTCCAAGTTTTGCTGCTCCATCGAATAATCCGATTTGATATGTTGGGTCGGTTGTGTTGAAATCGGAGGGGATCGCCCATGTGTATTGTTCGAGGGTACAGTTGGCGCTGGTGTTGGAAACGAGTTGATAGAGAGAGGAGCTTTTTGAGAACGTCGCGCCCGCTGGGGATGGTTGTTAGCACTTTGATAATGACTTTGGTTATTACTTTACGTGAATAACGTACAAACGATTTGGTCCACCAATGTGCCTCCTGGTCGACCGAGAGAGATATTCAGGCTTTGGTCGCCATTATCTATCGCGCCCCATTGTAAATCAACCGTATCTCCGGGCCAGAACTCGTTGTTTGAATTATCGTCGAATCCATAGAATGTCCCGGCCACACAGTCGGTATAACCGCCCGTAGACATGTTGATCGCCAGGCGGACGTCTCATAAAGCATGCGCTGAGAGAGAAGCAAGAAGACTGAGCAGAGCAGGATGTTTAGACCGTTTTCCTTCCCGCCGGGCATCCGGTAATCTTAATCTCAAAAGACCCATCACTCTAGACAAGGCTGTCAGGCTGTCAGAGCGAAGATCCTGCCACAGAAGCCGGATAATTGGTAAGGCACTTGTACATACTCCGTAGAAAGGGGGGCTAAGCCTGTATGGTATCAAGATAACAAGTCCCCGTAATATTTTGCTGTCAATGCGCTAGCCTGAACTTTTAGATTTGACTCATGTAAAGAAATGTTTAACTAAAGTCTTCGTTATTTTAAGCACAGGTCAAGATCCGTCTTCCTTGATTTCATTCATATAATTTGAATGATAGTGCACAAGTACAAAGACATTGAAATGTTCCCATTGTTTTCGCATCCGATTTAAAGCCGAAGAGATGTCGGCGATTCTCTGTTTTGTCAGCATAATTACTAGCGCATTCGTATCAATAGACCCGTTGGCTAATTTTATCCGTCAAAACTTTTCGGCAATGCAGGGCTTCCTCCGCGCCGTCTTATTTTTGTGTCTGACTGTTAGACAGGTCACTGGTTCACTGTTTGGCGCCATGAAACGTTTAGCGCGAAAGCTGTCTCTTTTAATGGCCAAGTCTTGACGCCGAGCCTCAGCCACTCTGCATGGCAAGCAAGAATAACTCATGGTGGAGGCGCATAACAAGAGAGAACCGGTTGGTTGGCTTAAGGGGCTCGATTCGAAAGTTCGCTTTCCCAACCACCCCATGTTTACGAGTTTTTATAAAAACATGTCACTGTTTGACTGCAAAAGGGGGGGACTGGACACGGATCGGGACGTGACCGAACTGTCCACGTGCGCCACTAAGGAGAAGTATTGCGGCAAAGCGCCAATAGAAGCCCAACGGCGGACAAAGTGTGGAGCAACATGCAATTAAGGCGTGCCGCTAACGGCCATGAGCTCCCTGAATAATACAACTAAAATCTTATATCTCGTGACGAATCCCTGCACAATGTCGCTGAGCCGTTAGAGGCTCTTATCAACAACCAAGTAGTATACTGTACACCGGAGATCTCAATGATCTCACGCATGTATGTACGGGCATCACTGTGGATTTCGTTGCTCAAAGCTTCGCTAGCTTTGAGGTTCAGCTTGTGGGACTGCAAATCGGGCTAGTTCGAGATCTAGCATGAGGTATTTGTGGGATATCTTCAGACAGAGGCAGGTCGCCTGAAAACCCCTCAAGAGATACACTATACAAGAAGCCCGTCAATGGGCCAACACAGCAGCTCTCCGAGTATTAAAATTTGGTTTAAAAAATGAGGTACTAGTCTTCATCCTCGAGGTTCCGATTTCGGCTTGGCAAAACAGATAACTGAGGGCCAGGGATTTATCGCAGCCATACCGCGACCTGTGGAATGGCCCAGGCCGACAACCCTTGATTTCTGATCCTTGGCACGACGAACAGCACCCCAAATGTGGCAACGAAAAGTCCTTGATTTTTTGACTTATTCTGGCCGACGTGAGCCACGCGCTGGATCTTGCAAACTTCGCTGACTAGATTACCCGATGCGTGAAAGTAGGGACTCGCAGAACCATCACAAGGAGAAAAACAAATTTAGATGCGGCAGCTAGTCTTGACGGTTTTACTTCTAAGCTCTAACTTTTCATATCCCGATTTATTTTGCGCGTCCGTATGCTTAAAGCCAAACATGTTTTATGAAGTTCGCCCGGATGACGAGAATGTGTGTATCTGTGGAATGCTGACTCAGGACCGATGAAAAAGCCCTGGTGCATCCAGCAAAGGTAGAAAAACATGGATATAGTGTGAGAGAAGGGACTAAATTCTCTGGCATTTTAAGTGACGTTCGACAGGAAGGTTACACCGCTGAGAAGCTGTTCAATCCATACGATTAGATCATGGCTGTGTTCTCAACACATCCGGTGACGCTGAAGCTCGGATAAACAAGACGAGCCAGCATTCCAGAGGATTCCCAGTATCCATGCTGAGGGCCGAGTAACAATACTGAGCAAGATTTGCCGCAGGAATTTTAGGATAAAACCTCCCAGCGCTCGTTTCCCCCTCCAAGGGATGACCCTTACCTCTATCACCAGATTTCACCCCACTCGCTTCGAGTGAAGATGCGGCTTACCACGTTTACGATTGCGACAATAATTTTCAGCTGCACTGAAGCCAAAAAAGATGATGGCGGATCATCGCAATATGACTTTCTCGTCGTTGGGGGAGGAACGGCAGGATTGGCTGTTGCCAACCGACTGTCGGAAATGAAAGACTTCAAAGTGGCTATAATCGAGGCTGGAGACTCAGTTCTCAATAACCATAATGTCTCTACGGTACAAGGGTATGGATTGGCCTTCGGAACTGAAATCGATTGGGCATATAAGACGAAGAATCAAAGCTACGCCGGAGGGTCCGTTCAAACATTACGAGCTGGAAAAGCAGTTGGTGGAACGAGCACGATTAATGGTATATTAAGTCTACCAGATTTCAGCTTCTCTGTCGTTACTAATTGTCTTGATATCGCATATAGGAATGACTTATACGAGAGCGCAGAGCGAGCAGATCGACGCTTTAGAGCAATTCGGGAACGGGGGCTGGAATTGGGAAAATCTGTTTTCCTACTACAAGAAGTCAGAGAAGTTCCAAATACCAAATTCCGACCAGGTTTCGCGCGGCGCAGACTACTATATCAACTATCATGGAGACAGTGGGCCTTTGAAAGTTGGCTGGCCGATGAAGTTAACTCCCAGCGGCGTGCTGCCGGCCCTCGACAAAACATTCCACAAACTCAACATCTCATACAATCGTGACGTGAATGGTGGAAATATGGTGGGCCTTACATCTCATCCGAATACTGTTGATTCGAATGCGAACATCCGCGAAGACGCTGCCAGGGCTTACTACTGGCCTTATGAGGATCGCCCCAACCTGAAGTTGATCACAAATACTCGGGTGAATAGAATCATCTGGTCAAATAAACCGAATGAGACTGTTGCAATTGGCGTCGAAGTTACCGGAACAGACAATGTATACACAATATATGCATCGAAAGAAGTCATTCTCTCTGCCGGCTCACTGCGTTCGCCTGGGTTGCTGGAGTTGTCCGGAATTGGAAACCCCGATCTCTTGAAAAGTCTGGACATTCCTGTGATGGTCAACCTCTCTTCGGTCGGCGAGAACCTGCAAGATCAATCGAATAACGCTCTCGCATATGCCGGCAAGGATGACTGGTTCGGCTCACCAACATTTTCCGTTTACCCGTCCGCGAAGCAATTATATGGCAAGAATGTCGCTCAATTCGCTGATATGGTTAAGTCTGGCCTCGAAGACTATGCAAAGAATGTCTCGCAATTATCGAAAGGCGCTGTGACAAAGGAGAGTCTGATGGAGGCATTCCGATTTCAGCACGACTTGCTTTACAAATACCAAGCCCCCTTTGCAGAAATTGTCATGCTTCCTATTCAGAACTCATTTACAGCTGAATACTGGACCCTCCTTCCTTTTTCAAGAGGAAGTATCCATATCACTTCGGCTGATGCCTCTGTGCCAGCAGAGATCGATCCAAGATATTTCATGTTCAAGCCGGACCTCAGCGCTCAGGTCGACGTGGCGCAATTCATTCGCAAGGTCTTTGGAACAACTCCTCTGAAAGATCTTGTGGGTGTAGAGTTTGCACCGGGGTTGAAACTCGTTCCTAGTAATGCAACTGATACGGTATGGGAAGGTTGGGTTGAAGCGCAATGTAAGTTCCGCGAAGCAACTTTTGAGAAAGATAACGTTTTGACATTTCTTAGTTCGTTCCAATTTCCACCCAGTCGGCACAGCCAGTATGCTACCACGAGAAAAGGGCGGTGTCGTGGACTCAAAGCTCAAGGTGTATGGGGCTAAAAATGTGCGTGTAGTCGATGCTTCCATCTTGCCATTCCAGCTATGTGGGCATTTGAGCAGTACATTGTATGCCGTGGCCGAAAAGGCATCAGATCTAATCAAGAAGGATTATGGGGGCTAGGAGCTACTTGTTTATGATGTGATTTATGAATATGATGTTTAATGAAATTATTTTAGACGGCTCTTTTCCCTTCCTTATCCCACAGCTTAACCTGCAGATAGATGAGTGGCAAACGTATGGAGTGAACCCCTGCGAAGACTTTTGTCTACTTACGGAGGACTGTGTTTATTTTGACAAAACCTCTTTCTCACCATGAAGCCCATTCAATCAGAGGGTTCAAATCTTTTGAGGGGTAAATAATTTTTCATGTCTGTGCCTTTGCACAGTATTAACGAGCAGAGCAAAAGGGGGGCTCTAATCCTGACGGGTCAAGGTGGCGCGCGCGATCTGCAGCAGTCCGATTTCCACTAAATAGCATTAGCCACAAATTTTAGCCCGTGCGTAGTCACTGCATCGCTTTCGCATAAGTTTTCTTCAGCCTAAGGTTAATGATGGAAGATGGTTGGTTTCCAGCCCCTGCAGGATCTTACCGGCACTAGCTGAATCGGAAGGGGTTGCGAGGGTTGCGAGGGATCCGCTGAGCGACATGGACCCACACAAGTATATCGGAGGATGCTTACCGTGATCTCCGTGTGGTAGTAAGCATTTTATTTTGTCTGTTTCCCACGCAGGAAAATTTATATAAATCATCCATATGGCCAGGTGTGAGTCAATCCAGGATTGCAATGCCATCTGCCATTGTTGAAGCACATGACCTGGAGATGAACCCCAAAACAACGCCTGCTTCAACCGCCGAAGAAATGCCGCTAGAACATACAACGATTGAAGAAGGCATATCGAATGATAATGCATCGCCGAAGGCGAAATCTATGTCCTTCAAACTCGCCTTCATAGGCCTCGCTACGAGCCTCTTCGTATTCCAATTGGATGCAACATGCCTAGGAATTGCTCTGCCTGTAAGCACGCTAGCCCGATCGTCAACCACGCGCTCGACTAACCCCGTCAGACTATTGCCAGCGAGCTCGATGGCTCAAGCCTAGAGTCCTTCTGGGCTAGTCTAGCTTATACGCTATGTGGCTTGGTCATGCAGCCCATCTGGGCCAGCGTCTCGGGCGCGTTTGGTCGTAAACCGCCTCTTTATGTGTCAATGACATTTTTCTTCATCGGCTCCATTGTGTTCGCTGTCGCTCGGAACCTCAATATGATAATCATCGGGAGGGTGCTACAAGGCTTCGGCGGAGGCGGGATTGATGTTCTTGTCGAAGTGATCATCACCGATATGACAACATTGGAAGAGCGATCAAAATACCTTGGCCTGATAGCTATTCCGAACGCAGTTGGGAATATTCTAGGTCCCACAGTTGGTGCCTTATTCTCGAATTATGCCTCTTGGAGATGGATTGGGTGGATCAATTTACCCTTTCTTGGGGTTGGAGCATCCTTGCTATTCTTCTTCTTGAATTTGCGCCCGGTCGCTGATAGATCATTTGCAAAGAAGCTGGATCGACTCGACTGGATCGGCATCTTTCTTTTCGTTTCTGGAATGACAATATTTGTGTTGCCACTTAGTTGGGCGGGCTCCCTATTTCCGTGGGCTTCGTGGCAGACTCTTGTGCCAATGCTCCTTGGACTGGCAGTGCTCGTTGTGTTTGGTTTCTACGAAGCGAAGCCCGATGAGCCAGTTGTTCCACATCGTCTCTTTCACTCTAAGACAGGAAACATGACTCTAATTGGAGGCTTCCTGCATGGGGGAGTCATGGTCTCGTTGTTGCAGTACCTGCCCCTACTCTACCAGGCCGTTAACCTTGAATCCGCGATATCATCAGCGGTGTCTCTTCTGCCTACAAGTATAGTGAGTGTGGCCGTGGCTGCTACTTCCATGATGTTAGTCCCATGGTTTGGAGGTTACACATGGGTTCTGCGCCTATCTTGGGTCTTTCTCACCTTGGGAACCGGGCTGTTGATTATTTTCCAAGTTGGCTCTTCATCGTCTTTGCGCCTTGGGCTCCCTATTATATGGGGAGTTGGAATCGCTCTGCTGCGTCTCAATATTCTACCCATACAAGCGAGTGTCAAGAATGTTGATGATACGGGTCTTGCTATTGGCCAATTTATGACGATACGTATGGTTGGTGGCCTTGTTGGTCTGACAATCTCGTCCGCTATTTTCAACACAGTATTTTCGACGACAATTGATGCTAGATCAATCAGCCTGGAGGGTCCATTGGAGCCGCTCAAAGACCCAAAAAATGCTATCAATTTTATTGAAACTTTGCGACACATGGCCGAGTCTGTGGAGGGATTTCATCAAGTTCTCGGAGTGTACCTCCAATGCTTCCGAACAATATTCTATACTATGACGGGTTTAGGAGGACTTGGGTTAATCTCTTCCTTCTTCTTGGACGAAATTGACTTGCAAGGTCAAGGACAGGGGAGCCAGAGATTTGAGGATTAGAGCACCCTGTTGATAACCCCGAGATACAGTCACGGATGAGAGCACTACACAGATTATGTTCTGGATTACAGTGCGCTATAATATGATAATTTACCTTTTCACGTTTAGGATAAGAGCAATTGAGCTTCGACAGTTGGCCCTTGTAAATTCCACTATTGCGCTGGAGAATAGATTGTGTATTTTGTTTCTTCTAAGATTGAGCAGCCTCTTCAAAGATGACCTGCAGTCTCTTGGCCTCTGAGTCTGCGACCTCTCCGTGGGTCCTGGCACTGTTAATGGGGTGGTATGGGAATGGACTAGCACGGTATTAGCTTCAGAAACGATAGGACATCGCATAATTTCCATTTGCTTACCCATATTCGGGAACGAAGATGATCCTTGAATAACCTTCCTGTGCTCTCTTCTTGATGATTCGTGACCAGAGGGTATCGAAAAACTTTCGCTCCTCCTCGAAAGCGGGATGGGTAGGCTCCGGAGCTTGGGAGGCTTGGGTTGTGCCGATTCGAGCATGAATGTGATAGACCTATAACAATCTTAGTAGCTGTATCAAGCAATCACGAGCGCCGAGTCTTACATGTGGGATCAAAGCGTCGAGAATAGCCTTGTCTTCCTCACCAACATCCAATAGTCGCTCGAGGCCGACAACCCAGTGGGAAACATCAGCTGTAACTTTGAGCCTGGGTTACATATCAACATCTGGAATTCATTCAAAAAGTTGCTGGAATTCGTACTCGGGGACAGCCTTGAGGATAGCGACGGTTGTGTAGGGGTTGAACAAAGAGCGATTGCGGTGGGTTTCGTGGCTGGTAATGTCTGAGACACCGAGCTCCTTGTCAACTTGCAGGGTACCGCGATAGAACTTGATTGACTCTTCGACATCCCAAGCATCTCTGCATTTGAAATTAGCAAAATTATCGGAGTTACTCCGACTGGAAAAAAGACTCACTGGCCAGACTGGAAGTTGTACCACACGGGCTTCAGCTGACTGTACAGCTCAATTGCGCTTCGGTATCCTTGTAGGTGATTCTCTGACTTCAAGTTGATGGGTCGGGGGCCAGTGTAATCGACCCATGAAGTGTGAATGCTGCGATATGCGTTAGCTAAACATACGACACTGCCCTTGGTGGATTGGCACGAACAGCAAACTAAGCTCTAGTCCTGCGTCGTCCAGAATCTGTCGCACGCGCGGGAAGCTGCTCTCAGGAATGTGATGGGGGTTGATCTGGATTCCGCCTGAGGAATTGTCAGTAATTGGAGAAATAAATGTGGCCAATTTGCATATTGAGGCTTACTGTAGCCATGTGTCTTCAGCTCCAAGAACCACTTGGCCCAGTTATCGAAATTGGGGCCCGCGTCAATGCCCCAGGTGGTACGGTGGTGTTCGATCTTGACCATCTTGACTACTGTGATATTGACTCGAAGAAATTTGGAAGATTGAAGGAGAAACAAGCCAGATAGAGTGACAATGATTTTTTTAAATCACAATAGCCGATCTACATCCCACCTGCTCCGTAAGGCGCAATCGACGTGATTGCTTTTTAAGACAGGCCTACAGAGTACGGATGAAGGAAAAGCCTCCGCAGCTCTTCGGCGACGATGCATTGCAGCCCGAGAACATAATTGGCCATTTGTATCCACCGCGTCAGAGTGTGCCCAATTATAAGCTGTCCCTTTCGTGGCGTCTTTGCGTGCTCGTGTGGGGAGGCGGGGAAAATTACTCGAAGAATTCAACTTCGCCCGCCCCCCGCGATCTATGGATCTGTGATGTCAAACGGCGCGGGGATCGCATCAACTCCGGCAGCCCACTTGCCAATCTGGGAATTTTCAGTTCCCTGCGGGGTCATTCAAAGGCCGAATTGGCCCTCTAGCACTTAAATCATTGTTGGGTGAATATTGCAGGAGGAACTCGATGGAAAATTCATATGGTGCTCAGATTTACATTGTAGTGTGTTATTCATCAGGTGAACTTTTGCGATGCCCACGTACTACACCTCGTCTATTATTTATGGAAGACTTTTTTCAAACTAAAACAGGGGAATCTCATTCATCTATCCACTTCATTATCATGCTCTATTTCATAGTTTTGTAACGCGACCATCGAATCCACCGTTAGGATGGATAAGAACCTTTGTGAAACCATCCTCTCTCTTATCGAACTTGTGGTAGGCAACGGCTGCATCTGCGAGACCAATTTCGTGAGAGACTACAAAGCTAGGCTTAGCCTTGCCGGCGATGATCATATCACGCAGGTAGCGGTTGTATGCCTTGACGTTGCATTGGCCAGTGCCCATAAAGAGACCCTGTAGATAATTAGCACCAGAAATGGAGCTAAAGAGTAAGTTATCATACCTTCTCGAAGAGCTTGCCGAAGCTAAGACTGATCATGCCGTTTCTGGTAGCCTCATCGGCGGCACCGGGATCACTGCGAAGGATGTTAGACATGATTGAAGAAACAACTCTTGAGTCCACTAACCTAGGAACGTAGAGACCCGGAATTCCAAGACCTCCGCAAGCACGGGTAACTCGGATCATGTTCTCCAAGACGATGTTTGCCTTTTCGGAAGATCCATTGGCAGAAACCGCCTGGTAGCCGACGGCGTCGATTGATCGGTCAACCTCGCGACCGTTGTGCTTGATAATTTGGTCGACAGCATCGCCTTTGGTGAAGTCAATTGGGATAGCACCGATTTTAACAGCAGCCTCCAGACGAGCAGGAACACGGTCAACGACGTAAATGTTGGATGCACCTCGAAGAGCCGCAGAGTATGCTGCCATTAAGCCGACAGGTCCCGCACCGAAGACTGCAATGCTTTCGCCGGACTTGAAGCCACTGATTTCCACACCGTGCCAGCCTAGAGACGCAATGAGTATGAATGATGATGGCTCGAAGGGTCATGGAACAACCGTACCGGTTGGGAAAATATCTGCAGCATATTGTTAGTATCAGACAAAATATTTCATGCGTCAATTGAACATACCAGCAAGAAGAATGAAGTCAGCCTCGTGCTCCTGACCAGGAGGAAGCACAAGAGCGTTGAAATCGGCATAGGGAACGCGAATGTACTGTGCTTGACCTAGACTGAGAGTTAGGGAAATGATCCATTACTGTGAAGTCTCTTGTCACATACCCCCGCGGTACGGGCCCATCGCAACGTAGCCTGCCTGATATTAGCACAGCTTTCCAACATCCATATCAACCATGCATACCGTAAGCACCACCAGCGAAGCCCGGGTTGACACCAGTGCAGAAGGCAGTGCGGCCTTCCTCACAGTTGTGGCAGCGACCATCAGCGACATTGAAAGGCATCACAACCCGGTCGCCCTTCTTCAACAATGTAACTCCCTCGCCAATATGCTCGACAATGCCCATGTTCTCATGGCCTTGCTAATGATCAGTATGGGATTGGATCTGAAATTCAGCGATTGAAAACATACCGAATGTAATTCCAGGCTCAGCAGCCGTTCGGCCCTCGTACATGCTTTGAAATCGTCAATTGAGCCCAGAGACATCACGCGACCACTATACTTACTGCAAATCAGAGCCGCAAATGGCAGCCTATAATAATTCAGTTGGCGCTATTCGTAGAAAGCCATTCTGAAGAGCAACTTACAGTGGTCACCTTGACAATAATATCATCGGGGTGTTCGAGCTTGGGCTTCTCGATCTCTTGAACGGAGACCTCATATGGCCCGTTGTAGTTGAGCGCTTGCATTGTAGTGGCTGCTGCCATTGTGAACGATCGAACTTGCGTGTTGCAAAATAGAGATGAGAACAGATGAGAAGAGAAACAGAGAAGATAGAAAAATTCGAGAACTTATGCGGGGAAATAGTTTGTGCCCCAGGAATCTTCTCCCGTGCACTCTATGAAAGCATGCTCCGATCAACGCCATGCGGGGAATCGCTGTAGCTTCCCCGCGTGCAGGCGGGGATTATTGCTTCTCTGGGAGGCCCCCGCCGCAGTTTCCTAAAATGCCAAGAGCGGAGCCACGCTTTCCCCAATTTGGAACTTTTCGGCGAAAACTCCCCAGAATATTCGCGCTCCTATTCGGCAAACGAGCCCCACACACGGAGATACTTTCCGTCACACAATAGAGTAACGAAGCAAGTTACGCGGAGCCCTGCTCAGTTGGTTCAAAACTTTGAAGAACAAATAGAGTACTCTATCATGATACTCAGAATACTTGCTTCTATGCCCTTATTAAGACTCCTTTTAGGTCACTTGCGCCAGAGTCAACCGATGACCTTCTCTTGCCTGTGTTGCAACTGCATCTCCATCGGCTTATTGAAGGCACGTACTCGGCCAATACTGGCCACAAAATGTGAGCTCATCTGAATCAGATCACTCGGAGTATTTCCGTGACTATATCATATATGATGGTATACATCTACTAGACTGCGACAGGTCTACATATGGTGCTAATCTTGTTGGCGTCTCGCAATGCTCGTACATGGGCTGCCTAAACTCACCAAAACATGGGAATTCTGTGCCGATGTGATTTTCTTGTCGCTGCGAGATGTCTGCCGCCAATAAAAATCGACAATTCTTTAATAGATCGGAGAGAAGCCTCGTCTATCCCAACATGACCAATATACGCACATAGCACACGCGATCCTTCGAGCCCCGAGAATTAATGCAACACCACCCTGCGATTTGAGGCAGTTACTCGATGCGCCCACGTTATACTTATCTAGATGTTATTATTCCCTTCTGCATCAGTCCTCATGAGCCGGAAATTTGGGATATTCAATGGCGAATGCAGGCTGACCTGCTAGCAAAGCGCTAGCGAAGATACGAAATACACTACTTCGAATGCCCTTAGCTACTTGTGAGGAGTCGTGCGTGCCTCTGTATGCGAGATTGACAGCCAACCCCCTCGTTGAAATTCATACCCCTTGGTGATGTGACCCAATGCGCTGAGCCTGAGAGGAGCTATCAAGATCGGGTTTTACAGGTCCAACTCGCGTCGAGAAATGGAATCAATCCCTCGCTGCCTCCAGATACTGCGGCTTGATTGATTGATTGTGGATTACTTGAAATCAAGCCGTTGGTAGCACAAGAAAACTCCTTGTGGTTTCACTTGGACATCAAACCCAGACCTTGACAGCTAATGCTACAACGCAAACAAGGAGAAAAGACAATGATATAACATAGTTGCAGCGACGACAGACCTTCCGACTCCCTTCATCATACTCTCGAATTCAAGCATCAAACCGTGAGCCCGAAGTGCGATACAAGGGTAGCAGCGTTGAGTCTCCTCAGCTGCCAGATGTCGCCTTCTCTTGGTAAAGGCTTCGGATGTACTTGTGACGACTTTCTATTCTCACCGAAAGAGGATTACTTTACCTAAACGCTCCTATCATTCATCTGCCATCCGCATCAAGGTTCGATCGGCACGTAAGTTGCAATTCCTCATGTAACATCGGCTCGATGGGAGGGGAAGTGCGACTCGCTCGGGCCTCCATCTGCCGATAACACCGAAGTACCCCTGTCGGTTGGCCCCGTCGCGATGCGCACACACAGTCAAGCAGTGCACAAACAGGTCTGTGTCGCAGTTAATAAATTGAAAATGTGTCTCTTTACGAATTTCAATGCCTCTCTAGAGAGCGTTCCCTATATAGCAGCTTGCTGCTTCGTATCGATCCCAGATCTTTATCGATCTACAGGCATGGGCAAACGATACCACGCCATGGCTTATCACAACCCGACAATGATTTGTACGAATAATTTGTAGTGCTGATCTCAGCCACATCAGCCGGTTATCTTGGCCAATGCTTGTCTTCTGCTAGTGCGATGCGCACGGGCGGCGCTGATGTCGGTCCCCCGCATAACTCGGCCACGTTTTCTGTTAATTTTCCTCTGCATCGTTTGAAAAAAATTGGAAGAGGCTCTTCTGGAAAAGATTCATCATGAATGAAAACGAAAAATCTGCAGCTCTTCGCGATAAATCGGACATTATCCCAAGCACGAGGCTTATCAAGCCACAAGCACGCGAGCCTTACGACCCGACAATTACATTTGAAGAGTACAACCACTACGCGATAAAGACCAGGGAAGAAGAACTTGGCATAGAGCCACCAGTGTTGAACATAAGACAGTGGTTTGGAAAGAAGGACCAAGAAGAAAACCAGGAGCCGACGAGTACACTGGATGAGCAAGACTTTGTCAGCAGGGAAAGAAGATTGGAGATTTCAGACGAGGAATGGACTAATGCAAGTCGAGCGTTTAGGTCTGCCTCCTGGGGTGCCTGTAAGTTACGAGCAGCAAAAATCATGGAAGGGACAATGCTAAGGCTTTGCAGGTTTCTATTTGATCACGACGGATGTTCTAGGTCCATATGGCACCGGTTATACAATGGGAACTCTTGGATGGGGCCCCGTAAGTCTTTGAACTGTTGTCAAAATCAATTCCTTCCAGACCTAACATGGCTCCAGGGCGTCGCTTTTTACACTGTTTTCGGTCTCATGGCCGGATATTCCGGCTACCTCCTTTGGCGCGTATACCTCGGTGTTGACAGCTATGAATTTCCTGTCGCAAATTATGGAGACTTAGGCTTCAGGACAATTGGCAGATGGGGCCGGCATGTGACAAATGCCCTGCAGGCTATTGCGTTGCTTCTGCTCGTCGGACAAGTCACTCTTCAATATGGACAAAACATCTCGCAGGTCTCGAAATTCAAACTTTGCTATATCGTCTGCCCGGCTATTTTCGCGATCGTCGGCTTCTTTGTCTCTCAAATCCGGACCCTTCGCGCGTATGGATGGATTGCAAACTGTGCAGTGTGGCTGAACATTTTCGTCATGATAATGACCATGGGCGTCATGGCAAACTCGCCTCCCAACTACGCAATCTCCGTGCTTGGTTCGGCGGGCGGAGTTGTCAACCCCAAGACCATCACTCCTCTGACAAAAGGAGGCTCGTATCCGGCGATCATCCATTACAACAATATTCCTCCGAGTGGGCTGGTTGGTGCAATCAATGGAATGATGTCCGGCGTTCTTGCGTATGCCGGCCTCCAGCTCTACGTCGAGTTCATGGCCGAAATGAAACGTCCGCGAGATTTCATCAAAGCAATGTGGGGTGCGCAATTCTTCATCTACGTTCTGTATTTGACTTACGGGTGTGTGGTATATCACCTCCAGGGCCAATACAGTTACAATCCAAGTTACCAAGGTGTCAGCATTTATGGATGGCAGACTGCCGGCAATATGATCACACTGATCACAGCTCTTATTGCAGGCGGACTCTACGGCAATATCGGCGTGAAATGTTTCTACAACAACATCCTGCTAGACTTGTGCAATGCTCCTCCGATTGACACCCGCCGCGGAAAGATTATCTACGCTTCACTTGTGCCAATCTGGTGGACGATAGGATTCATCATCGGTAAGTTCGTTATTGAGGTGATGATTCAAACCCAAAGTTGACCGTGGCTAATGGTGGTTGTAGCTGCTGCTATCCCCGACTATTTTGGATTTGTCAGTGTCATATCTGCATCCATGCTCCTGAACTTAACGTACACGATTCCGCCTATCTTCGCGCTATGTTACGATATTCAGAAGAATGCCATTCAAGAGAACAAAGGCGAGGGCTTCAACCCTACCACTGGCGAGGTACCGAGAAGTAAAGTTGGTTATCAGAGATGGATTCATGGGTTCTTCTCAGGTGGAAAGCTTCAAATTGCTGTGAATATTTGGCACATCATCTATGCTCTTGCTTCCTTGTCTCTTTGCGGCCTCGGCATGTATGGGGCTATTGATGGTACGTGCGCCCCTTCAGTTTGCGGGTGTCAATACTAACGATCGAAACAGCAATGATTGAGACCTTTAAGAATCCGCAACTGACATCATTTTCATGTGTATCGCCATTGAATCTGGATGCCTAACGGCCTGGCTTGCTAGAAATTCCCGGTCTGACAAGACTCAAGTGGGGGTGCCACTAATCTCTCGAAAAGTGGTTGGACTCCAGAATAGTGGTACTGGGGATAATTAATGCTCAGAATAATTAGTATGACTCATTCAATGCAGAGCAAACATATTTCTATGACAATTCACACGTTTAAAGTATTGTGAGGATCTAGAGAATGAAGAACCGGTCCCACGATCAAAGTTCAAAAGTCACCGTCAAATTCCAATCGATGATAATATGAGATTTGGCTTTCCATAATCTTATCAAGCATAATTCTTGGAGTACGGAGTAGAGATCTCTTGATCAAAGCTTTCCGAGCCGAGGTCTCGTTCCGACTCGTTCTTCCTGCCATGACGACGATTAAGTTCGCCCTAAGGCCGACCGCCCCTGTCGATCGCAATCTTCGCTTAAGCTCTGTGTGGATTGTGCCCCTCCCATCGCGAGCAAAACAGTGAGATAATTCGTGGAATCTGGTCCAGAATCGCCAAAGCTCTCTTTAATCGCCCAATGATGAGATTCGAGAGATACATGCGGGTCACGGCCCATCCAGCCAGCCAGCCAGCTTGAGCAAGATCGCGCTTTATCACAAGACTGAAAGGCTTATTTACAAAAACAAGATTAGCGCAACGGAAGCGACGGATTCCCCTGAGCCGATTGAATTTTCGAAGGCTCCAGCGAAGTGAGGAATGCAATAAATCTTTTGCATCACGCCTTAGGTCGATCAACGACGATTTCCCACCGACAAGATGTTCGCAAAGATCTTCGGTACTGGGCTCGCACTCTGCTCTTTTGGGTCGCTGATCCAGCCCACTTTTGCACAAACAGTGAAGGAGGATGATTGCGCAACGGGAGTTCACGCCATCATCGCTCGCGGCCAAGGCCCTGGTAACCCGAAATCGACGCTGGATGTGATGGTCACTCTCCAGAACCTGATTCTTGATCAGATCCCCGGGTCTACCAGTCTTGGCCTTCCATTCGACTACAATGAAGAAAACAAATTCGACGCGGTTTACAATGGTGCACACTTGATGCAGGGTTATGTTGAAGACTACCACAAGTCCTGCCCGCAGAGCAAGATTGCCGTTGTCGGGTATTCTCTGGTAGGTCACCAGTCTATCGCTTTATCGCTTGTGTGGCGCATTGCTCATGAACTTCTAGGGCGCTGTTGTTATGACCGATGCTGTCTGTGGAACATCTTCCCTGCTTCTTTCGCCTGTTACGCCGCTCCCCGAATCCTACAACAAGTTTGGTAAGAAAGAAGTAAAACCGCGAGGAAGCGCCATAACTTGCTAACATGATTTTAGTGATCGCTGCTATTGCCTACGGTGACGAGACCTTCTTCCCATTGCAGTCCTGGGATAAGGGCAACTGCACTCTTGGACTAGGCGTAAGTTGATGAAGACCTCGAGAATGACCAGGGCCTAACATCTTAGTAGCAATTCCCCCGCCTTGATCCCGCTGAATGCGAGCCATTCGCCGATGCTCTACAAAACTACTGTGATATCGGTGATTCCCGATGGTACGAGCAGCCCCTTCTTTGAATTCTGAGCAACCACTAATTGATATCAACAGCTGCGGCATTCTTCCCATGGATGGTGACGCACCTCACCACACCTACATGGCCAAGTACAATCAGGATGTCGTGGACTTCATCAAAACTCGGATGAAGTAAGCAGCGTCTTCTGCATAGCCATGCGGAGGAACAGGCTGGAGACACGATACACGACTGTTGCGATAAGATACCCTTGTTAGAATATAGCTAATACTGCATAATATTGTAATACCAAAGATTCCAGATTCTCATTGCGTCTTGCAACGAAGTGGCTCGTAATCAGAAACAGTATATCGTTACTCGAATCGGTTAAGTTCTATATTCCAGACCAGGTTCTATTATACAGCCCGTCCACCGTCAACTTCGAGGTTAATACCAGTCACAAACTTTGCCTCATCGGAAGCAAGGAACAGACAAGCGTTCGCTACATCAGAGGCCTCACAGAGTCGCTGTAAAGGCACGTTGGAGATGAATTGGGCCCTATTCTCTGCTGTGTCGGGAAGGCCAGAAAACGCTTCAAACCTGTGAATTGTTAGTGAGACTCTTTGATACCGGGCTTGGGGATCACATACAGGCCAGTCGCGCCTAGGAGAGGGCAGATAGAATTGATGCGGATCTGATGCTGTCCGTATTCGGCGGCAAGACCCTTGGTAGCCTGTCATGAACATCAGTCAGAGAAATCCTTTGGAATGAATGTTCAATATAGATCAACTTACATTCCAAACAGCTCCCTTCGACGCATTGTACCAGACAAGGCCCGGTCGTGGTCGTGTTGCGCCAACTGAAGCGACGTTTAGCATCACACCACCATCAGCTTGTTTGATTAATCTTGGCATGAGCTCCGCAGTTCCGAAATAGACTCCCTTGACGTTGACATTAAAGCAACGATCAAAATCACTTTCTGTGACGCTCGCAGTAGGCTATTCCGTTTAGTCAGTGCATTCCAGTCTCAATATGGGCACCCGTACCTTGTTCTTGTAAGTTGTACCGGCATTGTTCACGAGGCAATCAATTCGCCCATATCGTGACTCTGCAGTATCCATCAATTTGCGCCAATCCTCTTGCTTAGCAACATCGGCTTTGAAGAATGACATCGCGTCTGATTGCTCTTTGGCAACATCTTTGCCACCCTGCTCGTTGATGTCCGTGATCAGAACCTTGGCGCCTTCTTGGGCGAAGCGCCTCGCGATACCTGCGCCATACCCAGAGCCACCGCCTAATTTGTCAATGAGTCGATGAATTAAAAGTGAAATCAAGTTACTGACCAGTTACAATAGCGACTTTGCCAGCGAGTCGCGATCCCGACTTTAGCGCATTCATGTTGAAGATATATCTAGAGCAACTCGCAAATTGGTTCAGTGAGAAGAGTCAACTTGGAAAACTTGCACTTGAATTTGGAGGGCTCGGATCCACTAGGACTCCAACTTCTTTAATATTCACTCCCAGACGCCGTGCCCCAGAAATCCTACTAATCTACCCCGTATATTCCGCTCAATGTACGACATTCCGCGGTGGCCGTGAAGCCGGCTTGTGGGGACGGGAAGGCTTCTTAGGCCCGGTCCGGCTATATGCCTCCAGGTCGGCTAGTAAAGCTATTGCGGGGATAGATAATCATATTTTGCTTAAGACAAGCAAGCTCCTGATTCTTCTCGGAAGAAGCGGCAAGTCTATCGGAATTTGCGGAAATGAGTACTCGAACATTGTTCGTCGCGTTTTCGCGCCCAATGGGCCGGCGCGCGGGGACTTTCATGTTCTTTGAGAGGCGCAGCTTTGCGACCAGTGTTGAATCCCAAGTATGTGATCGACTTGCAAAATCCAAAAAATAGGAAATAAATGGAATGCTTATCAGATCGCGCAGCTTAAATCTCGACTTCGCGACCCTAAGCTATTTCAAGAGCAGGCTTACATCGATGGGAAATGGGTGAATGCGCAGGGTGGAAAGACATTCGGCATCTTCAACCCCCAGGACGCAAGTCACGTTGGAAACTGTCCGGAAATGTATGAGACGCCGCCTCGATTCAGTTGGAAATGATGCTAAATTGCTTCAAGGGGCCCCGAAGACACAACGCGCGCTATAGATGTAGCGAAGCAAGCATTTGACAAATTCCGGTTCACTACTCCCCGCCAGCGAATGGAGATATTAAAGAAGTGGTTCGCGCTTATGCAAGAGCATGAAGAAGATTTGGCGACTATTTTGAGCTTCGAAAATGGCCGACCCCTTGCCGCTGCTCGTGCGGAAATCAAGTATGCTGCCAGCTTTTTTGAATGGTTCCAAGGCGAGGCAGTTCGATCATATGGCGAGACCATCACGTCAAGCGTTCCAGGAAACCGCGTCCTCACTCTCAAGCAGCCAGTGGGAGTGGTTGGAATTATCACTCCTTGGAACTTCCCCTCCGCCATGATCACCCGCAAAGTGGGCGCATCCGTAGCTGCAGGATGCAGTGTTGTGCTCAAGCCTGCCGCCGAGACACCCTATTCAGCCTTGGCGTTGGCCGAGCTGGGCGAAAGAGCTGGTTTGCCAGCAGGCGTCTTCAATATCGTGACTACAGAGCAGAATGTCGCAAGCGTGGGCAAGGCAATCTGTGAAAGCCCTACGACTAAGAAGGTTTCTTTCACTGGCTCTAAGGGAGTTGGAAAGATTCTCATGCAACAGTCGAGCTCGACTTTGAAGAAGCTTTCTATGGAGCTTGGTGGAAATGCGCCTTTTATTAGTGAGTTGACATAAACGAAGAAAAAAAGACTTGAGCTGCAATAACTGACCATTTCAGTATTCGATGACGCCGACATCGAAAAAGCAGTCGAAGGATTGATGGCAGCAAAGTTCCGTGCTTCAGGACAAACTTGTGTTTGTGCCAACCGAATTTATGTCCAAGAGGGAATCCATGACCGTTTCCTTGAGCGCTTTGCACAAGTAGTCAGCGAGCGCATGATCCCTGGTGACCCTCTCGTCGAGCAGACATCCCTTGGTCCATTGATCAATGCCAAAGCCACCGAGAAGGTGGAGAGACTTGTTGAAGATGCTCGTGAAAACGGAGCAGAGGTGGTTCTTGGTGGAAAACGATCAGGGAGCGACTCGGACACCTTTTACCCGGCCACTATTCTCAAGGGAATGACGCCAAATATGCAGGCCAGCCGCGAGGAGTGGTTTGGCCCTGTTGTTGGTTTCTACAAATTCCGTACTGAGCAAGAGCTGCTTGACATGGCAAATGACTCCGAAGTCGGTCTTGCAGCTTATATTTACACGGATACGATGTCTCAGGCATGGCGAACAGCTGAGCTTCTGCAAACCGGAATGATTGGTGTTAACACCGGCATGATCTCTGACCCAGTAGCTCCATTCGGTGGCGTGAAACAATCTGGATTTGGTCGTGAGGGTGGCCGTGTGGGCATTGAGGAGTTCCAGAACATGAAGGTATGTTTCAAAATTATTTTCCCTATGGAGAGGCTTGAGCTGACTTGTCATCTAGACCATCACACTGGGAGAGCTGGGTCTTCCTGATGGAAGCACGTTATCATGAGTGATACAATTTGTAGATACATGATGAGATACAAATATAGAATGGGCAATCAATTGTAAATTAAATTTTCAATTCGGGAATACAACTCGCGTAGTCAATCTGGAATCGTTCTGTTCACTATGTTGTGGCATGCGGGTAATGACCATCCCGCGCTTCGTCCCAATCGTAAAGAATGCGTGACACTGAAACGCACATCCCCCTAATTGATCTCTTCGCGCAGACCGATTCCTCCAAAAGTCAATAGTGCCTATCGCTACCGTAAATCGAAAACAATGGCCAGAACTCACAACCCGGGGTAGCCCCGGACCATCTTCTCTCCACTATGATGTCAAGCTACTCCTGAAACTCTGACGGGGGATCGGCACGGAGGACGGCACACCCGGACCGCGTCGAGTACCCGGGCTAGGGTAGCCCGGGGTTAACCACACGGCAACTTGGACTTGCATATAGCCGTGTACTCTTGGTCCAAGCTCCAGAGCTTCAAACGCGGTCCTTGAGCTTGCTCCCTTTATCTGTCAAAGTGTTGCGCCCGTCGATACTCCCCCGAGGTCAATTCTTCATACCATCACATCCACAAAATGACTCTTGCCAGAACGTTTACACGTCTGGCTGCGCAGACCTCTGGCCGTCAGTTCCGCCCAGGGTGGAATGTCCACAATCTTCAGATCCGACTGGCAAGCACAGCTCTGGCGCAGTCAAAGACTCTCAAGATTGGTGGCCGCGACGTCTCAATTCCGACCGGTGTCTTCATTAACAATGAATTCCGTCAGTCCATCGAGGGCAACACATTTGGCGTGGAAGACCCTACGACCGGCAAGGAAGTCATTCGGATCCAGGAAGCCCGCGAGAAAGATGTCGATGAAGCAGTGAAGAGTGCGCGCAAGACATTTGAAAGCCAGGAGTGGTCTGGGACAGATCCTACCGTTCGCGGAGGGCTGCTTCAGAAGCTTGCGCAGCTCATGGAGCGCGACAAGGAAGATATTGTTGCAATTGAGATGTTGGACACCGGAAAGACCTACAAGCAAGCAGCCAATCTTGACTTCATGGGTTGCGTGGGAACTCTGAAGTATTACGCCGGATGGGCAGACAAGATCCTCGGCCTCACATCATTCAACATTCCAGGCACCTTTGCTTATACCCGTCGGGAGGCTATTGGTGTTTGTGGACAAATCGTCCCTTGGAACTTCCCCATGATGATGTTCATCTGGAAAATTGCGCCCGCTATCGCAGCCGGCAACACAGTTGTTATCAAGTCGGCTGAGGCCACTCCTCTTTCAGCCTTGAAGCTCTGTGAGCTGATCAAGGAAGCTGGGTTCCCCGCTGGAACTATCAACTTGACCTCTGGTTTCGGAAAGACTGTCGGTAACGCGATTGCTAACCACATGGACATCGACAAGGTCGCTTTCACTGGCTCCACAGCCACTGGTCGTGCGATCATGAAGTCCGCTGCTTCTTCGAACTTGAAGAAGGTAACCTTGGAGCTCGGTGGAAAGAGTCCGGTATGTGAAGCTTGGAATTCTTAAACTTCAAATGCTGACAATTGCTAGAACATCGTTTTCTCCGATGCCGATACCGAGAAGGCTGTCGAGTGGTCTGCTTGGGGTATCAACATGAACTTCGGCCAGACTTGTCACGCTGGTACACGTATCTACGTCCACGAGGATGTGTATGATAAGTTTGTCGATGCGTATACCGCGCGCATGGCCAAAATGAAGGTTGGTGACAACTTCGACCCGAGCGTCGACCAGGGTCCCCAGAACAGCAAGATGCAATATGAGAAGATTCTGGAATACATTGAAAGTGGTAAGCAAGAGGGTGCTACCGTCCACCTCGGTGGTAAGCCCGCTTCTGGGCCTGAGGGCGGATACTACATCGAACCCACAATTTTCACCAACGTGAAGCCAGACATGAAGGTACATTGCTCCATTTCCTCCGAAACACTCTGAATAAATGCTCACAATTTGCAGATTATGAAAGAAGAAATCTTCGGCCCTGTTGTTGCCATCTCTAAGTTCAGCAGTGAAGAAGAAGTGTTGGAGCTGGCTAACGATTCTACCTACGGGCTGGCCGCTGCTGTTCATACTAAGGATTACGAGCGTGCCGTGCGCATGACAAGTGCCCTCAAAGCCGGTACCACTTGGGTCAACATGTACAACATGGTGCACTGGAGTATTCCATTTGGCGGCTACAAGGAGAGTGGTATTGGTCGGGAGTGTGGAGAAGCCGTTCTAGAGAACTACACTGAGACCAAGGCTGTCTATCTCAATACTGGCATGACCGCGCCACAGCTGTGATATATTGTATAGAAAGTGTTTTAGCAATTTTCATGTAATTAGTCAAATTCAACAAATTCGAAGCCAAGAAATAAACAGGAGTAAAATGTAATTGTCTAGGCCGTAGTAGAACCTACAGAGCCAGATGCAAGCGCATGCATGCGACGACGCGTAGTCCCAAGACTCTCAATATTCAATTTGCAGGGGTCTGAAAACTACTATTTCGAGGCGCATTCTCTAATACGCAGATCTAAACAAAATGTCTCATGATGATTGCGGGGTACTTGGCCACCTGAGACCCAAGGACCAGGGCTGGTGCCGTATTCTCCTTTACCGTGACCCGGACCGGACGCCGGGGCCGCATGGAGAAGAAGCCATTTCAGTTGCCCCGCAATTTTCGCGAGTATGGTGATTTAATATGATTAAAATCATCAATGGTATTTGAAGCAGATTGACAGCATATCGCAGATTTTTTATCACATCCTCCGTTCGTCATCTAACAAGCGACTTAACATGGCAACTCTAGCCAACCCTCTGGTGCTTACTCCTACAGCTGCCGCGGCGAAGACTACCGCTGAGCATGTTGAAATTGTCGGAGAGCTACCAACAAATATTGAAACAGTAGCTCTTGTGGTTGATGAGCCAAAGGCAGGCTTCAAGCTTTCTCCTGTGATTCTCGACGAGATACGGGATGATGAAGTATTGATAGAGATGAAATACAGCGGAATTTGTGAGTTATTATCTCTTGCAAATCGAGTTTCTTCAGACGAAAAATTGAATCTAACATAGCTTAGGCCATACCGACATCGTGCTTGAACAAGGTCTGTTACCGATGGTCGATTTCCCCGCAATTCTCGGCCACGAGGGCGCTGGTATCGTCCGCGCGATCGGGAAGGGCGTCGAGAACAAGGAGCTTCAAGTTGGTAGTCCAGCTTTACTTTCCTTCAATACCTGTGGGACTTGCAAGCCCTGCACAGGAGGCCACCCCGCATTCTGTCATAACCATCCTGCTGTCAATCACAATGCTGTTCGAACTAGTGATAGGAGTACACCAGCCAGGCGACCAGATGGCCAGTCGGTTCGAAGCCAATACTTCGGCCAGTCTTCGTTTGCAAAGATGTCTGTTGTCAACGAGAAATGCGTCGTCCCTTGCAAATACCCCGAACATCTCGAGCTTTACGCACCCATTGGCTGTGGCTTCCAAACAGGAGCAGGCACCGTTCTCAACGTCTTGAAGCCTACAACGGAAGAGTCTATTGTGGTATTTGGAATGGGAAGCGTTGGGTTGACGGCTCTCATGGCTGCAAGCCATCTGAAAGCTCGTCAGATCATTGCTGTGGATGTTGTGCCTGAACGTTTGACTCTGGCAAGGGAACTCGGTGCTACACACACTGTCAACTCCCTAGAGGAATCTGATGTGCCCAAGAAGATCAAGGAAATTACCGACGGAGGCGCAAACTTTGCTGTTGACTGTACCGGTATTCTGAAAGTCATCGAAGACATGATAGAAGCTATTGGGCCACAGGGGGCTGCCGCAGTTGTCGGCGTTCCTAAAGCCGGTGCTCACATCAAGATCGATCCTTTGACATTCCTCCTTGAGAACAAGAAGTTCCTGGGCGTTATCGAGGGTGATTCCGTTCCATCAGAGTTCATTCCCAGACTTATCAAAATGCATCAAGAAGGCGATTTCCCAATCGAGAAACTTTGTCGCACCTATCCAGTCGCAAAATTGGAGGAGGCCATTCACGACATGCACAGCGGGAAGGTGAGACTCATATTGCCACTAAAACTTCCATGTTCAACACAACTGACTTCTTTTCAACAGGTGATCAAGCCAGTAATTTCCTGGGAGTAGACAAGCCACATATTAGACGTATAAATGAAACAATCCAATTCAATTCGCAACTCCCTCGCGTAGGAAAAGCAAAACTATTTTAACGTTAATCGTAGTCAGGCTAAGCTGAGCGAAAACTATACCAGGAGATCTATAGTTCTCCAAATCATTTTTGAGCTTTAGATGTGACTTTACCGCAAATATAGTGTGCTTAATTGTTATGAATACGTTCGCCAAATGAGCCTCCGAATAAAATTACCGCGAACATAAACTAAGAGTACACTAGAAAGTTGCTAAGCACGGCTTGTTCCCACGGTTCAGAGAAGCCTGTCATGGGTAATGTGAGTCGCAGAAGCCGAGTCAGCTAGTTTCGTCTAAGAAGGCTATATGGTGATTGAATCGGGCGAGAGCGACTACGCCACGATCCATCTAGTGTCGGTTATCGAAGCGAAAGAAGCCCATGTAGTGTATACCCGTTTGCGAGCAAATGACTGGATATAAGCTGGCGACTGGCATTATCTACTGAAGCAAAGCCTTAGCAACGGAAAAAAGCGCCCAGTGGCCAGCTCAGATAAAAGTATGACGTGCCGGAACTCCGTCCTACAGACGCTCAAGAGCCGCCCCTTGAAGGTTAGATGATATCCGTTGCTTGAGATAGAAATATTACTAAATCAAATTAGAGTCCTGTTTTTGTACCGCGAAGATATCTCAGTCTTCATGAGTACCAGGCTCAGGGGCTTCTTCACAAGGTTTGGGAGTTCCTCAACACTCTGGAGAGTACTCTTCTAATCATTTCCAAAGTATGACATCCCTTTGCCAAGAGGCAAACTTGCCAAGACCCCATCAGAGGTTCGAAAAGCAGTGGAAGAAATAGGTGAGTGTAAAAGAAAACATGCACCATTTCAATGCTAATGAAGATAGGTGGTAAATGTGTGATCAAGTCCCAAATTCAAAAAGGCGGTCGCGGGAAAGGAACTTTTGATACCGGCCTCAAAGGAGGCATCCAGATAGTTGATAGCGCAAAGGCTGGCGAGCAACTGGCTAGCCAGATGTTGGGACATCGCCTCAAAACAAAGCAAACGGCTGAAAATGGGTTGAAGGTAGATAATGTATACGTCGCCGAGACCATTTCCTACGACGAGGAATGGTACCTGTCAATGACGATTGACCGGGAGAACTACAGCCCTGCCTTGATCTTATCCAAGAGTGGCGGAGTTGAGATTGAGAAGGTCGCCAAAGAAAGTCCTGGAAGTCTGTTGACCTTTCACTTTGGCTTGACGAAGGGAATCACATCAGAACTTATTGATGAGGTTGCTCAAAAGCTTGGAACTTCCGATCAGGATAAAAGGTCACTGTCTCAGCTTTTGACGCGAATGCATCGCGTTTTCGTCGAAAATGACGCAACCCTGGTAGAAGTGAATCCTCTCGTGCGACTATCAAATGGTAGTTTTATTTGCTTGGATGCGAAGTTATCATTTGATAACGCTGCTGAGAAACGACAACCAGAGATTTTTGGCATGCGGGACGTACAGCATGAAATTGTGGAGGAGGTCGAAGCCGATAAAGCTGGCTTGGTGTACATCCGAATGAATGGCAACATCGGGAATGTGGTCAATGGAGCTGGTCTAGCTATGGCAACCAACGATGCAATTGACTATTATGGTGGATCGAGTGCTAATTTCCTTGACACTGGGGGCCAAGCAACTAAGGAGACCATGCAAAAGGCCTTTGAAATTATTTTGCGGGACGATCGAGTCAAAGCAATTCTGATCAACATTTATGGCGGTAGGTCTATCTCGACCCCCAATTCCCCCCCGGTACTTTTTCCAAAAAGATTCTCATTACAGCCCAGGAATCATTCGATGTGATATGATTGCGGAATCGATCGTCGCAGCTGGAAAGGCTCTTGGTCCTTCTAAGGTCCCCGTGGTTGTACGCCTTCAGGGAACAAATTCACAAGAGGGCTTGAAGTTGGTGAGTTTCTCGGGTCTCTTTTTCTCTCTTTTCAAATTCTAATTAAACACAGCTGGCAGATGCAGACCTGGGGCTTCATATTGAGGCCGACTTCGGCGCTGCTGCTCAAAAGGCTGTCGAACTAGCCAATGCGTCTTGAAGTTAATAGTGATACTTACAATTGAATGAACTGCATATTCTGAATAATTTCAAATAATCTTGCTACATTGTACCGACCTTATTTTGAGAACATGAATTGCTTAAGTCTCGGGGGAATGATGGCACGAAGATAGTAGCTCACAAGTTCAACTATATGAAGCACCAGTGCAACAGCTATATTAGAGTCACCCGTCTATGCTCCATCCCTTCCCAAATACTGATAGAGAATGATTTTTATGTCCATGGATACTGGGCTACTTTTTCTGGGGCTTTATTCCAGAGAGAATCAGAACTGGCTTGAGTGCGCCTCTGTAATTTATTCCTGGCAGAGAGACTCTTTGAATGACTCTTCTATTCACAACTTTCCACGCTATCTCTCGATGGAGTGGTCTGATCGAGCCTTTTGATGACTTCTGCTTCGGTAATAGCTGGCTGAAGCAGCTGGATTAGACCCTTGGCGTAAGTACATCTTTCAGGTTGATATTTAAATTAAATTGCAGGCGAATAAGTTGAGTTAATTGGCCTCACTAATGCCCTAATAGCCTTTTCATCTCTGTTCCCATCAAACCGGGATGCGGAACAACTATTGCGCCTGCAGCCTCTAGGGCCTTTGCTTTCGCGTCCGCTGAAGCATCTCTTGGCGACAGAAGTGCGCCTGCATGTCCCATCGTCTTTCCCTCTGGTGCAGTACGACCAGCGACCATGGAGATAATTGGCTTGGGGTTCTTTGTTTGGGTTCTATACTTGAAGATCAGCTCAGCAGCTTGGAGTTCGGCTTCTCCACCAATTTCTCCAATTACGATGATCCCCTTGGTATCGTCGTGTTCGAAGAATAGCTTCAAACCATCGATGAGCGTTGTTCCTGTTGTATTTCGTTAGCTTTGATCACTTTCAGATAGTTTCCAGACCTACCGGGCAGCATGTCGCCTCCCATGCCAACCACTAAACTCTGACCCAGGCCTGCGTTGGTTGTCGCACCAACAGCTTCGTAGCTCAACGTCCCGCTTTTTGAAACGATTCCCACAATGCCTTGGGAGTACTGCTTGTATGGCATTATCCCTATGCGACATTGAGCTGGTGCAATGATGCCTGGACAGTTTGGTCCCACAAGGCGTGTCTTCGATTGAGTCCTCAACACTTCATGGACTCTAAGCATATCTTGCACGGGGATATGTTCTGCAACTGCGACGACCAGAGGTACCTCGGCTTCAATTGCCTCAATGATTGCTTTTCCAGCAAATTGTGCGGGTACAAAAACCGAGCTAGCATGCGGTTCTACTTTGTCCATTGCCTACCACGCAGTCAGCAAATGGCAAGCAAAATCCTCGAACTCAAGGATTACCTGTTGCACCGAGTCGAATACTGGTAAGTCTAAATGCTCCTGGCCACCCTTTCCAGGCGATACTCCGCCAACAATGTTGGTTCCATATGCAATGGTGTCTTTTCCATTTTGTGTTGCCTATTGGGTCAGTGCTTGGCCTTCGCAAGTGCTTTGCTCAATGAATTACATACTGCTTTGCCTGTAAAGCCTGTTTAAAATGTTAGTAAACGAGTCATATGGTTGATATATTTTATTCTTACCCTGAAATATTACTCGTGTGCTCTTGTCAATGTTTAGGTTCTGAATTGTTTCGTTGTAAGGGCTATTCCGCAAAAACGAGGTGGCAAAGCCTCTGATGCGGCATCTCCTGCCCAACTGGCCAAAATTCCGAGAAGCCATGACAATACTCTGTGAATGCATCTCTAAGATTTCTAGCATTACTATGTCTCGTAGCGACTAATAACTACGCCCCAGCATGATCATATACCGATCTTACTACGGGAGCGGCAATCTCATTTGCGGCTATACGATCTCACCGGCTACTCAACCGAAGCACCAGCCTAGTAGCCATTCATTCTATGGGTCATACGATCTCCGGTCGATTTTCATCGGCGTATGCTCCCCCGGATTCACCGGTGGCTCCAAAGAATAGTCCTGGTACCCCGCAACTTTATTCCTCGTCCACCGCGGTCCGGGCATCCGTCCCCGCCCCCCGCCCGTCCGTCATGCGTCGCCTCCAGGGATATTTGTCGAGAAGGCAGCCTGCAAAATATTTATTTCTGTTTCCTCAATAAAGCCGACTACTAGTAGCGCCAAAAATCAATAGGCGTTTACTCCAGACCAGCCTGTACACCCCATACCCACACAAGACGGCTATGTCCACCCAACGGAAGCGCGCTAGGCAAGCCTGCCTATTCTGCAATTCCAGGCGCATCAGGTGCAATGTCACCGAGAATGTTCCTTGCGATAACTGCGTCGCTGCAAAGAAGCCGTGTCACATTCGCGAGTCTCGCCGCGGAAAATATGTTCGGCGAAGAGGTGGCCCCACGGCTGGCATGGACGCTGAGCAGGATTCCTGCGACATCAAAAGTGACCGCACTGCAAGCCTAGAGCATACGGACGATCTGACGGCTTCTCATTTGCTGGCTTCCTTATCTCGAGGCAAAGATCTACAGAAAGTGGACCGCCTAGATGAAGCTGACGATATTTCCCCGAAGGGTCTGCCAGACGCACCTGTGCCCGACGATGGGCCTAACAGCGAGGATAATTCCGTCTTCCTTGGCGAATCTACTTTTGTTCGATATATGCAGAACGAGAATAGCCCTTCACAATCAGGGTCATCAGCATCAGAAAATGGCAGATTACTCCATCCTCTACCAGCAGCTGGAGATGACGAAAGCTTCGTAGCAAGCTGGGAAAATTCTCGTCGCAATGCCAAAATTGCCGCCCTAAGAAAAGAAGGAGCTCTGTCATTCCCTGAGCCACAAATTGTGGAAACACTGTTTCAGGCCTATTTCCAATGGTTTCATCCTTGCTTTCCCGTTCTGAATGAGCCGGAAATTTGGCTTCAATACAGAAAACAAACACTGTCACCGTTACTTCTGCACGCAATTCTATTTGTGGGCATCACATACAGCGAGGATGCAGACCTACAACGTATCGGACTGTCAAATCGCCACAAAGCCAAATTCATTTTCTACAATAACGCGAAAGACACTTATGATGTGGGATACGAGACCTGCAAGATCACCGTGATCCAGTCCCTCTTTCTGCTCAGCTTCCGACGCGCCGGTGCGATGCTCGAAAAAGATGCTCGCCACTGGCTTGGGGCTGCAATTGGCCTCGCAGAATCAAAAGCAATGCATCGATCGAGTGGATCATTAAATCCCAAGAAGGCTCATCTCCGGAAACGCCTCTGGTGGTCAATATATGTCCGCGAAAGACAATGCGCCGCTGCGTTGGGACTACCAAATCGCGTTCGCGATGAAGATTGCGATGCGGAGGCTTTGAAGTTGGAGGACTTTGAAGGAGCTTTCGATCCTGCGATTCCAGCCATTAAAACGAACGAGTATGCGCTTTATGCGATTGGCATGGCCTCACTTTCGAGAATTCTCGGTCGCATTGTACATTATGGCTATCTACCAAAACACGCTCTGAATGCGGACACGCGAGAGGCAATCAAAAACGAGCTATTCAGCTGGAAGCAACAGCTGTCCCCTGAAATGAATTTGGAGGCAAGCTTCGGGAAGCAGTCAAGTTTGCATACTAATATGCTTCATCTCGCCTATAACAACTTGCTCATTCTTCTTTTCCGCTCCGAATTCATAGGAAGCATGGACGATGGAGTCGAGGGGCAAATGGCCGTGCAAGCCGCAGCCCGGAATGCTCATATCGTGGAAGACCTCCTCGCTCCCCCTGGGCGTCTGCGTTATGCGCAGATTCATGTGATTACAAATTTATTCAACTCTCTCTGCATTCACACCCTACGATTGCGGAGGCTTCTTGAAAAGCCTGAAGAGCCGAGAAGAGCGATAGCCGAGCACCAAGCTAGAATATGCCTACTTGGACTCCGGGAGTTGCAGAAGACTTGGGGTGTGAAGAACTGGGTCCTTCAGTTATTCTTTTATTACCTTGACGAGTCTACCGCTGCCAGGCTCCAGGTGAACGACATATCGCAAGATGGGAAGCCTCCTACAAATGAGAAGACAATAGTCGATGGCTTCCAACCCCAGAATCAGGATGTATCATGTCCAATGCTGAGTCGGGATGATGCGCCAAGTTTCGGGGTCGCCAACCAAGGCGCGATAATGGTCGGTCAGGACGCATCAACAATGAATCAATGGCCTTGGTCATTAGAAGATATGAATCGGTTTTTACACACGCAGATTGAGAGTGGTTTTGCTTTTGGCGAAGGGAACATTTTGAATTTTGACTCCGAGGAGTCTCCCCCTTACGGGAATATGGAGTTCGAAGCAGGCAATACTAATATGTGGCTTACGGGCGATGGTGATCCTTGGTAATGGGAAGGAGTATATGGAATACCTTTGAATTTAATATTATCGTCTTTGACTACATTTACACTGTTGCGACCGTAGTAGTGCCAGTAGCCCCAGCACGACTTATAGAGTTAGAAGCATTATTTTCTCCAAGCCATCACTTCTAGTATTTGAGCAAGGATGAATACACGAAGATGGTTTGCATACGCAAACTTAAATGAATGGTTCAACGTCTCATGGTAGTATTCTCACCGTGTCGCTAAGGAAGTTTAGGGAATTCCTGCCTTGCTCCATAGGTTTTCTGAATGCCGAGAATCTCAAATCTGGATTCGACGGTTTTCAACAGGTTTGAATTATGCTATAGCACCCTTAAGCCTTTTTAGTATACTCTAACTCATTCTACTTGGGTTTTTCTTTGAAACTTGAAAAAATTCATTGTGGACAAGTAACATATCTCATCGTCATCATCACTATTGGTCATCCAACAGGATGCGCCCAGTGGCACATCAGTAAAGCTCTAAACCTTCCATATTCCACCCAAATTTTCAATCTAAATAGCTGCTAATCTCAAAATACAAGTCATTATCTAAGCAAGAGCAATGTTAAACTGGGTACGGCCATCCAGCTCAACCTCGGCGCGAGCACGGCCAGTCTCATCAGCAGTCATGGTCTGACCGTTTCCAAGAGAGTACTTGGAGCCAGTGGCAAGACGCTCGAAGTGCAGCATCTGCTTACCAGCAGCCTTGCCGTTGTAGAGAACAAGGTCCAGAGTCTTGCCATCGTGGCTGTAAGCCTTGGCAACCAAGACGTCGGGGAACTTGCAGTCGGCGAGAAGAGGACCACCCAAGGCAGTAGGCTCAGGACCATAGAGAGTGGCGTTGGCCAAATCCTGGTAGCGCATGAGACGAGCCATGAGGGCAACAACCTGGGTAGTAGCAGACAGTCCCTTGTTGTAGAGAGAGCCGGAGGGAGTGGACTGGACGGGGAAGTACTCTTCGTCGAGCTGCTCGAGGGCATCCTTGCGGATCTGCTCGTCGCCAAACTCGGCGGCAGCACCAGCAACGAAAGCGCGAAGAGCACCAACACCACCCTTGTAGTTACCGGGGTCAAGCTTGTCAGCACCACGAAGGTCCTTGACATCCAGGCGGCCCTTTTCAGTGTAATAAATGTGCTCTTGACGGATGATGGCCCAGACACGAGAACCAATGTGGGGAAGGTAGGCAGTCAAGTTCATGGCGTTGATACAGTCGGAAAGAGTACCAGCGAGACCGGGGATAGTCAGACCAGTGAGTTCAGAACGAATGGGAAGGATACGTCCGTCGGGCTCAGTCATCTCATCCTCAAGGGCACGCTCGAAGCGAGGCTTGATCTTCTCAGCGTAGTCGTTTCCAAGCAGACGAGAAGAAATAATAACACCAGCCATTCCAATCAGGCTAAGAAAAAATAATAGTTAGTAACGTTCCATCAAATTATGTAGTGGGACCACAAGATGTACTTACTTGCACAGGGAGTAGGTCCAGTTAGGCTCGCAAGGGTAGAGGCAGTAATCATTGCTGGCCATGTTGTTGTACATAGCGTCGGCAAGGTCACCGAATGAGCGCTTGAAGTGAACACCATCGGCGATGTGGAAGTCAAGGCAACCAGGCTCCTCGTAGCGGCGGTCACCAGTAGCAGAAGAGTAGAGGCCAATGGCAACACCAAGATATCCAGTGACCATGATGTTGTCGTAGTTGATTGGGTCGTAGTCGGTTGTGAATTTGCCAGTCAGACGCTCCCACTTCCAGTAAGACATGATGCGCTTGGTCAGGGACTTCTCAATAGAGTTGCGGCAAGCTTCAGCAACATAGCCGTGGAAGCCAGGGGCGTAGTGAGTCAGGTACAGGGCCAGACAATCGACAACACCGTACAACTGGTAGCGAACAGCGCCAGTCTGGAATTGATCAATGACATCGTGGTAGCTCAGATCATCGTGTTTGGTCAAGCCACGCTCAACCATGTGCTGAACAAACCGAAGTGTCTTCAAGTCAAGCTCGCGATCTCCAGGGGCAGGGGCAGGGACGGCACCCTCCTGGAGGGACTTGACCTTGGAAGGAAGCCACTTGTTGCGGGCGAGCTGGGTGGAGCGACCGCGGGCGTTAATAGAAGCGGACTTCCAGACAGCCCAGGTGATCAAACCAACAGAGATCACAGCCCAGGCAGGTCCAGCTTGGTCGAACAGAGTCTCACGAGCCATGAAGCCGGCGAGAGCAGCGGAACCAAACCAGACAATCAGAGGGAAGAGGACACCGCCCATAGCGAACCAAACGAAGAGAGTGACCGGAATGCCAACCATAGTGACAACGAAAGAAATCAATGAGGGAATTGTACCGACAGCGATCAGACCAGCTCCAGGGAATAGAAGGCCCAGAGCTGTAGCACGGTACGCTGTGTTTTCCAGATTCTGGAAGCACCAAAGGCCGAACAAGTATAGACCGACATATTGGAACAATGTACGACGCTGGTAGTATCGCTTGGTGGTACCCAGTCCAGCTGATGGAGGAATCAAAACGCCTATACGAATTCAGATTAGTTTAACTTGCTAAGAACCACAAGCTCCACTGGAGCTCGAAGAGGTGTGAAACGACATACTGCTAAGATCGAACTCTCCCCATCCTTTCTGATGCACTGTCTCCCCATTGACTTGAGGCTTCTTCTCAAACTTGTACTGGGAGACGTGCGGGGACACGACTTGAGTCTAGAAAAGACAAGGTATTAGCAAAGCTATACTTCGTTAAAGCTATCCAGTTCAACTCACAGTTGTCGCCATCTTCAATGATGAATTGGTGTGACAGCTTTCGAGTGAGAGGATTGTTCTGCGACGGCTACTGGACTTCTTAAAAGACTATCCTTTATATTACCGAGAACCCAATACTATGCGCTAACTTAATGCTCGTGTACAGCCCGGCTATACTCTACGGACCCAGAGCTTGGGCCCTCGTACCCCGCAAAGAGCAATCGCGGTCCGGATGAAAGTCTGAAAATTGGCTTCAGAAGGACGGGATTGGCACGGGGTGGGCCCGGGAACTATGCATCCGGCCTTGATGATCTACATTCCGGGGTATCATCACTCTAGTTTATCCTTGTATTATCCCCCACGGGGGTCTTATCCCATGACTTTCATCCGGACCGAGGCCGGAGACTGGTCGAGGCCGAGTGTACACGCAGGCCTTGGAGGCGGGATGCAGGAAGACGGCAGAGGGGAACGTGGATCCAATCCTGAGGTTCGTGCTATGTCATAGTCCATGTCGAAAGTTAGCCAGAGAGAACTTGGTCCACGAGCATCAGTTTGAAATCGCATGCGAAGATAGCTCGCCATGGCATGCTGTTACATTGCGGCGTCGATGATCGCCTTCATCATCAACAGCTGCGACGCCCTAGATGTAAATTTGGGCTTGCAATATAATGAGTCCGTTCGACATGGAGACGACCCTGAAGACCAATTACTGTACGAAAAGCAAGACACAACCGAGCGATCGGGCTCGACGATTTTATCAATTTCTGGGATGACATGCGCGGCTTGTACGAATACTGTCGAAAGCGCGCTGTATGATATCGAAGGCGTTGAAAAAGCGCTGGTCTCTTTACCCCTCCAAGAGGCCCGAATTTTCCATGCAACCGACGTCAATCCGAATAAATTTATCGAGGCCGTGGAGAATGTTGGGTACGACGCCAGCTCCGGCGAACGATCGTCTCAGCAGAAAATCGCGACTTTAAGACATACGGAAGAACTTCAATTGCTACGAAAGTCACTCCGAGGGCTTGTCATCTCCTCGACAATGATATTTTCTCTTGGCTATGGTGTGAATCTTACACTCGGGGGATTCTCAAATTCCATCCTTGTTATCGCTCAATCAGTTATTCTTTTTGGTCTGACGACGATCGGTTCATGGCGATATGCTGGTTGGATCTTCCAAAAAGCCTGGTCTGGGGCTTGCAAAGGCCAGCTCAACATGCACACTTTGATAAGTGCTTCAACTTTTATTGGCCTTTTTATGACTGCCAGTGATGTCGTTCGTGGGCATCCTGTGCGATACTCGGACTCCATAATTGGAGTTCTATTGATCATTACGGTCGGAAGATACATGGACCTCTTGTCGCGACGACGTGCAGCGGATACTTTCACTGGCCTCTATTCCCTCATGGATGAGACTGCCTTTGCGAAGCTCAGCTCTCTGAATGTAGGATATCCTCGATCAATTGACATAATTACAATATGTACTAACGAGTGTAGAGACGTGTCCCGACGAACGCTATTCGAGCAGGTGATGAAATTATCATCGAGCCATTCTCTGTCATTCCCTGTGATGGATACATAATTGAAGGAACTTCGAACGTGAACGAGTCTATCCTTACCGGAGAGTCTCTTCCTAAAGCGAAGACGACGGGCGATGTACTTCTCGCGGGTACGCGCAATGGAGAAGGCAAATTAAAGGTCTCCATCCAGCAAGACAACCAAAGGTCATTCCTTTCACAACTTGTCAACAGTATCGAAAGATCGTTGACATCAAAGGCCTCCGCACAAAATCGAGTCGATATTGTGACCCAAAAATTTGTCTCTGTGATTTTTGCGATCGCCATAATCACAGCATCAAAGGATCTTTTCTCGTCTCGTGATCAGGGACTATACACCGCACTTACCACTGCAGGAGAACGTATGATGGTTATCCTCGCTGCAGCTTGCCCTTGTGCTCTCGGTCTAGCTACCCCTTGTGCTGTCATGGCAGGTATTGACGTGGCTTGGCGAAAGGGTGTGCTCATGCTTGAAGGTGGCGAGACGATGGAGACCGTGCAAAATATATCCCATGTTGTGCTGGATAAAACAGGCACCTTGACTCGAGGTACTCCACAAGTGACTGACATGGCTATCTCCAACGCATGGAAAGAGAAGCAGTCCGAGCTTGCGATTTTGATATGCGCCGCCGAAGAGCAGAGTCTTTCATCGCATCCACTAGCGTCTGCTATCTTCCGAAAACTCCTTTCTCTATGCGCAGACGAATGGGGGCGGTACCAAGGATATGGTGAACTGAAAGACTGGAAAGAAATCGGAGGCAGGGGTGTGCAATGCTCCGTCAATAGTGGTCAAGGAGTATGGCGATCTGTATTGATTGGAAATACGAAATCCATGAAGGAAAATTCCATTGGCGGCATCAAAGATACCTCTGCTTTGGACGGCCAAGGCTCGATTGTTTTTGTTGCGGTGAATGGAGAACTTGCGGCATCCTTGATTCTACAGGACACTGTTCGATACGATGCGAAGGACACGGTGGATGCATTGAAAGCCCTTTCTGTTCAGGTTAGCGTGCTGACTGGAGACAATGCAACGGAGGCATGCCGAGTTTCCAAAGAACTGGGGATCCCAGTCGCAGGATCCTGCGCTACTCCTGAAATGAAACTAAAACATGTCCAGACTCTACAGGAACAAGGCCACAAGGTCATGATGGTAAGTTTTCCGAGACATCCGTGTCGCCAAGACTAATTGTCATCTACTAGGTCGGCGATGGGATGAACGATGGCCCAAGTCTTGCCGCAGCAGATGTCGGCGCGATGATGGCTCATGGTAGAAGGTGTTTCACATCTGGTGGAGATGTGTTGATCTTCCAATCTCATCTGGGGGCTCTGCTTACCCTCCTTGATATCTCACGGGCAACTATGAGCCAAGTCTCGATGAATATTGTCTGGGCTCTGGTCTACAACGTGGTCGCTGTAGCTTTGGCAGTTGGTCTTGGAAGCCCGTTGGGCTTGAACATCACACCGTAAGTCTAGAATCTGTGGTAACATTGCATTTAATCCCTCACGCTAATTTTATATCCCTGTCAGACCCATTGCTGCTGCAATGATGTCCGTCTCGTCTATTTTTATTACTGCCCAAGGCCTCCTTCTACGTGCAAGGCTCTCTAGCAAGCACGGTGTATCTAACGAATAAACGATGATAGCTTCCACCTTGATGAATATAGTTCCACTCTATCGCGTCAGATGAATCAAACAATGTTATAGATCTATCTAAGCGACCCTGACAAGCCGCAGTCTCCACTTGCGTGCAGCAATTGTAGATTTGGAATTTAAGAAAAAGCAATTTTAGACATCAAAGCTGCCTTAATGCCATACCCCTACCAACACGTGGCTAGGCTCATTCAAATCCATATTTTATCCTCCTGCAATATGCACGAGCACAGGGTACACCCCGGACCTCGTATGCGGGATCCCCAAAACAGCGCATGGATCGACGCGACCCACACATAAAGATCGGCATGCGAGATACCATACCTCCGTCCCGATCTCAATAAATCCAAAAATTTGGGTCCGGCCCAAACACGGCAGCCCGGTCTACGGGCCCGGAGGATACTCGAGGTAGCCGCGTCCGGGCCCACCGGGACTCGATCTTGGGAAGCCTAACGCAAGCCAGCAGATTTTTCGAAAGCTTCTTACGGCTGCGCCAGGCCCGGGCTCTCAATCGCTGGGTCCGGCCCCAGTCCTACCCCGCCGCCTCACTCTCTGGTTTCACCCCCTTCGCTATTGGGACATCCGGGGGGGGAAGTCGATCATTAACCGTCATTCGTGAAGATCCTTGACCTTCCCTCACGTCCGGGGTGTGATTAGTGAAGCTTGGTCCCTACCTGAGCAAGAACCATCCGTGACGAGACCGCGATCCCGGAGACATAAAGCGTGCTGGGATTCGCCCTTGTCTGGAGCCGCTGTTGAGCTATCAGTCTGTCGAGAATTTTTCTGAGATACAGTCTGCCACCATGTCTTCGACAGTTCCAAAGTACCTTGGCCTTAGCGGCAAGCCTATGGGCATTGCCATCTCAACAATTCTTACCTTCGGCTTCATCCTAGTCGGTTATGACCAAGGTATGTACTCTTCGATGCCGTTGGCCTTATGAGTCTAACCCCCTGCTAGGTGTTATGTCCGGTGTCATCACCACACCTCTATGGTTGAGTACCTTCCCACAAGCAGCAAAGGACTCCAACCTGCTTGGTTTCTGTGTTGCTATCTACGATTTAGGTAAGAAGCATTCCAGTCCACCTTGGAGGAATTACATACTGACTGCATGATATAGGATGTCTTATCGGTGCTCTGTTTTGTATGATCTGGGGTGATAAGCTTGGCCGTAAGAAAGCTTGCTTCATTGGAGGCTTCAGTGTCATCGCAGGTGTTATCATTCAAGTCACAGCAATGCCTACCGACAATGTCCGCGGAACATTGGCGCAGTTCATGATCGGTCGAACCATCACTGGCATTGGCAACGGTATGAACATGGCTACTATGCCTGTCCTCCAGTCAGAGCTTTCTACCAACGCCCGTGGCACCATTGTTTGCCTCGAGTGTGGTATCATCGCGACAGGTACCATGTTGGCCTACTGGCTCAACTATGGTGTTCGCGTTTACTCAACTTCCTTCACATGGCGATTCCCAATTGCTTTCCAGATCGCTCTTTCTTTGGTCTACATGATTGGAGTATGCTTTGTTCCCGAGTCCCCTCGCTGGCTCTGCAAGAAAGAGCGCATCGAGGACGCGACACGCGTCATGGCTGCTGTCAACGGAGAGTCAGAGAACGCAGCCAAGACCCAAGAAGACATTCGTGCTATCGTCGATACCATCCAACTGGAAGAGCAGATCGGTTCCCAGTTCAAGATCGCAGACCTCTTCTCTGGTGGTCCATCTCAGCACCGCCGCCGCCTCTGGCTTGGTGTCACTTCGCAATTCTTCCAGCAGATTGGTGGTTGCAATGCTGTCATCTACTATTTGCCCATTCTCTTCACTGATTCTCTCAACCAAACCTCCGAAGAGAGTCTTCTGCTGGGTGGCATTAACATGATTGTCTACGCTGTCTTTGCTCTCATTGGTTTCTTTACAGTCGAGCGTCTCGGACGTCGCCCTTTGTTCCTCGCCGGTGCAACTGGACAGTTCATCTCGATGGTGATTACATTTGCTTGCTTGATTCCCGGAACACCAGGACCTGCCAAGGGTGCGGCTTTCGGTCTCTTCCTGTACATTGCCTTTTTCGGAGCAACCTACCTTACTGTCCCCTGGCTCTGGGCTGCAGAGATTAACCCTCTTCGCATCCGTGCTAAGGGTGCCGCCATGGCTAACATTGTCAACTGGAGTATCAACTTCCTCGTTGTCATGGTTACCCCTATCATGATTGCCAACATCGGTTGGGGAACCTACCTTTTCTTTGGTGCCATGAACTTCTGTTTCATCCCTGTCGTGTACTGGTTCTACCCTGAAGTCAAGAACCGCAGTCTCGAGGAGATTGACCTCATCTTCGCTAAGGGTTACGTTGAGAACATTTCCAATGTCAAGGCTGCCAAGGAGCTTCCCAAGCTTGACGTCGAGGGCATGGAGCGTCTTGCTGTTCAATACGGTTTGACTAGCGAAACTGGCCTCAAGAAGGACCAGCACGACGGATCGAGCCTTGAGAAGAACTCCGCCGAGCATCTCAGCACTCGTCGCTCTTCTTAATGTTGAGGTCTAATATCAAATATAATAATATACCCGGCATCCTGGTGGGGGATTCCCGGGAGGTTGGAAAGTACGTGGCTTTGGAGTTACTTGTACGAATGACTGTTCTGACGAAAAGTCGATACCAGTTTGATGTGTTCAGATACCATTATGTCTCTCTTGTTTCAATATGATGAATTATCACAAACTTTAATGACCTTCGTAAAATGACCTCTCACAAAATAATGGCAACAGACATTACCGCTAATGTAGCCTTGAACCTTGAAAAGCAATGCCTTCGTCATGCAAAATCTCGCTACAATCACTAGCGCGCCCGCGAAGCCAACTCCAGGGAACAGCGGTTATCTCGGCCATGTTTACAGTTGTATAACCGTTGCATATCCATGAAAATCATGGTTCGTGCCTTCTTACCATAACAGAGCTAGAATGAATTTATCAGCACTCGTAGTCTCAACGATCGTCTCATTGCATCATTCAACAGACTAATTAGGGGGTGATCGGCAATCCAGCAAACTTTGTCGTTGTTCTACTGCATCTACGGAGTGGGTAGCTCTAGTAGGAAGAGCAAGAGTACAACGAACCTCAAGCCGTCCAGGGAAATAAAGCATCCACTTCCAAAATTAAAGGAAGGTAAGCCGTGCCGCGCTTACACCCCAGGTTTCGTCCCCAATTTCCCCAGTCTTTTCCCCAGGGCTGCTTCATGCACGTACGCAAACGGAATCCTCCGCCCCAGTAAGTCCGTGGTGGGTCCGGTCCGTCCACGGCTCTCGCGACGGACTAGAATCCGACTAATCTTTAAATACCCTAGTGGCAGACCAAGCCACCGAACCAGCCAAAAAATCCATTCCCGCTATTGCATTGCAGCTGCATGGACCCCTCTTTCAAAACGACTTTTTGAGTCCCCGGTCCGAGCTGCAGCTTGCTGCGTGGATGTGCGGGTACAGCTGTCCGCGGAGAAAAAGAAAAGTCGTGCCATTTAATACGCCGAACACGATGGGTGTAGCTGTTATTCCCTCCCCCTACATCTGAGATACCGTGTGCGTCAGAAATGGCTCCCCAGACGTCTATTCCCGTGTCGGCCAACGTGCTGGGCCTGATTGGGACGTTGTTCTGGTGCATCCAGCTCTGTCCGCAGATCTGGCATAGTTATCGGCGAAAGTCTACGGAGGGATTACCCACGCTGATGATGCTATTATGGTCTTGGTCTGGGCTGCCGTTTGGGGTTTATGCTATTGCGCAGAATTTCAATATTCCAATCCAGGTGCAGCCGCAGTGTTTCTGTTTGCTGTGCATGGTGAGTTTCGGCCAATGTAAATATTATGCAAGGTAATGGATATATGGAATGCCCCGAAGCGATAGAACATATTGCTGATAAAATCACCAGCAAATGGCCGGCCTGGAAGGTTATAGTTCTGTGCGGGATTATGCTTGCGGTGGTTGCTGCACTGCAGGTGGTATTTGTGTTGTTGATTCGAGGCCCATATCAGCGGGGTCTTTCATGGCCTGTTGAGCTATTCGGCATCTTAGCGTTTATTGTCCTGATTTCAGGATATTTGCCCATTCCGCTGGAATTGATCAAACGGCGGGGAAGAGTCCAGGGAATCAGTCTCATCTTCCTTACGATTGATAGTCTTGGGGCTTTCTTTTCATTGATGTCTCTCGGTATGTCTAAGTCCTCCTTTCTTCTTTGGATATAGCTAATTGCTAGTAGTGGCCCAGAATTCCTTCGATCCATTATTTGGCTCGCTATATGCATTGTGGTATGTTTGTGAAGAACCCCACTTCTGCTGCCTTAAAACTGACTTCTGCAGCTGCACCATCGAGGGAAGCATGTTTTTGTCCCATGGAATTTGGCTTCTAAGAACACGAAAGATACGTGCGCGTGCAAAGGCCGCAGAGGTGGAGTATGACGATTTCCCTGAAGCACAGGAATGGCAAGATAAAGCAATCAAGGTGAATTTGCGTCGCTTCCGGCGCTCCGATCGGCCAGAAGTATCAGAAGTAGCCGTCTAAAGCAGGCTTTCAAGACCTCTAATGCATGATGAATCACGGTTTCTCTACCTATACTCTGTAGTCTATAGTCTAGTCCTCTGGTGATAATCAAAATCTCCACCACGGCGGGCCGGCCTGCACGGAGCCAGCGGACCGCCAAATGTTCATCCCCAGACTATGCATGAGATGGTGGGGTAGAGCAGCTTCAATTTTCCGTTCACGCATCCATATGTCCGGTCCGTTGTCGATCACTCCGTAGTTAGCGAGCCGTCGAATCTTCCGGGTTGGAGATACACTGGCAGGTCCACTCATTCCAATAGACTCTTCCGAACCAAGTTCACGTAGCTGCGCTACACTCCTCTCTGTCTAAGATGGCTCGATGGGCAAAGAACCTGGTCTCCTCTGCTGATGGCGCTGAAGAGTTCGCATATCTCATGAACCAATGCCTCATCCATTACGGAAGTGCCATTTGCAATGGAATGTATGACCACGTCAAGTCTCTAGACGACGACGAACAGAATCCCAATTCGGTGGAAGACGAGATGGAGCACGACACAACGCAACCTCGCAATAACTCGGCGTTAAACAAAGAGTCAGCCCGGAGCTCACAGCAAACGACACCAGGACCGAACGCCGCTTCCACATGCCCGAGAAAGTCACCAAGACCTCCAGTACAAGACGAGCGAGTATCGAAGCGGATCAAGTCCTTTGCAAATTCTGGGACCTCTTCCAAGTCGGATGGATTGCAAGATGAGCATGAAATACACCTGCGCGAAACGATTCAGGGCATGCGGGTCGACGTGGAGGAGCAAGAGTCGGTCCTCGAGTTCGCGAGCATCGCTGGGTTACAGGACGTGAAACTAGCTCTTGAGGAGTTCGCCTGCTTCTTTCTGCAATTCCCACACTTAACTCGGAATTTACGACAGCGATCTACTACAGGGATCCTGCTCTTCGGCCCACAGGGCACAGGGAAGACTTTGATCGTCCGAAGCTTTGCGAAGAGATATGGCATGGCGCTATTTGACATCCGGGCGAGTGCTATCATGTCGAAGTTTGTGGGCGAGTCGGAGAAGTTCATCAGGACTTTATTCAGCGAGATTCGAGCACATGCACCGGCTATTATCCTTCTCGACGAATGTGATGGCCTGCTCTGCGACCCATCTGCCGATGCGATGCAGTCGCATCACTACCGCTTGCTACAAAACGAGCTCAAAAACCAATGGAGCGATCTTATCCAGTCACGAGACGAGGTTATCGTCATCGGCGCCACGAATAAACCGCACGATATTGACATGGACGGCTTCGGTCGGCGACTATCTCTGAAGCTGCGTGTCGACCTCCCCACTGCGGAGGGCTGTCAGGTAATTTTAGAGGAAGCTCTTGGTCGCGTGCGCCATCATCTCGACCCGGAAGATTTCTCTGTGCTGGGATTCCTGTGCCACGAAAAGGGCCTGTCGGGATATGACATCGACGTGCTTGTTGAGGCGATACTGCGCCGCGCAATCCGAAACATCACGGTCGCAGATCACTTTAAGCGAGTGCCATGGGAGGACGGCCACATCATCATCCCCTGCACGTCCGAAGAGCCCGAGGCCATGCAGGGGCCGTGGTCCAGAGTCTCGACTGACGACCCTCAGGCCATTTCCTACCGGCCCTTCGTGTTCAGCGAAGTCGAGGCCGCGATAGGCAGAGCCAAACCGACCGTGGATAACACCATGCGACAAAAGCACGCTGCATTTGCATCTCAGTACAGCGACTGATCGCGCGCTAGCGAGGATGTGCGAATAGTGCGGCGCTACTGGCGTAGTTTGCAGTGGCGACAAATCGAGATCAAAGTTTGGCGGCGCGGCGTGACCCGACAATGCGGACTGCACGGTTATATGCGCGTGCGGGGCCCCGCGCTCTCTTAGCCTTCTTCATTGCTCCCCCACTGAACCTCCCCTCGCTTTCTGGCTTGTTTGTGTATCGTCAACATGTCTGAGGAGTCGGCAGGATACCGTCCGATCAAGCGCATTCGACAGGCCTGCCAGAATTGTCGGTGAGTGACCCGGTCCGGTGGCGAGGGCAGGGGCAGGATGCTAACGACTTCAGGCGCAAGAAGGCACGCTGTACAGGCGAGAAGCCGATATGTGCTCTCTGCTCGCGGTGTGGCCAACCATGCAGTTATTCAGATGAGGACAATTCCTCCAGTCCACCGATCCTGTCGCCAGGGATCAGCAAGAGGCATCTCCATACCCAGCAGCCTAAGAAGTTCGAGGACAATGGCAAATCGGTCGGTCCAGTCGCCCAATTGCTGCTAGCATCGTCATCTAATAGAATTACAGGGCTTTTCAGCGAGACTGGCCGCCCTTGAAAGCCAAATGGGCGAAATGGTGCGCAGTGTAAAATCGTATGGCCTATTCGCCTCCCTCCGCCTCGGAGCCACAACTAACAGGTCGTAGGATTGAACGCACTCTGGCACAGTCATCAAACACACCGGCTACACAGCCACAAAATTCTCACACAGAAGGAAGTGCTGGGCCTAAGATGGTCCTGGATTCGGACATCGTGGCTCATTCCTCGAATCCCTACAATCAATTACCGCCCCCTGATATCATCCGCTCTGCTGCAGATCTTTACTTCCGCTACTGTCACAACCAACCCTATTCTCTGTTTCACGAAACCAGCCTGCGAAATCGTATTGAATTCAATGAGCTCCCTACTCACCTACTGTTTGCCCTGGTTGCAAGCACTGTCCGCTACTCCACCGACCCCTTTTTCAGCGACAAGAATGCAGCCGTCTCGGCTTATGCACACCAGTCATGGAAGGCCATCGTCATGCCATGGAACGGCATCCAAAGTGATGCAGAGTTAACAATTGTCCAAACTATATTGCTGCTGGCGATAATTGACTATACAGGTAAGACCTTCGCAGCGCTTATCATTGCTCTCCCTAACAGCATGAAATAGATGGTCGCACGCAGGCCTCCTGGATAAAGGTAGGCCTTGCAATTCGCTTGGCTCAAGACTTCCGCATGATGGTTGAGCCAGACAAGAACCTTTCTCCTGCCCAGCAAGATGAACGCCGTCGCGTCTTCTGGTCTTTCTACCTGTGCGACAAACTCATTTCTTGCGGCCAAGAGCGACCAGCGGCTATCCTCGACGAGCACTGTAAACTGTCTCTTCCCGGAGGCGAGAGTGAATGGCGAGCAAACCAGTACCAGGAATCCCCGAACCTCGAGCAGCTTATTGAGGACGACTCAGCCACCGGGCTAAACAAATTGTGCCCTTTCTCCGTTTCGGTTGTCATGGCATCTCTGCTAGGTCGCTGTGCTCAGTATGCCCTTGGCGAGCAAGAAGATCAGGCCCCTGGGGGTAGAGTTTTGCCATGGAACCCACGATCAAAATACTCTTCTATACATTCAGCGATTCTCCAGCACGAGTCTGAGCTAGGTCTGAACGAGCCGCTTGCTACCAAGGTCGCGCGTATCTGCCTAGCAGAAGATGGTTCAATCGACCAACACAAAGCTGCCCCCTTAGCATTCTCTCGAGCATTATTCTACCTTTGTCAGTGTCTGTTATATCATCCCTTCCTCCTCAAGAGGCGCTTGGCACATATTGGTCAACGCACACCTCAAAGCTTCCTGGCGCAATCCTTCATCGCCTGCAGAATGGCAGCGTCCTCTCTCTCGCGCCTAATGGATGACGTCAAGTCACTTTGCTGCGGAACCCTGACAACATCTTACGATCCATTTTACGGATATTGCAATATGATTGCAGGTGTCATTCACGCTCTTTTCCTCGAAGATGCCGACCCAGCCGTCCGCGAGATGGCCGGCGCATCATTAGACGTCAGTCTCGAGAACCTCAAAGAGCTTTCATGTTTCTGGAATAGCTGTGGTATGATGAAGCAGCGACTGGATGACTTCTGCGTCAACCGACCGAGATACGCAACGCTCGTCGATCCGACCGCCCAGGAGCTAACATTGACATCAACCGACGCAAACGATCTCGCCGAGTGTTTGGACTACGCTCGTATTTCCACACCCCGTCGGAAGATGCAGCCAACTTCAACTTCAGCAACTGCGGCCCCTGCTGATCCGGGTATTCTTTCCCATCTCCCGAGTCCGTACTTCGAGGAACTCGTCAACCTCCTTCCCTTCACGTCCAGTCGGCCTGTCAGCCCTCCCCGGTTCGACACACTATTTGTGCAACCGCCGCCTTTTGACTCAAGGATTAATCCTCAAACTGGTGCAGCATCACACTTCTATTGACTAGATCAGTATCCTCTGAAAGAGGAGGTTGATTAAATGTTCATGATATGATACCTCTAATGGCGTGCTATTGGGAGTTTTGCGGGTTAATAATCGAATTTCGCGAGTTTACGGCGGAGGCCCTTTAGTTTACAATAATCAAAATTAACATACCATTAAGCTCAATTTGCATGGATCCTCCCGAAGGGCTATGCAATCCTCCATATACTGTATCTGGCCTGGTGTGTGAATTTGCATACGAGTATACCTATCACTTTCCAAGGTTCCGACAACGTGTAGCTACTCAGTAGTACATAATGACCTTCTGAGGTGGCTTCCTGAACAAGGACCGTATTTTATCAAGCTCGTTCACGAAAAGAAATTACACCATGAAGCCCGGTTTGCATCCAGGAGATGATTATCGCACCATTGATGGAAAGATGCAGACGCAATTCAAGAAAGGTTCCATGATCATATCGACCAACGCAATATCCCGCGATTTAAAAGACATGCGTTTGCTCTTTTGATCCATTGGGACCGGGACAAAGTCCGTGAGGGATCTATACGCAGATCTGCTACTGCCGCAAAAGCGCCGGGGCGAATTCCGCGGTCATTACCGCTAGTTGCAATATAAAGTCGCAAATATGTGACTACCAGTCCTTTTTACCATTTTATTTTCATCACCATAAGGAATAATTATTTTGGGTGGCAATAAAATAACAACTAGTGCGTCTTTTTTCAATTCCGCCTCGAAACTACAATCAAAATGGCCGACCAGTCCTTCATGTTACATGGTCGAACATACTCCGTTCCACGCCATCCCACAGTCATAATCTGCGTCGACGGCTTCGACCCCGAATATCTCTCTCAAGGCATCAAAGATGGAATCCTGCCAAACATTTCCCGCTTCGTCAAGGACGGGTTCCACGCAACAGCAAGGAGCTGCATGCCCTCTTTTACAAATCCCAACAATGTGTCCATAATAACCGGACAACCGCCATCTGTCCATGGAATTGCAGGGAATTTCTATTTGGATAGGCATACGGGCAAGGAAACCCTGATCGAAGACGATTCACTGCTCCGTGGGTCCACGATCCTCGAACAGGCATCGAGACTCGGCGTGCGCATCGCGGCGATCACCGCCAAGGACAAGCTGCGTCGAATCTTAGCGCATGGTCTTTCTCCTGAGAGTGGCGACATTTGCTTTTCTTCTGAGAAAGCTGGTAGCTGCTCTCTCGCAGAGAATGGTATCGAAAATGTCGAGGAGTGGATTGGTCGAAAGGCACCTAGCCAGTACTCTGCAGATCTGTCGATATTTGTCCTTGATGCCGGGATCAAGCTGCTGGAAGAGGCTGGTATAGATCTCTTCTATCTTACTCTTTCGGATTATGTACAGCACAAGCATGCACCGGGGACACCGGCTTCTAATGATTTTCTGACTCAACTGGATCAGCGGATCGGCAGGCTGGTTGATCTTGGTGCCATTGTTGCAGTGACAGGTGATCACGGGATGAGCGCAAAATCTGATGCTCATGGGAAGCCAAACATTGTGTTTCTGGAGGATTTGCTGGTCGAGAGATGGGGAGAGCATTGTGCAAGGGTTATTTGCCCCATTACGGATCCATTCGTGAAGCACCATGGAGCACTTGGCTCTTTTGTTCGAGTCCATGTGAGAAGGCAGGACAGTGTCATGGATATGATTAACTTTTGCAAGTTGATCCCACAGTTTGAATTGGTTCTGGATGCCCTGGAAGCTTCGAAGGAGTTGGATCTGCCACTTGACAGGGAAGGGGACTTTGTTGTTGTGTCTCGCAAGGATACTGTCATTGGCAGTCGTGAGAGCGACCATGATCTATCCACAATCGGAGACCATCCTTTGAGATCTCATGGTGGCCTGTCAGAACAACAAATTCCACTTCTCCTATCACGGCCGGTTTCGAATAAACAAGCCACTACCAAGAAGGATTGGCGGAACTATGATGTTTTCGATGTAGCTCTTAACTGGTAAACTTTGAATACAATTCTCATGTTCGCTGTTAAGGACTTAAACTCTCCATGAAGTCAAATCCAAACCCCATCATCTGGCTGTTTTGAAGATCGTATGCCCCTAGAAAATAAGGGTCAAAGCCCAGCTCGGAATTTAAATGCTCTGTTGCAGGCAATGGCGGCACTTGAGAAACATCTATAGGCTCTGTTCGCATCTGATCAAACTGATTGACGAGGGTTTGGATTCCTTTTGAAATGCTCGCAAGGATGTGGCGTGGGTGCAGATTTGATGCGACAGCACGGAGAGCGTTGACGGTATTGTCCAGCGTGGTCTTAATCTTGATTGGTTCCAACTGAATATATTGGGATGGATTGGAAGAAACCTTGATGAGAAACACAACAGCAAACGTCATCATCACATCGAAGTAAGCGGGGAGTCCGTTAAGAAATGATTGGATCTCCGTATCATCTACCACCGACCGTAGGATAGACAGTGCAGAGAAGACGGCACCATTTGCAATCTCATCCAGCTCCATCGATATTTCTGGCGACGCGGAAGTAGAGCTTCCAGATGAGATTCCTCGAAATGCATGAGAATAGAGGTACAGCTTTGCAAAGTGGTATTGGAGCATGACACCCTTGCGAGGATAATTTCCAACGTGGGCATTAGGCACAAAGCGATCAGACCATTCTGCACGCAGGCTATCCAGAGCTAAGCCGAATTTTCTCAGCTGAGCAATATCCGTGTCAGTAATTGAGCGCTCAGTATCAGTGCCGAATGTATCGAATACGCTTGTAAGCAGGCTCCAGCGAGTAACTTGACTCACTAGACGGGAGTCGTCTTCTGTAGCGTGCACACAGCCGGAAAAGGCTCTGGCCTCGCGAATTACTTCGCATTCTCGAGTCATTGGGGGCCTTCCAAACGCAATCGATGCATGATGATCACACGCGTATACATGGTAGTACAGTCGAGTACGAATGTAGTGCGTCTTGTCGCCACTCATGGCCTTAGAGAAGCTTCTGTGGAGTTGCATATCCGTAGCCATGCGTACTGCAGCTGCAGTCAGGGGCCAGGATAGATCAGTGAGCCAAAATGCGCCGATGCAGAGAGCTCGCACACTCTCGATAGAGCCTTGGGCAAAACTTTGTTTCGCGGTAAGAGCGATAAATTCTGCTCGACAGGCGTCGAAGTCCTCGTGGTTTGAGGCGTAATGTAAAGCACCAATGGTACATGTCGCGGCAATCAAGAGGGGAGATACCTCCCGAGTACCCTCGAATGTTACTGTACTATGGTCTCCGAGGATACGGTAAACGAAATGGTCTAGCCGCTCTTGGTATCTGGAAAAATATAGCTTCGCATTCGAAAGGCTGATTATTCCTTTGGTGATCAGATCTGCATGGCCAGTTGGCGCAGTTGGCGCTGGCGATATTTGAGTGATGTATGACCCAGGAGCAGCTCCAGGGCCGATTTCTGGATCTATAACAATATCCCAGCCATTTTCTGATGGCTGAGGATTTGACTGATCAGAAGATCGCGTGGCAACGTTCAAGCCACTGCATGTTACTTGATGGTCGCTTGCCGCAGATAATGGCTGTTTATTGTCGCCTACTGGGGTGCCGGTAAGCTGAGCGATTGCCTCTTGAAGCATCAGGACTTTCTTCTCCATTGTATGCTTCCATCTAAACTATAGGTCAGTAAACTAGTTAATCAGGTTATCCCTGCGAAACACACCCTGCGTCGCTTTCCAGTAGCATTTGCAAGCTCCGGTTGACGGTGCACGATAGCCCACGTTTCTTGCATCTCGTGCAAGGGGGCTGAGCCCCTGGCATGTCACATTTGATCTTTTGCTTCCGGCATGTCACGCAGCTCGTTATCTTGCGGCTAATCTCTGGCGGCTTCGGATCGCCGAACGATTCTCGTAGCTGCCGTACAGGCGACGACGGTCTATCAGGATCAATGTGACCCTCCATGTTCTTGTGTATTCAAAGACAGATTCACATTAGCCTTATTGGTAGCATGTCATGGTATGAGGTTGAAGTTGGAGCATCCAAAGTCAGAAAGACTAACCGGAGTTCATCCCGGCTCTTCCGTCTCGGCCAACCAGAAAATATGCTGCCGTGCGGGACCCGCGACGGACTTCGCCCCGGCAGTCTTCCAATTCCACGCATAGCTAAAAATGGTTAATTAGGGATGCTTTCCAGGGTTGACACTACTTTTCTGGCCATGCTTGGCACTTGCACAAGAAAATAAACATTTTTAAGAAACTCAGGCTCATCATATGACGAGATGAATCAATTTTTGTCTCGAAGGATCGGCGGCTCCTTCGCAACGGGCATAGTAGAGGATCATCTCTAATTTGGCTCTTCTTTGGATGAGAGATGCAGACAATACATAGCTTCATCTTAGTTTCAATTATCTAAGAGGCGTGTATCCTTTATTCGACATGGTGCCACTCTATATATCAGGCAAGCCTCTTCCCTGCACACCTTGGGAATATGAGATACAGGGCGTAAAAGTGAAAATTGTAAGCAGTCATTTCATTATTCAATTGGTTTAGATGCTTTCAATCCAGGATCGAGCCTAGTAAATCTAGAGGGTGGTCCACTCGCTTACCGACCACGCACGTTTGTTATTGAGTTTGGCCCCCAGTTGTGTAATCCGAGGAACCCGAGGACTACCTCGCGAAAGGCTCGGATTTCGAGATGATCCGAGGTTCGCCGTCATGATCGACAGAAATCCGAACCAGACGCGAACACTTCACTTTCCCACCTCGCTTGCCATGGAGCCGAGCTCAACACCCCGGCGTGCCCACGTCAAGTCCAAGAATGGCTGTCATGAGTGCAAAAGGAGGAAGGTCAAGGTGCAAGCCAATCCAGTCTGTCCAAACGGAGATCACGCCAAGCTAATTTTGTCCATATTATAGTGTGACGAGCAGCAGCCATCTTGCCGAAATTGTAAAAGACGTGGGGAGACATGCTCATTAGTGTCCAATTCAGTCGGCCCGGAAGAGAATCGCTGGGCAAACTCAACTCGATCCCATACGCCGTATTCATTGTTGGATGATAACGGCAATGATGGGACACTGAATCTCACAATTTTGGACATGGAGCTTCTACATCACTACAGTATATCGACATCTCTCACGCTCTCGTCTGATCCAGTTGTCCGCAGCTATTTCGTTGAGAGCGTCCCGCGATTGGGCTTCTCGCATCTATATGTGCTGCATTCAGTTTTGGCACTCGCGGCGTCGCACTTGGCGCATTTTCGACCCGAGTCGCGACAATTCTACTACGCTCAAGCCAAAGCTCACCACACAAAGGCCACTTCCATGGCTGCGCCTCTTTTGGGTAATCTCTCGCCGAATGAGGCAATACCTATGCATTGCTTCAGCATTATGACCTTGTTCATCGCCTTTAGCAGCCTCAAGGACGAGGATGATCTTCCTCCAGATTCCGATGATATTTTGCCAAGTTGGCTCCCCCTCTTTCATGGTGTCCGCACTGTATTAGAATCAAACAATCGCGCCATCTTCTCATCACCCATCGCCTTCCTCTTCTACTCGGCCGATCTGAACGAGGTCTGGCATTTCAAGCAATTGGAAATTGAAGCCCTGATGGAGTTCCAGAACTACATTCGTGAAAGCAATTCGGACGATGAAACACGGCAGCTCTTACTTGGGGTGTTCGAAGACCTCAGGCGAGCTCTATATTTCTTTTATGGAGAGGAAAATAGCGAGAAGGTTAAGATGTGTAGTTTGTTCACCTGGCTGTACAAAGTCCCAGACGAATTTCTCACTTTGCTGCGAAGTAGAAATTCCCAGGCGCTTTGTATTTTAGCCTTCTTCTGCGTGATTATCCATCGGCTGGAGTACAATTGGTGGTTCCAAGGCTGGGGAACACACTTGATTGACCGCATATATACTGCTCTGGATGAACCTCATCGCTTCTGGATAAAATGGCCAATCCAACAAATTGGATGGATTCCAAAACGTGAGACGACCGCGATAACGCATCATGGCATACCACCAGTCAGATGAAATCACTTAATGAGCAAGACAGTGATCACCTGGTCATAACTTATGTTTGCTCTAGAAGGTCGATCTATGTAGCTGACACCTGCCACAGAGAAACAAGAATTGAAATACGCTAGTTTAATTTATTGAGGCTCACCAATGCATTACCAAATGCTGCCAATGCCGAAAAACAAGAATATGCGAGGGCTCGGGTTTGGCCTCGGGTTACTTCGCAAGTGGCCCCGATTGGTCGGCCGCTGCATCACCAAAAGAAAAATGGAGACTCCTTCAATATTATCATCTACTACGGAGTATTAACGGGCTGAATCCTGCGCCAATACGTCAACTGTCGAATATTCGGGCTCGGCTTAGCTTCGCATAGCCCTCGCAAATTGCCGCTTTGGTGGTTTGCGCAGGCTCTCTCTATAGATTCGAAAACTATAAGATGACCATGCTCTCCGGATGTATTGCTCAACCACACATCCTCCAACGTTGAACTCCATTGCGCATTTGAAATCATCAATTGATACAAAGTCAGAAATTTTCCACCATGCTCTTACATCTTGCGCTCGCTTGTTTTCTTCCGACCACCTTGGTCGCGGCCCTTGCTTCTGGAAGCGCCTGCCCGCCTGCTGAGCTCTCTGTGCGCCTCCCACCGTACCTCGATCATGCGCTCAATGCCAGCAACACTTCCTCAGCATCCTGTCCCCCCAGGTCCTCTTTCGTGGCTCCTCCTACTGGCTTCTTCGCCGGCACTTGGTCCATTAGGAACACTTCTTCGACATCTTACCGTGCTTACGGTAACTTGCAGTGGGACCTTACACCCGCGATGGCCAGCTGTGCGAAGAATGTCACCAAGGCCTGTCCTGCAGGCACAGTCGCAGGTGTCCTCAATGAGCTCACGACTTGGGCGCCAGCCGATAACAAGACCGCTCTCTGTGGTGCCATTGGTGGAGGTGGCCGTGAGGTGGCTTCTGTTCGGGCCTACGATACGCCTCGCCGACTGACTTATCCGGCTTTGAACTCTGACTGGGATGCCGTGTTCGATAACACAATCACGGCAGGTCCTGGAAAGGGGTACATGCAAACTTGGTCGGTGGTCTACTGGGGATTGGATGCGCAAGGCATGCCTTTCATGATAGCGCATGAAGCCCCGGCCATTTACCCCACAGGACAGGTTGGGACCCAGGCTATGCATGTCATCAGTATCAACTCAGATGGTCCAGATGAGGCATCGTTGGAAGATGTATTGGAGGCCATAGTTAATTTGGGGCACAACGACTTGACAGCTCAGGTCAAAAACTTGGGCGCAACCAAGTGGGACGAAAACTTGAAAGGCGGACCAGCAATTTGTGGCTCGAAGTGCCAAAGCAATGAACCGAAATAGAGGAGATATAGCATGTTCTTCTGTGAGGTAGTTGAGGATTGTAATAGGTTCTGGTGCGAATTTGTGGGGGAATCTCTTGCATTCGATTCTATGTAGCATTTTGTGAGATGAGAAATAAAACACCGTATTCAGCGGATATATATGGCATTGAATATAACATTCCAAGGTTGAAAGCCAACTGATACAAGATCTCAGGCACAGCACAAACTTATCTTAATAGAAGTTGATTAGTTACATAATTTGCGGTGCTTGGACTAAATATCTGAACTGTCCTTAGCTAAACATCTCTGTGACCAGGCCAGGTCGATCAAGGGTGTGCTCAATTCTACTCGGTGATTAAAAGTGGCGCGGGGATGAGCACTAGAACGGGAAGAGGCCGCTAAGAGCTGCCAGACATTATCCAGTACATATGTCAACATTTTACACGCATCCCAATCGTTGAAACTCTCCAAGACAGCGCACCGGACAATATTTATCGAAATATTCATGCTGGATAAGTTCAGCTATACTCAATCGTCTCTAAATTATCCATTCGGCGGTATTTTGGAATTGTCCGTTCTCTATCCCCCATTAACGAACAAAGCGGAATTAGTAATTCAAAAGAACGATCGATGAGTGATTCGCGCAGGCCATTGCGCCATTCCGAATACTTTGATGCCATAGGAGCCCCTCTAGTCACACCACCATAGTATACTGTAAATTGTTGAGACTCGCCAGAAATACTCCATCCGAAAGAGACTCGCGTGGTATCTACAGCTAGAAGACGCAATCCACTATGGGCTTGCGTGATTGCGCATTTCAGTATAAGAACATTAGACAGCCAAGAGATTTCTTAGAATAAGACAGTTCTAAATCTTCTCATAGTATCTTTCAAGATGCCTACCGAATTCATCAGTGTCACTTTCCCCAACCCCTCCAACGAGCTTAACCCCATTCCCCAAGCTCCTATTGACCCCGAATTCCTCATTCGGTATTCTCGCTCTCTGGACGACTATGAATTCAACTACACTTTGATTCCATACAACTCATCTTCCTTCGACCCATTCACAATCGGCGCAACTATCGCCGCGGTGACAAAGAAGCTTAAGATTATTATTGCCCTCCGCCCAAACACACTATACCCCACCGTCGCAGCCAAGGCTCTCGCAACCCTAGACCAGCTGAGCAACGGCCGCGCAGTCGTCCACTTTATCGCCGGTGGAAATGACACAGAGCAAGCTCGAGAGGGCGATTACCTCAACAAAGAAGAGCGCTACGACAGGCTCGAAGAGTACCTGAAGATTCTCCGTCGTGTCTGGAGCTCGAAAGAGCCCTTCGACTGGGAAGGAAAATACTACCAGTTCAAGAACTTTGTTAGCCATGTTCGTCCAGTTAATGGCACCATTCCTGTTTCCGTTGGAGGCTCTTCAGATGCTGCATACCGTATTGGTGGATCGTTGGGCGATATCTTCGGTCTCTGGGGCGAGCCGTTGAAAGAGACGAAGCAGCAGATCGATCGCATCTACGCTGAGGCAGCTAAAGCTGGTCGCCCAAGAGAAGAGTATCCTCGTATTTGGGTGACTTTCAGACCTATTGGTATTTACCCATGATTCCTTTTACATGATCTAAATGCTAACTTATCTGGTTTAGGCGCGGAAACTGAGGAACTTGCTTGGAACAAGGCTTACAGTACCTTGGACGCATTGAATCGCAACCGTGAAGCAGGCCTCGGCAAGCGAATTCCAAACCCAGGTGCCCCTCAAAATGTAGGCTCTCAGCGACTACTTGATATCGCTTCTCGTGGGGACGTCCAGGACCGAGGTCTATGGTATCCCACTGTCACCGCCGCAAATGCCCAGGGCGCTACAACGGCCTTGGTTGGTTCCTGGCAGACAATCGCGGATTCCATCCTTGACTACGTGGATCTTGGTGCAGAGCTTATCTCTATTCGCGGCTATGATAACTTCAATGACTCGGTTGATTATGGTCGGTTTGTTATACCGAAGGTGCGTGAAGGGCTGAAGCAGCGCGAGAATGGCACTTCGGCTTCACAGTGATCTTGAAATTTAGCTTTATTTGAGTTTTTGCATGTGCATCTCCAATGAGACTACGATTACAAGCATCTTGCCAAGAATAGATCATAGTAAAGCTTCAAAGTACAGCGTGAATGTTTTCAATGCAAAGAAAGTTGATTGACAAGGTCTAGACTTGCACAATATGCTTACATGGCACAGCTAATCATCAATGCAAACATGATTTCCCATACGAACTTAGACTCCATGCATTTATAATGTCATAATGCAGGTCAATAAAGACCTATTTTTGTGTGCGATATTGAGAACCGCAATTCCTCCCATCTATTCCTTGAGACGATAAACTAATTCTCGAGACGAATGCTTCGCTCGCCCTTGATGAGAGTCTTGGTGACTTCATCCAGACAACCCGCTGCAGCGGCAAAGAAACCCAGGTAGGATCTGCTGGGATCCAAAACCCGACTGAGGTATTCAGGGTGGAACTGGACACCCACAAACCATGGGTGATCGCGTATTTCAACGACTTCCATGCGTTCGCCCTTTGTATCTTTTCCGACGAAAGACAAGCCGGCTTGCTCGAGGTCAGCAACCATCTCAGGATTGACCTCATAACGGTGACGGTGTCTTTCGGCGATTTGTGGGACGCTTGGTCCGTATAAGGCGCGGAGGCGAGACCATTCGGTGCCTTTTTGGAAGACTGTCAGGTGCTTTCCAAGACGCATTGTGCCGCCCAACTTGGCTTTGTCGACCTGCATTATCATGTTAGTAGAGTCCTCGGGCGAGAATTAGAGATGGACTTACGTCAGGCATGAAGATAATAGCCTGGTTCTGGGACTCTGGATGAAGTTCTTCACTGCCAGCATCCTTAATTCCCAGCACATTGCGAGCGTACTCAATAACCGCCAACTGCATTCCAAGACACACGCCGAGATATGGGACCTTCTTGGTACGGGCCCAGGTGATTGCCTTGAGCATTCCTTCTGTTCCTCGGGTGCCAAAAGCTCCGGGCACGAGCACACCTTGAGCAGTGCACACAGCGTGCCATGCTTTGTGGTACTCCGCGGGCGAAGACTTAAATGTTTCTTCCTCCAAGTGCGAAGAGTCCACCCAGACGACCTCGATCTTCTTGTGACAGAACATAGCCGCATGCTCAAGAGCCTTCGACACACTGATATAGGCATCCTTCAACGATGTATACTTTCCTACCAATGCAATCGACACAGTATCGCGAAGGTAATCCTGACCCTGAGCCAACTTCACCCAGTCTTTCCAGCCCTGAACGCCGTCGTTCAATTGCTTAGGCTTCCTTTGAATGGAATTTAAGTCAAGCAAGTCACTGATGGTCTCAGTAAGCTTCTGTCTCTCAAGAAGCAACGGCACGTGATAAGTGGTAGTCACATTGTGCACGGCAACAACCTGCTTCGCGTCCATAGAGCACATATTCGCAATTTTCTGAATAGTTCCGCTCTCAAGAGGCTTCTCGCAACGGCAGGCAATCAAGTCAGGGTTCAAGCCGGCGCTTCGGACATCACTGATGGCTCTTTGTGTGGGCTTGGTCTTCTGTTCCCCGTGGATCAACGGCACGTAGGATACATGGATCTGGAGAAAATTGCCACGTCCGGCACGGCGCTGCAGCTGGCTAATCGCATGGATGAAAGGAGCACTCTCAATATCGCCCACTGTTCCACCCAACTCGATGATGCACACGTCTGGTTCAGCACCGGACTCGTCGACGGGGATCTTGGCGACACGCTCAATCCAATCCTGGATAGCGTTGGTGACATGGGGAACAACCTGGACTGTCTTGCCGAGGTAGTTTCCCACACGCTCTCTCTCAATGACCTGTTGATACACTTTGCCGGTCTGGTGTCAAAAGGTCAGCGTCGTTGCGGGGCCAGCCGTTCGTCGTTGAAGGCTTGCTCACGGTAATATTGTGGTCCCGGGTCAGGGTTGTGAGGAGGTAACGCTCGTAGTTACCCAAGTCGAGGTCCATCTCGCCGCCATCGTCTGTAACATACACTTCACCATGTCTGCAAAAATTCAACGATGTTGACATTAGTCGGTGTGTCCATGTTTCTCGGCTGTCAAGACTCATTGGGATTAAACTCACTCAATTGGGGACATGGTACCCGCATCGATGTTAATATAAGGGTCAATCTTGATGCTCGAAACCGTCAGACCACTGGTCTTCAGAAGCAAACCAGTGCTGGAGGCAATGATGCCCTTGCCAACACCGGAGATGACACCTGTAGACCATGGTCAGCCATTGGCTCAAGGGTCACAGATCAACTGATAGAACTTGCCGCCAGATACCAGGACGTACTTCATTTTGACACAAAGAACCACCTGGTCTGGGGTGTAAGAAGAAGAGATGGTGGGGAAGCAAAGAAAAAAAGCTATAGCAGCAAGGCGGTGGCAGAATCTGGGAGTCACGCGCTAACCGGTTTTGGTCTGTTATTGTTTCATATAGATCCAGGCAGCAATTGCTGCCTGCGCTTTGTTTGCTATAATCTGAAGAATTCAAGGGAAGAGCAACATATTCTGTCATACATGATTCATTGGGAAATTCGGATGTGACGAGGATCTACCGTTAGACGTGGAGTTGTGCCTCTGACTTTCGCCCCACAAGAATTCCGACGCGACGCGCCGATAGCCGATAACAGCAATTGCTCTCCTGCGCTATTTTCTGTGGCCAGACTCGTCTTGATTCTCAGTATCTTATGCTGATGCAAAGTATGACTGTCATTGTCTACCAATGTGCTATAGTATTCATACGAACCCAACACTTATACGTCATCGAGATCGAGGCATTCCAATAGAAAAGACATGGAATCCAGTCATCGAACAATGCTCGTCCTTATTCCTCAAACGCAGACGCTTGGACACCATCCCTCCATACTTTCTTGACCGGCAGGCATAACGAGTTCGGATCCGCAAGAGCGGACAGTACATCTCCACTCATCAACACCAGATCCGCCTTCCGGCCGATCTCGATTCGCCCGCGATCATTAAACCCATATCGTTCAGCGGTTAGACTTGTCGCCGATCTCAAGACCTCAATTGGTGCCATACCAATCTCAGTGGCCAGCAGATACATCTCCATGTGAACGCCGAGGCCATATGCAGTTCCTATCTCCCGCCCAGCTGCATCTGTTCCAACGAGAAGAGGCACGTTGGCAGCATGTAAAGCCTTAACAGACCGATACGCGTGAACAACACTCGACTTGGGGCGTTGAGAAATAGCAAAGCCGACAGGTCTTCCAACTGACTTGTTGAGAAGCATTCGCTGGGCAAATGGATCGTTGGTGAATTGGCGCTGGAGTTCCTCGCCTTCACCTGTTTGAGAGCCACATAAAGCCAAGGTCGGAGAGCAATGGGATTTTTGAGCCTTCATCAGCTGCACAAACTCGTCGCTCGGGGCTTGGTCGAGAAATATGTGGGTGAGGCCATCCGCGCCTGCTTGGATGAGGGCCAGCGCTCCAGCGTGGCTGAAGGCATGGCCCATGGCTATCACTCCACGTTGGTGAGCCGCCTCAACTACTGCTTTCTGGACGTCCATTGGCGGGAGCGGGAGGTCCATGCCAATGCTATCGCCGACTTCGTGGAACATCTTGATATAGGATGCCCCGTTCTCTTCGACTTGTTGTCTCACGTATGGCTCTGCGTCTCTAGGTGTCTTCAGCTTCGGCCAAGTAGAGATGATCTTGTCGGCAATGCATTGGCCATTTGGTACGTGATCGAATTCCTTTTTCATGACCGGGATAGGCCAGCCACCTTCGATGACAGCACCAAGGCCTGCGCATTTGAAATCAGAGTACAATCCTTTCTTTGTAGGATCTTCTGCCATCTAGGAAGTGTGAGTCAACTCTGGAACCTAACGGTAGATCTGTGACTTACCTCTTTCAACTTCTTATTATCCTTCGGGTCGTTGTGCATATCACAAACAGTAGTCACGCCGAACCGCAGCGACTGCTCAATGCTTTGCACGTTCCCGCCGAGAGCATGGATATGACAATCAATCAACCCGGGGACAAGAGTATCTCCTGGGAAGGAGTATACATGCTCGGCATTGCCTTCGAAGTCACCTTCACCAACTTGTGCAGTCTGACCTGCTTGAACCCGAACGAAACCTCGGTCGATAATCCGATCCCCTGTAAAGATTTTCACATCCCGAACGACGAAATTTCGTTCAACCATTACGCCTGACGTGACAAACTAACAGTTTTCCTTGGCTTGTTTGGATTGGAATTGATCAGTATGTATATCACTAAGTCCTTAGCCGAGTAATCTGTTTGCCAGAGAAGGCCTCTTTAAGAATTCCCAGGCACCGTATCGCGCGACCACTCTTCTATTGGGCCCCATTGAATAGGTCGGTGTCTCAAAATTAAAATCTCCGATATCTTGAAGACGGGCAAGTCGCGCGTCCGAACGGCCGCTTTCATGACGTCAAACTCGGGCATAGTGGGCGCCGAGGCCGAACCTTTATTTTTGAACGGCCCATCGAGTACTAGGAATTGGGGATTCCTTGTATCTCCGCATATCTCAACGTTCAAAATATAAGTGAAGTCGAGGCCCTCGAGGCCCAAGAAGTCTATCTTGTTGGGAGATGATCTGAGCCGAGAGAAGATCGAAGATCATCAGTTCGAGCCAATGCCGGCGATAATCACAGAACATTTCTTAGCGATCAATCGTTCACGGTGCTCGTCTCTTTAGCTTCTTTAGATAAGTCATCAGTGCTTATGACTTTATTTGAAGCCAGATTACATTATCTTCGCTATACCCCCGCTCACGTGCACGGACAGTCCCCGTAACGACTGACTGGGGTTGAGCTATAAGACCAAGGCTCGCAAAGCACGAAGACTGTGACTAGACGATGTGACATTTTGATCATTCGAGGCTAAAACATATGCATTCTTGCGATAATGACTAATTGCTTCATGAGTAATGGCTGAGGAGTCAACCTGACCGCTAGAGAAAATATTACGCAGGCAGGACTCGAGATCCTACTTTAGGCAAGCTATCCGATCGAAGCTCCTCCAGCAAATCACCCCGCCTTTCCCCACGTCTTGATAAGCCTCAATTGTGTTGACAGCATTTATCGATCTGAGGCCCTATCCACGTGAGCGGCCCGGTTGCCGTCAAGGAGTTATAGAACAGCAGTTGCGGGGTATTAAAGCGGGGAGTTCCCCGATAAGTATTCTCTCGTCGTCATCTGAGGGACATTTCATATTATCAACTGAGAAATGGAGCATTTTGACGTCGCCGTCGTTGGACTCGGTGTTTTGGGAAGCAGTGCAGCCTATCAAGCAGCACTCAAAGGAGCGAAGGTACTCGGACTCGAGCAATTCGAGTTTGGCCACGTCCACGGTGCCTCCCACGACACATCGCGTATTGTCCGAAAGTCAAATTCAGATCCTGAATACGTCGCCCTCGTCAAGTCGGCATACAAAGACTGGGCCGAGCTCGAGAGACTCACCGGGCAGAAACTATTGACAAACACCGGTGGTCTTTTCTTCCTCCCTAAAGATGCGCCATACCCTATCGACAGGTATATCCAAAGTCTGACAGCCAACGATGTTGTGCATGAGCATTTGAATAGCAAGGAGGTCAAGGCTCGCTGGCCTCAATTTGATATCCCAGAGAGCGTGGACACAGTCTACGACCCAGATACTGGCATTGTCCACGCCAACAAGACAGTTGCTACTATGCAGCACTTTGCCCGATCAAAAGGCGCAGTTCTGAAAGAGAATACCCGCGTCGAGCGCATCATCCCCAAATCATCAGGCAAGGGAGTCGTCATCCAAACGTCGAAGGGCACTTTCCACGCTGGCAAAGTCATCCTGACAACTGATGCTTGGACTAACAAGCTTATCGAACCATTGGGAGTCCACATCCCTCTCCAGGTGATGCAAGAGCAGATCACATACTTCAAGCCAACAGAGCCAGCAGAGTTTGAATCGCCTCATTTCCCAGTCTGGATCTGGGGAGGTCCTCAGAATTACTATGGATTCCCCTGTTACGGCGAGCCAACAATCAAAGCAGGCCATGACCAAGCAAAGAACATGATGACACCCGATCAGCGGACCTATGTCCACTCGCCTCGACTCCTGGGCGAGTTGACCGAGTTCCTCCAGAAGCTGATGCCGGATAAGGGTCGCCAGCCTCTCCGAACGGTGACCTGCCAGTACACCATTACTCCCGAGAGGCGATTCATCATTAGTCCTTTGGAGAACAAAGACATCATTGTTGGACTTGGCGCGGCACATGCCTTCAAGTTCGCTCCAGCTTTTGGGCGAGTGTTGGCTGAGCTGGCTATTGACGGTACGACCAAGGAGGATATCTCGAAGTTCGGCCTTCCACAGGGCGCTGCTGGAGGTAGCAAGCTCTAGACATTATAGTTCATCTAGGCGCTTTATTTCATACTCTTTTTGCAGTTTGATAAGCTCCGGTAACGGATAATAATGAGATTCATTGTAATGATCGTGCTCCAGTATCATCCACGAACAATCCAACCGCCTCCGGAGGCTGGTAGCAATTGCAGTAACTCATTCGAATCAGCAATAGCCTATCATATTCAAATTACACTCATCTCTCAAGCAGTGTCTGCACCTAGTTCCAACCGCCGCGGGGGCTCGTTTCCAGCGCGTCGCTCATTACATCTCCCAGCTTCGGCGATAACAATCACTGCCTTCTATAGGGCTCATACCTGAACAAGACTCGCTCTAGGAGCACTATGCTGAACTCCCTCATTATTATTTTTCATCTCAGCGGCCTTGCCCGCGTATCCCATTGTTTGTTTACATGCATGCGCTGTTGCTGCGGAAGTAGCCATCTAAATGAGGCAGGTGCGGAGGGGCGAAAGGTTGGAGCTGGGCATCTGTACAGGCTGTGAGGGGGGCTGGCGGGGGCCCTGGGGGATCCAGATGGAGGTAATGATATAGAGCTGGAGTATGTGTTGTACGCAGCCGTTAATATGTAAACAAGAACTTTCTAGGCGTCCGGAGGCGTAGGTGCGGTGGAAGGGCGCGGTGATGTTGAGCGGATTCAGCGCGTTGTTATGGCTCACGCGCGCATGTGGCTCCTGACTGTGGGGTAAATTCAATCTAAAAGCTTGAATGGTAGTTATTATTGTATAGTATGTTCACCTGTCTTCTTGAAAACACCGGTCTCGACGTTGGCGGCGTTGTTTACCAGGACGACGACCTGGCTGTGGATGGCGCAGAGCCCCTCCACTTGCCCCCTCAGGGCATCTGTTGAGAGCTTGACTTTGAAATGCAGGAAATTATTCTCCTACTACTTTCAAAACGGTGCTGTGTCTACGGATCGTGCAGCTGGAACTACTGTCTCCCTGGTGCTGGTCAACCTGGCATATCCGGCCCTCAACATACACTGACACCAGCTCTCAACGTATAATGCTCTATTTCAGACCTTCAAACCCCCCTTACTACAAGTAGAAATGTTACAGTCTTATTTCCCAGACGAAGCCTCAAGATGAAATCCTCATACGTCTGATTTCGGACGGCGGGTGGCCATTGTTTGCTGCAAGCAAGGCTTGCTCATATCTCAACATCTGCAGCAAAACAGGCTGACACTCCAGGAGAATACTCTTTCTACTTATAATTAGCTGGGAGGCTCACAAAATAACTAGATGCAGTCGATGTGGCTATTCAAAGTAAGACAGGCCTTCATGGTATGTAGGCACCGCGCCGCCAGCGCCCAACAAGTGCTGTGTAATGTACTCGCATTGCGCTCTAAAGGGACAAACTTCGAGACACTCATTAATATAGCAGCTCCACGGGTATGCTTTCCAGTACAGAGAAGCTAAGATTTAAATGTAGAGACTAAAGATTGCAACCATCAGATGGCGGCGCGGCGAGGAAGCAAACGCGCGCCAAATCTGGGATAGTCTCGTCCAGCATCCTTTCCGACCTGTATGTTATTCATTTAATCACTTTATTTGTTCTCATAAATTTTACCTACCCTGGAATTTGCCGCATCATGCATGTCTTTGCGGAACTATTCAAGCTTGTCGCATCCGACGCTGAAGGGGTCCTTTCCGCTGCGATGACTATGGGACATTCTTACCTGTTATCAAACTGCCCTCATTTATCATTTCGAGAGCCTCAAAATACTTCCACCAAGCTGACAGTCCGTACTCGTTTCCATATTTCAATGCTGCAAGTGAAGATGTAGAATGCACGTGATTAGGCGGCCGCCCCTTTGGCGGTGGCTTCAGACCTCGAGCATCTTCACCAACTCCCCCTTCTCGCTCATCCTACATTTGATACACAGGTCTACGTGCAAATAGAGATAATGATGATATAAAGAAGTTTCGTAAATATGATTATCTTGAAGGAAATAAATTAAAACCAAAGAGATGTCCAAATAAAATTAAAGAGCTATGTGGTGATAATGTTATTGATAATGTTAAGATTAATAATAATAATAATGATAATGTTAATAATAAAATTATCACTAATAATAGTGTTAGTACTAGCGATAATGATAATATTACTAAAATTAGTGTTAGATTTTATAATAAAAATACTGTATCTCCTCCTCTACCTACTGTCACGGAGGCGATCAGAAGAAAGGATATCTCATTGAAGATGCTCAGGATCGTAGAAATAACGAAGCTGAAGAG
>JAOYNU010000008.1:594334-656835 GCA_026745395.1 Tympanopsis confertula | reverse complement strand
GAACCAGCAAATATCCAGCCTCCAGAAACTGTCGAACCAGCAGCACCCCTCCCGACGCGCCGCCGACCAGGAGGGCGAGCACAACAAGAACGTCGTGGTGCTCCTGCAGGGCAAACTCACCGACGTGTCGGTCACGTTCAAGGACGTGCTCGAGGCCCGGACCAAGAACATCCAGGCGTCGCGCTCGCGCACGCAGGACTTCATCTCGTCGGTGTCGCAGCACGCCCACGCCCCCACCGGCCCGCTCGCCGCGTCGGCCTCGCCTCTGTACGGCACCCCGAGCCGCGGCACGCCCTCTCCCAGCGCCGACGTGCTCAGCCTCCGCCCGGCCACGGACCAGCAGCTCCTCCTGATGGAGGAGGCCCACGGCCAGAGCGCCTACATCCAGCAGCGTGGCGAGGCCATCGAGACCATTGAGCGCACCATCAGCGAGCTGGGCAGCATCTTTGGCCAGCTGGCCACCATGGTGCAGGAGCAGGGCGACCAGATCCAGCGCATCGACGCCCACACCGACGACATTGTCGACAACGTCCAGGGCGCCCAGCGGGAGCTGCTCAAGTACTGGTCAAGGGTGTCGGGCAACAGGTGGCTCATCGCCAAGATGTTTGGCGTTTTGATGATCTTCTTCCTGTGAGCCCCCTCAGTGCGTCGAGACGAGCCGATGTGCCACTGACAATATGAGCCGATGTGCCACTGACAATATGAAGCCTGTGGGTTCTCATCGCCGGCTGAGCATCAGAGCTCCATTGGGCTGTGTTATCGTCGTGTGATGCGAATGACCTTTGCGATTTTCTGGGCGACTCGATTGTATGTTTTTGGAGAAAGGCGGACCAGGGGCAAAGGCGCAGCATTTTACGTCCGTCAGCGTTGTGATAATGTTTTATCCTTCCTTGTCCTTCTTTGTCCTTTGATACTCTTCGTTTCTCTACGTTTCGTCCCTTCTCTACGTTAATCTTCGTCCCTTCTCTACGTTAATCGTCCCTTCTCTACGTTAATCTTCGTCCCTTCTCTACGTTAATCTTCTCTTCGTCCTTCTCTTGGACGAATGTTCAAATCCGGGACTAAAAAGAGCCGCATTTCTATATTGTTCTAATGTCGATAGATAGATAATCCGCGGGCGGTAATATGACAACCTCCTACAAGCCCGCCCGTCACGTCCCGATGGAGGCGACAACGCTCTCCATCCAAGGGTATACACTGTCGTTTGCCATTGGGTATCCCATGTGCAGGGCATTCGGGAAGAAGCGCGCCTCCTTGGGGCTGCCGTATTCAAACAGAATCATGGAATCCTCAATGGGCATGAGGCCATCATTCATGCCCTGGCCAAGTCAGCGTCTGAGTAGCTTGAGAATCCAATCTACTTACGTTGATGAGAAGCAGCCTCGTCGACGGCTTGTGCAAAAGGCCTGTTGACAGCAGCGAAAACTTTTCCTGCGAGCCCTGCTTGAAGTCGTCGATGGAGTCGTAGCCAAACTTTTGCGCCAGGGGTGCTGCGAGCCTACGGTCGGATCACGACAGATACATTGTCAGTCGACAGATACATTGTCAGCACGACGACTTCGTTCGACTCACGGGAAAGGATACTCGTGCCCCTCGGCCTTGTCAAGCCAGGCCTTGTCGAAGAAGTGGTGGCTCCCCGCGCCCTGCGCCACCGACCCGATGACCTTGTCGCGGTGCGTGTGCGCGATGCGGATGGCGTAGTACCCGCCCGACGACAGCCCCCATGCCATGACGCGCTTCAGGTCCAGCCTGGCGTCGGTGGCCGCCCACTCAAACAGGCTGTCCCACAGCCTGTCGATGCTCTCCGGGTCGGCCGGGTCGGCAGGGCTGTCGGCGGTCCCGGGGATCTCGACCGTGACCGAGGCCCAGCCTCGCGTGAGGAATTCGTCGAGCCGCACCGTGTTGTCGGGCCGGTACCCGTCGAGCCCCGTGATGAGGATGACCACGGGGCAGGGCTTGTCGGGGGCGGCGTGGCTGGGCACGCGCACGTAGGCGGGGATCTCGGCGCGGTCGCTGCCCCGGGCGTGCGGGTGCGGGATGGCAACCTCCCTGACGGGGCACTCCCACGCGGATGCGGCGCGCATGTAGACGTCCTTTTGGGCGGTCCAGGCCTTCCACTTGGTTTCGCAGCACGGGCCGGGGAAGCCGGTTATGTAGGGGAAGCGGGCGATGCGGTACACGCAGGCGGCGCGGAGGTAGAGGCTGGAGGCGAGGCCGGCATCGCCCTGCGCGGCGGCGGCGTCGCCCCTGGCCGCGAGGGACTCGGCGACGGGGAAGAAGGCCGATGTGTATTCGGGGCTGGTGCCGTCGTTGATGTTGTTTCGGATGAGCTCCTCGAAGACGGGCTCAAAGTCGTGGTACTGGCCGTCGTGGAACGGGTACACGCTCTTGGTGCACTGTTATTGTTGTTATTAAGAGGCAGCACAAGGGAGAGATGGACAGCCTTACGGGAAACTTCCACTTGGTCTCCCACAGAGCCTTGATTCCGTCATGGTGAGGCATGCGCCCCTCGAACAGGTCGGTTCCCATCAGCCACGTCTTCCGGGAAGCCATGTTTGGGTCAAGAGCTTGACGACCTTGTGTCTGACGAAGCGAGGGCGGCCGTGTGCGAGTGAGGGGCGACGAGAAACCTTGATGCGGTGGCAGACGAGAGGACCGCGGGATGGCGAGCTGTTGAGGATCCTGGGTGGGGTATAAATATACAAATATATCAAAATCAAGGTCACGTGCTTACTGCGATTGGAGGTAGGCGATGCGAATGCGGGCGAGGACAGGCCGCAGGGACATTTGGACGAGCGAGGGTACTTTATGTACGAAGGACTTGCTTTAGTGGGTAGGTCGATAGGCCTGGAGAATCCTGGATGAGGAGAATGCCCCTTTTGTACACACGATGAGCAAGGTGTGTGTGATGCCCGGACGTCCGAGATCTTACATGTTATAGATGTCCGACTGTGCTAATAATACAGATGACATGAGTCAGGAGTCTCTGTCTGTACATCATGCCCGTTCAATGTCGTCGGCGTACTTGTGCTGCATCTGCACACCGGCCCTCTTGTAACCGCACTTGACGTAGAAGCCCTCGTTGTGCTCGCTGCAGTCCAGGATGCACTTGTAGCAGCCAATCTCCTTGGCCAGCTGGTCCAGCACCTGGATGATGCGAAGGCCGAGTTTTTTGCCCTGCTGGTCCTTGGCCACAGCAATGTCCTCGATGTGGCCGACGGCGCCGAGTTCCCGGATGCTACGAGAGGTCAGAAGAGTCAAACGACAGTCAAGAGGGACAACGCACAACTTCTTCTCCACCACGACCGCGCCCGTGCCGACGACCAGATTCCTGCTCGTGTCCTCGACCACGATGATGTAGTAGCCCTCCTGCCTGGCCATCCAGTCGTACCGCTCCAGAAACGCCTCCTTGGAGATGTCGCCCACCACCGTCAGCACGCGCAGGCAGTCGAGGAAGCCAATGTCGTAATCGGACCGCCGCAGCGGGCGTATCTTGTACTCTGGCAGGCCGGTGAGCACCGAGTGCGGAATCAGCGATTCGGCAAAGAGGCCCTTGTCGGCGGCAGATGTCATGGTGTGGGATGAGTCTTTTGAGTCTGAGTCTTTTGAGTCTTTCTGAGTCTTTCTGAGTCTTTTCTGTCTTTCTGAGTCTTTTCTGTCCTCTTATCGATAAGTCGTTATCGATAGTAACAGATAAGCTGAAAGTAAACTCTAATATGGGATTTTTTATCACGTTTATATTACACATCAACATGCTGCCAATGACTTCCTCCATCAACGACCTGGTTATGACGAAATCATCGATTCGATTGCTCGGGCGTCCAACTGGAACATGGATCTCCCTCATTCGCTTATCGCTCCCCAAGTTTCACATTCTCCTCTGATGGCTCCCTGGTGTGGCGTCCTGCTAATTTGGTGGACCTGGTTTGGGCAACAAGCCTGCGGGATTTTATTGCTCGGTCACCGACGCTTTGAGGCATCGTCGTGTTCACTCACATCACAATCGCCATTATCACCATCGTCACCATCGTCACCATCGTCACCATCGTCACCATCGTCACCATCGTCACCATCACCACCATCGTCACCACCATCATCACCATCATCACCACCACCACCATCGTCACCACCATCACCACCATGACCGAAGATAATCCTCCGGCCACGCGGCTCGGGCGGACCCTCCTCCCAAACCCTCTCGCCCAGGCCGTCAGTCTCGCCACGCGGTCCACCAGTCTTGCCATCCGCCTCGGCTCCACCATCACGTCGTATGGCTTCGGCGCCGCAAAGTTCACCACCCTCTCCAGCCTCGACCTCGGCCGCGGCATCGTCGAGGGCATCCTCGCCCGTGCCGGCAGCGACGTGCTCGTGCAATCCCGCACCGAGCTCGGCAGGCACGACGCCGAGACCGTCCTGGAAAAGAGCCTCGAGAGCCTCCACCACGCCATGACCCACGTCCTCTTCTGGACCGCCGCCAGCTTCCACGCCACGGGCGCCTCCTTCTCCACCGCCCGCGACCTCTCCCAGCTCCTCCTCTCGTCCCTGGACCAGTTCTTTGGCTCGACCGACTCGTCGCGCGCCATCGCCGCCATCATCACCCTCATCCGCCGCGAGTTTGCGAACCCGGCAACCGGCACCCCGGGCGAGCGCGTCGGCGTCGTCGACCTGGTCCTGGGCATATGCTCGCTGGCCTACCTGCAGAGCCGCTGCTGGAAGCTGCGCGAGGAGGAGGAGCGCAGGAGCGCCTTCGAAGACGTCGTGTGGGACGTGGTCGTGCTCGAGGACGGAGAGAGGGTCGATGTCGTGCCGGCACAGGAGCGAGCCTCTGATCTCGACGAGGCGAGGCTCAGGGAGCACATCCTTGCCACCATGCCCGAGGGCGCCGACGTGTCCATCTCAACCTCGACCGCCACGACCAAGACCATCACCGTCGACTTTAGGGGGCCCCGTCCGAGCGTCGTGCCCGCCCCGCCAGGCCTGCGGCTGGTCGAGGAAAGAACCGTCGATCCAGACCCGTCTCGTCATGCGCGCGCCCCAGCGGCGTACCGGCTTGTATACAACGTCGACAGGATCAAGACAGCGAGTGCCACATACCAAAAGTCCCCCGGCCCTGTGGCGAAACCACAACGCCCAAACAAGCTGAGAGAGCTTGGTTCGAGCGAAGCCCGTGGCGGCCCATCTTGTCTGGGGCCTCCCGTCCCGCCAAAGGAACCGCGGCCGAAACCAGAGAAGGACGTCAAATCCTTGGGGCCGTCGTTATCACACAGGTCGTCAGCAGGCCGCCAACACAAGCCCAACGAAGCCAACCAGAAGAAGCAGAGGCGGTCTCTGCCCCCGGACCTGAGCCCCCCCAGGGCATCCCCTTTGCGGGGCCCCTCCAGGCCGTCCAAAAAGCCGACAATCCCCTCCGAATCCCCGGAAAAGAAGACCGGCATAAGGCAGCTCATCCTGAGGAAGGAAGCCTCCCCGTCGCTGTCGTCCTGGCACAAGCAGGGAAAGAGTCAGCGCCCGAGCCCCCATCCCGGTTCCCTTGACGAACCCGATCATGACCACGACGACGACGACGACCACCACCACCACCACCACCACCACCACCGCCCGGCCACCGGCCGTCCAAGATCCCGCCTCGCACCCAGCCTCCACATCGCCACAAACGACTCCCAGACCTCGCTTGTGCTCTCGTCCTACTACCATCGAAGCGCATACAGCGACGAAGAAGCCATCAACATACTCCGAAGAGAAGGCACCGTCGAGGGCATCTTCCCGCGCGGGTCGCTGCTGCACAACGTGACGCGGTACATGCTGTTCTCGTCGGCCTCGTACGGATCCTCGTTCCTCAGAGTCATGGGCATATCCCAGGGCCCGGTTCCTCTGCATCCGCGCGAGCCCGCGCGCGACCGCCTGCTCTCGCATCACGACGTGCAGTCGTTTGTGCACCACACGTTGTCGCGCAACGACAGCATCCTCCTCACATCGTTCGTTGATCCGCACGGCGGCTCCGACGCCACCGGCTCTACCAAGACGGGCATCCCGCTGGTCCACTACATCTCGCTCGACCACGAGGCCAAGGCCGTCGTCTTGGCGTGCCGGGGCACCCTCGGGTTCGAGGATGTGCTGGCCGACATGACGTGCGAATACGACGAGCTCGTCTGGAGGGGGAGATCGTTTCAGGTCCACAAGGGCGTGCATGCGTCGGCGAGAAGGATCCTCTACGGCGGCGACGGGCGCGTGCTCATCACGCTCAAGGAGGCTCTCGACGAGTTTGACGACTACGGCCTCGTCCTCTGCGGGCACTCGCTGGGCGGGGCCGTGACGTCTGTGCTGGGCATCATGCTTGCCGAGCCGAACCGGACGGGCAAGGGGTTTGTCACGTCGGCGGAGAGGTCTCGGATGGAGCTGATGGAGCTTCCTCCCGGCCGTCCCATCCATGTGTATGCGTACGGGCCTCCCGGGACCGTGTCTGCGTCCCTGGGCCGCGCAACGCGGGGGCTGATCTCGAGCGTGGTGCACGGCAACGACCTGGTGCCATACCTCTCCCTGGGCGTCCTGCGAGACCTGCAGGCGGCGGCTCTCACGCTCAAAAAGGGCGGCGGCGACGGCGGCGTCAGCCGCGACGAGGTGCGCCGCCGCGTGTGGAACGCCCTGCAGACGGGGCTCGCCGAGAAGTGGTACCAGAACGCATCGGCGGGAGCCGGCGAGCAAGAGGCCGAGGGGCGGTGGGCGCGGGCGGCGCTCGACGGCCTCCGGGCCAACATGGGCGCCAAGCGGCTTCTGCCGCCGGGAGACGTGTTTGTGGTGGAGGCAACGAGGGTGCTGAGACGAGACGCGTTCACGCAGGGCGGCGCGGCCCGGGGCTCGCGGGACGGTCTGGGCGGGCCGGCGAGAAGGATAGTCATGAAGTATGTCAGAGACGTGGAGCGGAGGTTCGGCGAGGTCCGGTTCGGGGCGCGCATGTTGGTTGATCACAGTCCGGGCGCTTACGAGGAGGTGCTCGGGCTGTTGAGGAGGGGGGTTGAGTGATGCGAGGATTTTGGGGTTTTATAAGATAAATCACAAGGGTCTACATGATGCAGTTTATTTGAAGAAGACTTTCTTTTCATATACGTCTGGCAAGGACGCATCGCCTGGCAGTTGTGCACCTTGACATGGCGCTGGACGACATGTCACGTTTCAAGCAGCGTGCGCCTGGATTGTCGGCCCGGGGCCAGGCCTCATGTCGACATGATATTCGACATAACAAGGCCTCATTCGACATGACATTCGATATAATAAGGCCTCATTCGACATGACATTCGACATAACAAGGCCTCATTCGACATGACATTCGACATAACAAGGCCTCATTCGACATGACATTCGATATAATAAGGCCTCATTCGACATGACAGGCCCACGTCGCTAGAAATCCTGGATGCCAGTGTCTCCCTGCCCCATGGCGTCGTCGCCGTCTTGGTCCTGTCTGGCCAGCACGGGCTCCTCGTCGTCGAACCAGGCATCCTCCTCGTCCTGGCGCCTCAGCGCATCGAGATCCTCGTCGTTGTCGACGGCGGTGTAGTCGAAGTCGTGGTCGTCGCCCTGCACGAAGCGCTCGCGCAGGAACTCGGCCCAGCGCCGACGGCCTCTTTCGGCGTCTACGTCGTCGTCGTCGGCCGAATAATCGTGCTTCGGCAAGGACGCGTTCTCGGGGGCGTGGCCGTGGCCGTTGGAGACGGCTTTCCCGTCCTTGGGCGCCGAGGCCAGCTCTTGGAGCTTGGCCTCGCCTCGCAGCAGGTCCCCCTCGAGGATGCGCGAGTAGCCTTTCCTGAGCCCGTCGGCCTCGCGCTCGGCGGGCGTCTGGAAGCGCCCCACGAGACTGTGGTACAGGACGGGGTCTGCCACAGATGAGCATAATTGGTTGTCGGTCGAGCTTTGCTTGACCCACCGGCAAATTCATGCTCGACGCTGTCAAAGTAATCCGGGTTGCGGCGGAGGTGCTCGCGACGCCTGTTGCGGACGTGGATCGAGCTTTGGACGGCTGCGGGCTTGGGAGGCCGCGGGCGCGGTCTGTCGTAGGGGGCGGCTGGCTGCGACATGATGAGAGTCTGAGGTGCAAATCAGATGAAGAGAACGAGCACGTGACTTGGGGAGCATGATGCCATTTTCGAACCAGTACGAGCACGTGACTTGGGGAGCATGATGCCATTTTCAACCAGTACGTATCTCGTCGCCTGCCAAGTGATAAATCACAAAGTGGACGACTCGGCATCTCGATGGCACCGCATTGCAACGCATTGCAACGCATTCACAGCAATGGCCTGATAGGAGCTGACTCGTCCTGTGCAACGGATGCGCGGGAAAGGCTGGCCGTTGAGTCAAATCAGCGTGCGCTTCCGCCAAACCGCTCATGCAGCCATATCCGAATCGAGGCTGCAAATCGGGGTCCTGGGGCAAAGGCTATTCCCTCATTGCTTGCTTGTGCTTGGCTGTTGATTGTGCTACATATGGGAGTCTTGACTGACGAGGATAGAAGAACAACAACATTATCACATACAACAACATTATCACATCACATCAACATCATCAACAATAATATCAAAACCAACATCACATCACATCAACATCATCAACTAATATCAACACCAACACCAACATCAACATCATCAGCATCAACTAATATCAACACCAACATCAACATCATCAACATCACCCCACCTCCTCCACGCCCTGAATCATGCTCTGCTCCTGATCCCTCCCAAAGCCCTCGGGCTTGTCCTCTCTGGGATGCCTGTGGCGAGTACCAAGGTACCCAGCATGCTCAGATGATGGATACCTCCAGCCAGGGCGACAGCTCGCCCGCGTCGGTTGTACCCGCTAACAACGGCGCCAGCAGGGAGGGGGCGCCGTCGCTCAAGTCTCTGGGCCTGGGCAAGTTGTCGCCATCGTCATTCCTGTCCTCGCTGTCGCTGTCGCTGTCGTCGTCGCCGCCGTCGCCGTCTCCACGAGGAGGCCAAGAAAGGCCCAGGCACGCACAAGACACCGACTCGTCCCCCGTCGCGACAGGAGCAAAATCCGCTCCTCCGCCAGGCCGGGATCCACTCCTCAATCAGCATCATCACCATCACCATCATCGCCGCCGTCTTCAGGAGCAACAACTCCAGCAAAGGCACTTGCTCGTGACCTCCTTGTCGCAGCAGTGCTATCCCCACCAATCGCCTGCTCTGCCTTCACTGCCTCTGCCCACACCCCCGCCGGCGGCAAGAACGCGATCGTCTTTTGCGCACCTGATGGGAACCGGCAAACTCAATCGGATCAGGGAGAAACTCACGCGGAGGAAGAGCTCGGGCGCCGCATCCGTAAACAGCGACTCGTCGCAGCCGTCGCAGCCGTCACAGCCCCAGCTCTCGCAGCTCGCATATCCACCGTTGGAGCGCTCGTATCTCGACGAGGATCTCCAAGACACCACCATTGCGAGCGCACGTGAGGAGCACACAGGCCACGCGGCGTTGAAAATCCCAGTCCGCCACCATCCCGACCAGGCCAGCCAGGACGACCAAGCGACTGCCTCGGCAGCTCCCCGGCCGCCGTCCATGACAGCGGCCACAGTCCTTGATCCCCCAAACAGTCTGGCCAGCATCAGCGAAAACGCCCCTCTCAACACCAGTGACACACACGACGACAACGGCATCAACGACGACATCGACAACGACAACGACATCAACAACGACAGCATCAACAACATCAACAGCATCAACAGCATCAACGACAACAACATCAACAACGACAACAACATCAACATCAACAACGACAACAACATCAACAGCATCAACTTCAACAGCATACCGACACCCAATGTTCCTCCGGCCCCGCCATTTCCCCTGACCACTATCCCCGATCCCTCGACTGGTGTGGCCGAGAGGGCCGCGTCCCTCTTGACTTCGACGGCGCCCTCGGCCTCCAACTCGTCCCACCCTCCCTCGGCGCTGGCCGATGCACCTCCCCGCACACAAGGCACCCTGCCCAGCCGGCAGAACACGCTGGTAAAGTCGCTTCAGGCGTCGTCCCAGGCTGGCGATGCAACCGCCACAAACAAGATGGTCTCCAAAAAGATGTGGGTTCGACGCCCCGGCGCGTCGGCCACGCTCGTCGCCGTCCGCGACGACGATCTCGTCGACGACGTCAGGGACGTGATCCTCCGCAAATACGCAAACTCGCTCGGCCGCCACTACGACGCCCCGGACCTGACGCTGCGCATCTGCTCCAGGGAGCAGCGCCAGGACCGCATCCTGGGGCCCGACGAGCCCATGGTGCGCACCCTTGACGTCTACTACCCGGGAGGCCAGCACGTCGAGGAGGCCATCATCATCGACATCCCGCCGCGGTCCACTCCTCGGGCCTCCCCCGCGGGCGGCCACATCATGCAGCCTGCCGTCTTCTACCCTGCCACCACCACCATCGACGGGCGCCCGACAGAGAATGGCGAGGGCTACTTCCCGCCCATGAGCATCGTGCCCGTGTCCGTCGTCCCGGCCCCCCTTCCTCCACAGAAAGCCATGACCCCGACCGGCATGCCAGCCCCGACCGCAGGCCTCCTCGGGCCGGGCGTGGCCCCGCTTCCCTCGCCCAACGCCGGCTCGAGGTCGAGAGCGTACAGGGAGCGTCCCGACCGTCCGCGGCTTGGGAGAACGCACACGTCATCACCCACCGTCGTCAACCTCGGTGGTGCAGCGTCTGCTGCTGCTGCTGCTGCTAATGCTGGCGGCGGCGGCAGTGGTGCAGCAGGAGGAGGAGGAGGAGGAGCAGGAGGAGGAGGAGGAGGAGGAGGAGGAGGAGGAGGAGGAGGAGGTGGTGGTGGTGGTGGTGCTGGTGTTGGAGGTGGTGTTGGTGGTGGTGGTGTTGGTGTTGGCAACACGATCACGGCCCCGCCCTCGGGTAACAACAACCAGCATCCTCCGCTGCCACGACACGAGATGATGAATCCGGACGAAACCCCCACCCCCACCGCTCCGCCGGCCGACATCGTCCCGCAGCAAAATGACAACAGCCTCGCCCAGCAGCCCGTGAGCGCCGCATCCCGCCCGACATCTCCGCGGGTGCCGGTCGCGCGCATCAAGAAGGCCAAGAAGCCCATGGACGGCCCCGCGCTGTCTCCTGCCGGGATGCTCAACGGTGGCGTCCCCCCCATCAACGTTCTCATTGTCGAGGACAACCCCATCAACCTCAAGCTTCTCGAGGCGTTTGTCAAGCGCCTAAAGGTAAGGTGGAAGACGGCCATGAACGGGAGGGACGCGGTCAAGAAATGGCGCGGGGGCGGCTTCCACTTGGTGCTGATGGACATCCAGCTGCCCGTCATGAACGGTCTGGAGGCGACGAGGGAAATCCGCCGGCTCGAGAGGGTCAACTCGATTGGCGTCTTTTCGTCCGGCGTCAAGGACGACAGCTCAACCGACGGCGAGGTGCCCGAGAAGGACCGCCTCGACAAGAACGACATGTTCAAGAGCCCCGTCATCATTGTCGCTCTCACCGCGAGCTCGCTCCAGAGCGACCGGCACGAGGCCCTGGCGGCGGGGTGCAACGACTTTCTGACCAAGGTGAGTCATGTATATGTATATTGGCGATGGGTTGCTAATCATTGGTAGCCCGTCAACTTCATGTGGCTGGAGCGCAAAGTCATGGAATGGGGGTGCATGCAGGCCCTGATCGACTTTGACGGATGGCACAAGTGGAAGGAGTTTTGCCAGAATGACGACGACGCCGCCGCCAGCAAGCAAGCTCCCAAGGCGAAATTCAAACCAAGAAACAGCAGGGCCATCGCGGCATCCTAGCGGCGAGGGACGAAATGGACAGCACACGAGGCGGAGAGCTACGATGGGCACGCACACGGCTTGGTTGGATCATTGGAGACGGTGCATATACACGAGATTCATTGGAGCATACATCTTATTGGCATATTCATTCATTGGACTCTTTTGTATAAGGCACTGAACGATCTCTCAAATGCACTTGACTCTAAATATCCTGACAGCGGGTCACGTGCCAGGGATTTGTCAGGACTTTTGTGGTCACGTGCAGGGGATTTGTCAGGCTCGACAATTACTTTTGTGGTCACGTGCCAGGGGATTTGTCAGAATTACTTTTGTGGGTCACGTGCCCGCAATTACAGCACTGCCAGCTGTCAACAAGTCACCAACTTGTCCCCACCACTTCGAGTCGAGGTTTTCACTCTGGACTCATCACATCAATGTCCGACCATGACTCCCCGGCTACGAGGACCCTCGACAATATGCCGAGCATGTTCCGAGCTGCTACATAGCGGCGGCGGCATCACCAGCAGCGCCAGGCTTTGCCGGCCATTCTCGACGACGCCGTCTCTTGGGAGGATATCCACGCAGCGCAAAAACATGTATCTGTGGCTTCAGAAGCACGGGTCGCGCTTCGTCGGCAGCCCGACAGACAACTGCAATTATCTCGGGCCCCTGTCCCGGCAGCCGTTCCCGATGAACCCGCTCTTTCGCAGCCAGCCGGTCCTGGCCGAGGACATGCGGGAGGCCATCTGGCGTCAGGTCACAGTAAAGGGCGAGTCTCTCAAGGCGGCGTCGGCCGCCTTCAACGTCGACGTCAGGAGGGTTGCCGCGGTTGTGAGGATGAAGCAGATTGAGAAGCAGATGGAAGCCCAGGTACGTGCGAGCACCGTCTGCCCGTGTTGTCATGATGACTTTGTTTATTTCTCTTTGCGAGATCGATTAGTCTTGAAGACATTTCATGGTTAAAACGAACGATTCTGATCAGACCCACACGCTGTCATAAATAAATAAAAAAATCTCTTCTCCAAAAGCTGACCACGCATAGGGGAAACCACTGGCGATTCCGTATGCCGAGGCGGTCCTGGCCATGCTGCCGCAGTCGGAGCTGGCGTCGCGCGACACAAAGCCGCACGAGGCCATTGGCGAGATCCACGGCCACAAGTCGGCCATGTCGCAGCTGTTTGTGCCGGCATCGGAGTCGCGGCGGTTCACGCGCGAGGACGCGGCCAAGGCCTTTAGCGAGAACCTGCTGTCGGCGGACCAGCGGACGCCGCACCCAGAGCTGGTCGCCCTCGAGAGGGAGGTGCTGCAGGGGCTGGACCAGCGTGAGAGCATCGAGCGGTTCCGGGCAGCCGCCAAGCAGTCGGAGCAGGCGGTGGTGGATGCGCAGCGCGACGTTGCCAGGCGCAAGGCGGCCTCCATCACGACGGTGCAGACCGAGAGGTTCGAGTTCCGCTTCGAGAACATCAGCGTCCATTCGGCGGGGCGTGATGGCAGGTCCGAGAAGGGGGTCGGGTGGCGATATGGCGTTCCGCACTTTGATCGCAAGAAGGGGCTGGTCAAGATACCGACGCGGGTGCCCGACGTTCCCAGGCTGAACTAGAACATGTAATCATCACAGACTCTCGCCAAATGTCAACCGGTCATGCTTGCACGTGATCAAACGGTGCTACGACCAAGTGGCTGTGCGTTTCTTTTTTGTTATTTTCGTCTTGTTCCTGCTGTGGCGGCTCCTGGCGCTTGAGGCCAACGGCTTGGAACGCGACCGTCCTCACGCCGCAGACCCTGGTCTTTTGGGAAAGACCCAACTGATTTAACCAGGAACATGCTCCAATATCGTCATCGCCATAAATTGGCCGTTGGCCACTTTATGGCCTCGGCCGGATCTGAAACGCTGGTCGTGGGTCTTTCCCTCGTTTTATATTCTTCTCTTTTCTTCGTCTGAAATAGAAAGGAGAACAAATAACTGACTTGTTGGACGAATACATCTACAGCACCCTCAGAAGATGAATGATGCCAGCCGACACGAATAGCCCTGCACATGTAAAATCCGTCAACGAGATACTAGAGAGCTTGCGTGTCTCTTGTGTCTCTTGTCAGTGTGTGCCTGCCGGCCGTCCTGATAATCGGCGACCGCGCCGGCGACCGGCCAGGCGACCGGGCCATTGGATGTCGACTCTGCCTGCTTCCTCGGAGACGCCAAGTCATATAACGACCATACCATGTCCATCCGCCACGGGCTTGTCCTTTCCCTCTCACCTCTCCCCTTCTTCTCTATCTTCCTTATCCCTGGCCTGGCATCCCCATTCAGCAGTTCCCCGTCACAATCGTGTCTGAGTCGCAGCTTCCGGCTGGGAAAGCAGCAGATTGCCCAAGATGGCCCACCTGGCGTCAGTATCAAGCATGCCGCCCTCCACCGAATACAGCCACTCCAGCTTTATCAGCCATCACGTCCCCTCCAACAGAAGCCGCGGCTCTCGTGGCGGCGCTCCTGGTCATCGCGGCAACATCAGACCTGGCCGACCCAGCTCTTCTTCTTCTTTGGCCTACACCTATGGTGGCACTCCTTCTTCTTACACCTACACCTATGGCTATGGCTCCTCCAACTCGTACGACGAGCCTTCGACGAGGAGTTCAAAGCGAAGAAGGAGGCCAGGGCGCCCAAATACGGCTGAACTAGAGGTGGCCAGGAGGCTGGCGGATTTGTTCGCCGACAACCCCGAAGCCCTCAGAGCCGTGATCCCGCCGGACATGAACGTGCCTACCAATGTCCCCGACGCCACCGTCCGACGCACGACCGACGCCCTGAACGCGCCCAGGGGGGACAGGCCGAACGCGCAACTGTACGTGATGGGGCTGTGCGACCAGTACGAGAAGGAATCCCGGATAGCGCCGCGCTATTCGAAAAACCCGGCCAGAGCCGCAAGCCACAAAAGAAAGAGGACGAAAAGCAAACCGCCCATGGTCGTTGTCGTCGAAGGCGCGAAGCTCACCCTAAAGAACGGCGCCATCAAGGGCAACGTGGCCGAACAGGGCGCCAAGATTGTCTACGGGCCTGAAACCACCAACAACGGTGACGAGGCTCTCAGGATCATACACGCAGGCGAGGACAGAGGGAAAGGCGGGAGCGACACGTCCAGGGGCGATACCGGTGCTCCTGGTCCTCCTGGTGCTGGTCCTCCTGGTCCCGGTGCTGCTGGTACTCCTGGTGCTGGTACTCCTGGTGCTGGTACTCCTGGTGCTGGTACTCCTGGTGCCGGTGGTCCTCCCGGTGGTCCTCCTGGTCCTCCCGGTGGTCCTCCTGGTCCTCCCGGTGGTCCTCCTGGTCCTCCTGGTGGTCCTCCTGGTCCTCCTGGTCCTCCTAGTGGTCCTCCTGGTCCTCCCGGAGGCCCTCACGGTGCTCATCCCAATGGTCCTCCCGGCGGTACTCCCCGTCCCGTTGGTCCTCCTGGTGGTGGTGGTCCTCCTGGTGGTGGTCCTCCTGGTGGTGGCGGTCGTCCTGGCGATGGCGGTCCTCCTGGCGGTTCTCCCACTGGTCCTCACGCTGGCGGTGGTAGTCCCGGTGGCGGTGCCCCCGCTCCCCCGTCGGGACGACCATCACCACCCGAGCCATCACCACCGGACGGCGACGCCGCCGAAAAGGGCGATAGTAACATCGGCAGCCGCAGCATGAGCCACAAGTCAATAGGCTATTGGCTGATAGGCCTCTGCGGGGCCGGCTGGGTCGCCATCGGGCTTGGCATGGTCGTCCCGATAGGCCTGGCAAATACTTTGAACGAGAGGTCGTACTGGAACGTAAGACTTTTCCCTCGGTCGTGCTTTGTTTGTTCTTTCTTGCTGACAGAATCGGACTTTAGTGGATCGCCATCTTCCTCCCGGCATGGACGTTTTGCTGGACCGGATACCTCGCCTTTGCCGCCTTCAAGACGACCAGAAATCATAGATATCAGACGTTTTGGATTCACAGCTACGCGGCCTGGTTGTGGTTCTTGTTCCTGTCGTCTGGTCCGTTCATAACGGCCATTATCTGGGGCAAGTGCAAGCCCAGGGACTTGAACTACGATCGATTAAACTGGAGACTCGGCACGTTTGCACACGATTTCCCACTGGCCATGATGATTGTTAGCATCTTTCTCCTCCAAGTCTGCGCCACCGTATTCTTGTTCCGTCTCATCTCGGCCCTCAGGCGGGGGGTGGAGGAGTAGTTCCTTTGGTGTTTTGTATTTACATGATGTGCTGGATAGCAAGAGTAATTTCATAGTACAGAGTCCATCAAATGAAATCTGTAGACGAGAATCTGTAGAGACATCGGACCAGACAGACCACGGCGGTGAGCAACCGATGGATGTCGTGGACCGTTCCAGAGTGGACTTGGCTTGCTCTTATTACCAGCCGTGCCGTGCAGGTGCCTGCAGCCATCGGAAATGAAATTTCGATATGCCCGAGTAGGTGCCGAAACGACGACTTGCATGGGGAATCAGGGAGGGCAGCGTGTGCTTTATTAGATTGGATTCATGGCATCAGGACGTATATTGGGCTCATTTCCCTCGAGTCACGCCGAGGCATCGTGATGCCCCATGTGGATCAGCCAAGGATGGGAGCCGGTTTGAGTGGCAAGGACGGCACTTGAGACATGTAGCCAATAGCACGTCGTGATACAGGCCCTGGTATCCAAGGCCAAGCAAAGACGGTGAGGAGGCGATCCGGTTGGCTGTGCCTGGCAAGGTCATTTGGATGGTCAGGGGATGCCCAAGGGTCCCTCGTATGTCGTGTCTTCCCCACACGCCGGCATTAGAGAGATGGGGATCGTCGCTCACGAACTGCTTGCAAAGATCAGGGGAGATTACAGGCAAGGAGCATGGGACTGGATCAAGAGGTTAACCGAGAGATGCTTGGCCAGAGAGAACCGAGAGATGCTTGGCCAGAGAACCGAGAGAAATGCCTGAGCTCAAAAGGCGCTGCTTTTGCCCATCCATTCCGCCTTCTCTCCTCATCCCACCTGTCCTGTCCCTCTCTTTTGGAGTCTTTTAATAACTCCAGCCATTCTTTTAAATAATACACACAAATAATATGGTCTCCAAGTACACAGCCGCCCTGGCCGCGGCTCTCCTGGCCGGGAGCGCCCTGGCGGGCCCCGTCGCCGTCCGCACAACCGACATCATGAAGCGGACTCCGTCGCCGCTGACGTACCACGCGGCCAAGCAGTGGGACCACCAGACGCTCTTTGCGGGCTCGTACCCGGCCATCGGCCTCAATGCCGGCGCCCTGGTCGACATCGACATCACCCTGCCCAAGGCCGCCATCAACGGCGACATCACCATTGGCGCCACCGACGACTTCCTCCTCCACCCGACCATCGCCATCGACGTGTCGGGCCTCGAGGCGCACATTGAGCTCGACCTCCACGCCAGCGCCGCCGTCCACGAGTCGCTCGAGCTCATGGCCTCGGCCAAGCTCGGCCTCCAGGTGCCCGGCCTGCTCGGGGTCGGCATCGACGCCGGCATCGCGCTTGACCTCGTCATTGGCGTCACTGCCGCCATCGACGTCGAGGCCGGCATCCACCTCGTCTTCCCCTCGCACTCGGTCATCGAGGTGTCGCTGCTCAACCAGCAGATCGTCGGCGGCGACCTCTCGGGCATTGTGGCCAAGATCCTCCCCATTGGCCTGGGCGTCGACGTCGACCTCGACGCCGAGATCGAGCTCACCATCGGCCTGCGTGCCCGTGTCGTTGCCGCCGTCGGCGCCGGCCTCAACATTGTCGGCCTCGACGTGGGTGCCGGCGCCGAGGTCGTCGTCTGGATCAACCTCTTCAGCTACACCCAGGTGCTCGTGTCGACGCCCAAGTGCACCCTCTCCATCGTCGAGTCGCTCTGCCTCGACGTCGGTGTTGCCGTCGATCTCGACGTCGAGGTCGCCGACATTGTCGACATCAGCCTCGCCCCCACCGTCTCCGTCACCCTTGCCGTCATCGCTGCCGTCGGCGACTGCAAGCCCACCATCCCGCCCTGCGCGCGCTGCGGCGGCCACGGCGGCCAGGGCGACTACCCGGGCTCCCCCGACTACCCGGGCCTCCCCAGCCCCACTGGCGGCGCCGGCCACCCGGGCACCAGCTCCCCCGTTGGCGTCCCCACCAGCACGCACTCTCCCAGCGCTCCCGGCCTTCCTGGTGTCCCCACCGGCGGCCTCCCCACCGGCGGTGCTGGCTACCCAACCACCAGCAGCAGCAGCCACGTCCACCCCACCGGCGTCCCCACGGGCGGCCTCCCCACCGGCGGCGTCACCACCACTACCGCCTACGAGACCATCACCTACACCATCACCCAGTGCGCCGTCACCGTCCCCAACTGCCCGGCCAGCCACACCCAGGTCGTCATCACGTCCACCACCAGCACCATCATCACCGTCGTGCCCACTGGCGGCGACCACGGTGCCGTCCCGACCAGCGCCGCTCTCCCCGAGACCGTCACCATGCCCAGCCCGACCGCGACCCGCACTGTCACCCTTACTTCTTCGCCTGCCGAGACCAACACCTTTACTCCTCCCGCCAACCTCCCCAGCGTGCCCCCCACGTACATTGTCCCGGACACCCCGGCTGCCCCGACTGGCGGCAGCGCTGAGGTCCCTGGCGCCGGCGATGTTCCATCGCACCCCGACACCCCGGCCTCGCCTGTGAACCCGGGCGGCCATCTTGTCCCCGTGGCCCCCTGCGTGGGCTGCGTCGGCCCGGCCACGGGTGTTTCCACCAGCTCTTATGGCTCCGCCACCGCCACCCCGGTGTCCCCAATTGGCGGCGGCGGCGACTACCCCACCATCCCTGGGGAGCCTGGGAGCTCGTCTCCGGTGCCCATCCCCACGGGTGCGGCCAGCCGCGCGGCCTCTGGCGCTGCGGGCTTCCTCGCTGTCGTCGCTGGCTTTGCTCTTCTATGAGGCTGGCTTTCTGACAGCCTTCGATCTATTTTCATGTGTCAGATGAGCTTGAACTGGGAGAGGAGGAGGAGTTGATTTGGGCTTTTAATTCTTTTGTATCTATGTCGTAGCGTCGGATGGCAGTAATAATATTCGTCCGACAATACATCACATGTTTGTCCAGTCGCAGTCGTGTGAGTCTTTTGTACAGTACGGAGTACAAAGATACAGGATACCTGTATCCGCTCTGACTCGGTTGCGCCACACAATGGACCATGACGATATGCCTATCCTTGCCCTTGTCTCTGTGGTTGGTGCCTGACCCGGTCTGTTTTGGAGCCCAAGTCGAAGTCGATATGATATCTGTCCAATACAATCGGCGTTTAAGTGGGCCTTTTTCTGATTTATCTTCATTCGACGCTTTCCTCTTATCATTATCACGTGGGCTTATCTTCTATTATGTCTGTGCTGTGCCCTAGCGCCAATCGTGACGGTACATTCACTTTCTGGCCCCACCAAAACTGATAAGGAAAAAAAAATAATGATAAAAAATCGCTCCAAGAGTCACTCGCCGCCTACCCCACCTTTCCTGAATAAAAAACCTTCCCCTCCCTCAACTTCTTCCACGTCTTCTTCCTCTTCCTCTCCCCGTCGTCATTACCGAGAAGCAATTTAGCCTTCCAATCTGACACTTTTCGTGAGTTATTCCTCTTCCACATCATCGCTTGCTTCACTCTGACTCCAGCTCCAGTACAAATAACAATACTCGTCACATCCGTGAAATACCGTCACAATGGGGTATGTAACCATCGCCCCGACTGCCTCGTCGCTGACTGACCCGACTGTGCCAACAGCAAGGACGACAAGACCCACATCAACATTGTCGTTATCGTACGTATCCCTCGCCATGTCCGCTCCTCTTTGTCAATCGCTAACCAATGCTCAATGCTGCAGGGCCACGTCGACTCCGGCAAGTCCACCACCGTAAGAAACCACACTCGTCTCGGTCGCTGATGGCGTGCTGACCTTGTTCTCCATCGTAGACCGGCCATCTCATCTACCAGTGCGGTGGTATCGACAAGCGTACCATTGAGAAGTTTGAGAAGGTTTGTTTTTTTCCCTCACCCCGCACCTGTCTGCGGGGCAATCCTTATCCATTTTTTTCGAAAATTTTATTGCTCAAAAAACCCTCGTCACTTATCTGCGTGAAAAAAATCTTCTTTTTTCCATGCCTGTCAGACCAGCCCCGCTGACCCCCAACAGGAAGCCGCTGAGCTCGGCAAGGGCTCCTTCAAGTATGCCTGGGTTCTTGACAAGTTGAAGGCCGAGCGTGAGCGCGGTATCACCATTGATATCGCCCTCTGGAAGTTCGAGACCACCAAGTACTATGTCACCGTCATTGGTAAGTCGGACCCCCCTCTCCTCGCACCCTGCTGACGCCCGCCAGACGCCCCCGGCCATCGTGATTTCATCAAGAACATGATCACTGGCACCTCCCAGGCCGACTGCGCCATCCTCATCATCGCCGCTGGTGTCGGTGAGTTCGAGGCCGGCATTTCCAAGGACGGCCAGACGCGTGAGCACGCTCTGCTCGCCTACACCCTCGGTGTCAAGCAGCTCATCGTCGCCATCAACAAGATGGACACGACCAAGTGGTCCGAGGAGCGCTACCTCGAGATCATCAAGGAGACGTCGGGCTTCATCAAGAAGGTTGGCTACAACCCCAAGGTCGTGCCTTTTGTCCCCATCTCGGGCTTCCACGGCGACAACATGCTGGAGGCGTCGACAGCCTGCCCCTGGTACAAGGGCTGGACCAAGGAGGCCAAGGCCGGCAACATCACCGGCAAGACCCTCCTCGAGGCCATTGACGCCATCGAGGCCCCCAAGCGTCCCACCGACAAGCCCCTCCGTCTTCCCCTCCAGGATGTCTACAAGATCGGCGGCATCGGCACAGTACCCGTCGGCCGTATCGAGACCGGTACCATCAAGCCCGGCATGGTTGTCACCTTTGCCCCCTCGGGCGTCTCCACCGAAGTAAAGTCGGTCGAGATGCACCACGAGCAGCTCACCGAGGGTCTGCCCGGCGACAACGTTGGTTTCAACGTGAAGAACGTCTCGGTCAAGGAAATCCGCCGTGGCAACGTCGCTTCTGACAGCAAGAACGACCCGGCCGCCGGCTGCGAGGACTTCACCGCCCAGGTCATTGTCCTCAACCACCCCGGCCAGATCGGCGCCGGCTACGCCCCGGTTCTCGACTGCCACACCGCCCACATTGCCTGCAAGTTCGCCGAGCTCCTGGAGAAGATTGACCGCCGTACCGGCAAGTCCATCGAGAACGAGCCCAAGTTTGTCAAGTCGGGCGATGCCGCCATCGTCAAGATGATTCCCTCCAAGCCCATGTGTGTCGAGGCCTTCACCGACTACCCCCCTCTTGGCCGTTTCGCCGTCCGTGACATGCGCCAGACCGTCGCCGTCGGCGTCATCAAGGCTGTCAACAAGTCCACCGTCCAAGGCAAGGTACGTTGCTCGCTCTGCTCTGAACCACAAGACCGCCTGCTGACTCGGACTCGTGCAGGTTACCAAGTCGGCTGCCAAGGTTGCCGGCAAGAAGTAAACGGTGCTGTGCTCTGCGTGGCTTTTTTTTTTCTTTGGCTGTTCACATCTGAGGGGACAAAATCATAGGCTCTCGAGAAGAATGAGTCGAGAGTCGGGCACGGTTGAGATGAATGGATTCGGGCAATGGGTCAACTTCTCGTGGAATGTGCTTTAGGTCTCGGGTACGAAAATAGAGTCTGCTCTAAGTTGTGCATTGTAGTCGTAGAGAACCACATTGTACATACGATGAGACTGTAATACAGGATAGTGCCCTTGGGTGCGAGTATTGATGCATTGTAGTTTGGGATGGGAGTCGCTCGGTCCCTGTAGCGTCGGTCGTTGGAGCAATCGTTTCACGTGCCCTGAAAATGAACGTATTTTTCATGAATCTTATATGCATGTACAGGTGAAAAGATACCTTATACAATAACTCGAGAAATCGCAGAATATAAGGAAACAAGTATTATTAAGTATTTTTTTTATTATGTTGATTTTTTACCTTTTAAATAAATTATGGGTCCTTTGGAACACCCTCTCTGGTCTATAAATAAACGGATACGAAGAGTATAGAAATAGGTATTCTTTACATGTAGTATATTTTGCAAGTTAATTTACTATATTATATCAACGTTTTTACCCTTTCCCATGGTATATACACCACACTCAAGACACGCTCTGGAACCATGCAAAGTGTGCGCCTTTGGCTACGTTTTGGACGGCGGCGAGATAGGCCTTGGTGGGCTTCGACTTGAGCCCCGTCTCGTCGGACGCGACAAGCGCAAGCTCGGTGCTCCTGCCGCCGTGGTATCCCGCCTCGGCGCTCTTGTACAAGAGGGTGTGGCCGGCGCACGGCGTGGCGATGGACTGGCGCAGCTCGAGACCGGCAAAGTTGTAAGTGACGTTTGTCACAGAGGGGGAGGGCGGGTCGGCGTCTCCGGCGGCGCTGTCGGGCTCCCTGCTGAACTGTGTCGGGACGGGGATCTCGACCTCGTGGGGCGTGATGAGCGTACCCTCCCTGAGGTTGAGGTTGGACATGGCGACAAAGAGGGCGAGTTTTTCCATGGAGCCAAGCGTCGGCGCAGCGCACTGGGCGGTGAAGGTCTGGGTGAGGCGCACGTCGACATGCTCGTTGGGCATCATGACGTCGGTGCAGTGTGTGGAGAGCACGGCCGAGAGGCGTTTCTGGCACGAGGCCCAGTCGATGGCCTCGGCGTCGGCGTCGGCGACCTCGAGGGCGAGACGGAGGCTGGGGAATGCGGCGTGGCCGGGGCCGACGTCGAAGCGGAGGACGAGAGTGGTGGATATGGGGATGGACGACAGCGAGAGGCCCCAGGCCGCGAACACGGACGGCGGCGGCACGACGGGGGCCATGATGCGCGGGTAGCTGCCGGAGCGGAGGAGGGTGTGGATCGCGGGCAGCGGCTGGGTCGGGGAGCGGGTCGAGTGCAGGATGTGGCCAAAGGTGGCGGCGGTGCTGACCTGGGGCATGAGCCAGGCGTTGGCGTCCCAGGCGGGGCGCCTGATGGGCGGCTTGAGGGGGAGAATCTGGTCGGACCAGGCGGCGAGGTTGGACTTGTGCTGGCTGGATGCGGTGGCGTGTTGCTTGTGGGTGAGGTTGTGGTCGGGGTCGACGCGGCGAAGCGGCAGGGTCCATCGCAGCCACTGGGATATCGAGTCGCGCCACGAGGCGGCGTGGTTTCTGCCGACGTGGAGGTCCTGGACGTAGTCTCCTGCGGAGTCGTCTTGGATCTCCTCCACCGTCATGAGGTGTCGTGTCGTCCTGGCGTCGGGCTGCGAGGCAGTGGCCATGAGGCGGAGGGCAACCTGGTCGGGGGTCTCGAGGTGGGCTGGCGTCTCGGCGCGCTGTATCCAGGCAATACTGAGCTATGCAGTGTCAGATATATATACACATGAACGAACAACGAACGCACCTTGGTGGCTGCGCCGTCGCACGTGATGACGGATTTGGTGATGCGGCCAAGCTCCTCGAGCTCGGCCGGGCTCAGCATGCGGTCCCCGATGGCGGACGCCGGGACGGTGCGCATGCGGACGCGGCGGATGATCCTGTCCATGACGTCGAGCATGTTCTCGGCCCTTGGCCTCGTGGCGATGACGGTGACGCACTGCCTGGATTTCGAAACCTCGACGTGGTCGCCTTGGTCGAGGTACTCCCTGGTCAAGTCGCTCAGCGGCGACTTTTCCTGGCCCCCTTTGCGTGGTCAGTGCAGGCCTCGAGAGGGGGGGGAGGGCATACTCAGCAGCAGCCTGAGGATGCGGTCTGTCACCAAGATGTCAAGGCGGCCGCGCCCGTCAACCATTTCCTGGATCTTGAGGCCCCAGCAGTCCATCATGATCATCTGGACCAGCCTCTCCTTGGGGGTGTCGGCCGAGAGGTCAATCTGCGCAAGAGGCATCCACGGTTTCTGCAGTGTGATCCAGGGGAACCGTGGTGATGGTGATGATGGTGATGGTGATGATGGTGATGGTGATGGTGATGATGGTGATGGTGATGATGGTGATGGTGATGGTGATGATGGTGATGGTGATGATGGTGATGACGATGATGGTGATGATGGTGATGACGATGGTGACAACGACGACGATGACAACGACGACGATGACAACGACGACAACGACGACAACGACGACAACGACAACGCGGGCCGGGCGGTCGTGTTGGCGTAATACTGCAGCTGCACCACGGTGAAGCCTCGGAACAGCAGCTGGGCCAGGGCCCTGAACTCGCGCTGGGGGAGAACGGAGGCGTGCGGAGGCGGGCGCAGGCCGTCAAAGTTGGCGACGGCGTCGTCGAGCGAGGCCACGCGGTTCTTGGAGGCGAGGGGGTCCCGCAGGGCCTCCTCGGCCTCCCTGGCGACGGCGTCGATGAGCGACGTGGCTCTGCGGCCAGCGCGGGCCTTGACGGAGCCCTCGACGCCACGAAACACAATCGCGCGCGCGGGCTCGCCGAGGCTCTCGACGCCGAGCCCCGTCGCGTCAATGGCGACCATGTCCTTGGCGCGGCGCCGGTAGATGGGCGGGCTATCCGCCTGGAACGTGTTGGGCTGGGGGGGCGTCTTGCTCAGTCTGAAGATGGGGCTGTCGGAGTAGAGCATGCGAGGGTGCACGAGCCCGTCCAGGTCGACAAGGTCGTCTCGATTGCCTCGATCGACTCGGTCGACTCGGTCGTCTCGATCGACTCGGTCGTCTCGATCGACTCGGTCGTCTCGATCGACTCGGTCGTCTCGACTGCCTCGATCGTCTCGACTGCCTCGATCGACTCGATCGTCTCGATATCTGGTCCTGGCCTCGTCCGTAGGGCGCTCTGCCTCGACTTGGGCGTCCTCGTCCACGCCGCTCCTGGGCCCGCTGAAAGTTATGGCCGGGCCGCTGGTGGCCTCGCCCACTCTCGTCTCGTCTGCATGGCGCCGGTCTGCCCAGCCCTGGGCGGCGTAGCTTCTCCTGTGTGATGTCCCTGGCAGACGCCCTCTGGGGAGGAGAAGAAGAGGCTGCAGCGAGGGTGCAGTTTGGGACCGGCACCGCAGACAGAAGCTCGGTGCACTTCTCGCCCTGGACAACATTAGGCCGGTGGTGATATGTTTTTACGTATTTTTACATATTGTAAATATATTTTCATTTTTCCCTTACTAATCTGATCAATCTTATCAGTTCCTCTCTTATCATCGTCTTCTCTTATCAGTTCCTCTCTTATCAGCATTTTCGTCTTATCAGCAGTTCCTCTCTTATCAGCCCTTTTCCTTGTTATTAATCTTATCAACGCTGGTACGGCGCGCTACTTGCGACTCCGCCAATTCTTTGCATACGCCCGAGTACCCTGGTTGTAGCGCACGTATCCGAACAAATAATGCAACGGGCCACGCGGCATCAAAGCAAAGCCCTCGACGTGTTTTCGCAATGCCGTCCCACGCAAGGCGGGTAAGGACGAACGCTTTGATTTGTCGGGCTCTATTGACTTTGGGCTTGACAGGCGGACCGCCTGGCCGACCCGCAGGCGTCTGGCGATGACGATGACAACGTCGATGATGACGACGACGCCAAGGGCGGAAGCCATTATTGGCACAATATGGACCACGTCATGGCCACAAAGCTTATCCGGTATGCGATGGCGTGCGAGTTTTCTCGGACCTTTATTCGCAGAGACGGCGTCAAAGAGAAAGGTGGGCCGCAGCACCGCCCCGGCGGTAAACAAGCTGACTGAACGAGACAAGTGCTCGGACCGCGCAACGGCAAGGCCTTTAGACGAATATTAGCCATCGCCCAGGACAAGCTGAGGAGGCTCTGCGGCATGGAGCTGCGAGAGCTCGCGGTCAGGGCCAAAACCACGCTGAGGGAGAAGCGGCAAGGCAAGTCGTGTATATACACGTATGCATGTACACATGTATACGTATGTTTATGTCTGTCTGCTTGTTTGTTTATTATTTGCTGACGCCGTGACCAGCGGCCAGGTCCAGGTCCAGGAACCAGCCCAAGTCGGGCTCCGGCCTCTACGTGCTCGCCACCACCCTCCCCAGGCCGTTCCGGGCCGACAACATCATTTGCCCGTCGAGAGCACCCAGCGCCGAAACCGAAGCAACCTACGTGGCGTTCTACACGCTCGTCGTCTCGGTCATCATGCTCAGCGGAGGCGAGCTGGGCGACCACAAGCTGCAGCGCTACCTCGACCGGCTAAACGCCAGCCCGCTCATCGGGCACGAGAAAACAGAGCTCGTGCTCAAGCGCATGGAAAGGCAGCAGTACGTGGTGCGCAGCGTCGACAACTCGCTCGATTCCACCATCACGTGGTCCGTCGGCCCGCGCGGCATCGACGAGATCGGCGTTGACGGCGTGGCCGGCCTGGTGCGCGAGGTGTGGGAGAAGGGTGCGGGCGATCTGGAGAAGGCGATCCAGACGAGCCTCGGCATGAAACCGGCGGCCAGCGAAGTTTAGGACTGACTGATATATATAGAACGGGTGATCTTTTTTAGCGACGGGCTTGCGTTGACGTCTTTTTTGTCATATATATACATAGATTGGGGTTGGTTAATGATCATTTTCTGCCGCTGATGTCTTTCTGCCGCTGATGTCTTGTGAGTCATGGCTGGCCCTGCGCCGCGAGGGCCTCCACAATATCCTCCTCCCGTGGAGGGGGCGGGCCGCACGGCTGCAGCATGGCCTGTGTTGTGGCTGTCAGCTCCGAGCGACGTCATCAGCAGCAGACATACCGAGATCATGCGATGACGCGTCTTGGCGAGGGGCTCGTTGTGCGCAATGGCAATGTAGATGAGCTGCGTGTAGTGGCCGGCCACGGACGAGTAGGTATCGCGGTTGATGTTTGTGCGCCACTCCCAGCTGGTGGTGTCTGGGTGTCCGGTCCCAATGTACTTGGCCTGGAGGCGCTCGAGTTCTTGCTGGGTGCGTAGCTTGTCGGCCTGGCAGGGCGGTGAGCTCAGAGGGCGGTGATGCGAGGAGGTTATAATACTGACCATTGTGCGGTGTGGTGGGAAAATCAATACCAATGATGCTTTTGATTGAGGAAGGTTGTCGGTAAAAAAACGGACTGTAGCACGTGACATCACGTGATGTAGCACTGTGACATATATCACACTGTACGATCTGACTCCAAGCTGATTTGCAATAGACATCTACACATCGAACAATAGACATCTACACATCGAAATGAAACGACCGCCCCACGAGTACTGGCGCCAGCTCGAGACGGCGCGCCGGCAGAAGCGCATCTGCCTCGAGCGCGTCGGCGAGCTCAAGACGGCGTGCGCCGCCAAATGCCGCGAGCCGCACATCTCGAAATGCCTCGACTGCTACAGCGACGTCCTCGACGCCATGCGCCAGCGGTACCGCGAGAGCCGCGGCCACGAGTGGTTCCACCAGCGGTCCACCTTTCTCAACAGCCTCGACTCGCTCTTTTCCGAGGCCATGGAGCACCAGTCGGACCCGGGCGCCGTCGAGGCCTGGGTCGCCGAGCAGAAGAAGACGTGGTACCGCTCCGAGCTGGCCCTCCTCGACAAGATGCTGGCCGCCGCCGCCCTGCCGGCCTTTTCGCCCGCAGAGTTCCAGCGCCTGACGGCGCGCGGCGGCGCGTCCGTCGACGAGCTCGCAGCCATGGTGTGGCGAACGGCCGGAAGGCCCGAGTCGTGGTGGCCCCAGCCCGACCAGATCAGGTCCAGGCTTCGGGCACGAGGCGGCTCGGACAGGGCCGCGGACAAGCACCACGACGACGACGCTGACAACGACGACGAGCCCAAGCACGCATACGTCGACATCCTGTTCCGCGACCAGGCGACCGGCGAGTACCTGTCGGACGACGCCAGGGCGTGGGCGGACGCCTACCTGGCCGACGATGCGCGGCGGCTGGTGGACGTCATGGAGGAGATGGCGCAGGCCCACGAGGCGTGGAAAGCGCGCGCCCCGGAGAGGGAGTCGTGCCGTCGCCGCCTCGACGAGCTCCGCAGGGGCGCCGCCGCCGTCATGCAGAAGAAGGCCCTCAGCAGCAAGGCCGGCGATGGCCGCAGAAATCAGCTCGCCAGCCACCTCGACAAGCTGCCGCCGTGCGCTGCCTGCAGCATGAGCGTGGGCGCCAAGGTCATCTCGTGCGCCGTCTGCCAGGCCTTTGTCGAGGTCGGCGTCGGCGATGCCATGACGGTATACTGCTCGAGGGGGTGCTTCGACCAGGTCCAGGTACTCTCTTACTATCTCTCTCTTACTATCTCTCTCTTACTACTCTCTCTCACTCACATACTCTCTCTCTCACTCACATACTCTCTCTCACTCACATACTCTCTCTCTCACTCACATACTCTCTCTCTCACTCACATACTCTCTCTCTCACTCACATACTCTCTCTCTCTTACTACTCTCTCACATACTCTCTCTCTCTTACTACTCTCTCTCTTACTATCTCTCTCTCTTACTATCTCTCTCTCTTACTACTCTCTCTCTTACTACTCTCTCTCTTACTACTCTCTACTCGTCTACCCAGCTGACTCGAGCCGTTCAGGGCTCCCACGCCCAGCAAGCACACGACTGCGAGGCCGGCGACCACTGCGTGGCCATGACCGACGACAGTGGCGTCGCGCCCGAACCGTCCGAACCGGTCCTCTGCACCGAATGCGTCAAGAGTCTGGGCAGGCCCGCCATCTACTGCTCGCTGCGCTGCGCGGGCCAGCACTTTCAGCAGCATCGTGAAGCGGTGCACCTGCCGGCACGCGCCAAGGCCCAGGACAGCCAGGCACTGGCCCACGATCAAGACAAGACCCAAAATGACAGCGCTCAGCTGGTGTACGACAACGAATCCAAGACAAAGTATCACGCGGCAGATATCGGAGCATTGGTGATGCGGCTGGGCGATACCCTGGAGAGGCTGTTTCGAGAAAAACATCCGCGCGCGACGTTCCTGGGCGTCGAATAAATGCGAACGAATCATTGGCAACTTGTCATTCGCTATGTAACATGTACCCGAAATCGTCAACTTTTATGAATCAATAAAGATACCACGATGGAACTCGTCCCCCCTCGTACGTCGTATTCCAACGCGACTCGCGCTCGGCTGTTTCCTATCACAGCTCGGTCCGTATCGTGTCGAGGCAGTCAGTTTCAGCGTTCCAGGGATGCTCGCGTCATGCAATGCCATGTATTGCTCCGCGATGATTCATCCAGCACGTCTAGTCGGGTCGGGAACGCATGACTTGCGAAGCGACACTATCATGTCAGCGGAAGTGAGCAGAGCTGTGAGCTCTCGTACGTACCATTGGCATTGGCCTGGCGTTGCAGACATAGAGCAGGCCCTGCAGGGAGCATCTGAGGGTCTCCCGACGTCGCCTATCATATCCAGCGGTCGATTCAGCGTCGACATGGACAGCTCAGGCACATCATGGAAGATGCCAACACCGTCCTCGTGTGGCGCGGGAGGATACCCAAACCCACTCCCTGGCGTTCCCATATCCGGCTCGGGGAACGACGGATTGCTTCCCTGCGTTCTCCTGTCTGGCGCAAAAAACGACGGATGAGGCCTGAATATATCACGTCGTTGCGCGGGATACATCGGGTGAGGCTCCATCGCCTCTATGCCTTGCGTTGCGCCTGGCGCGTTGAACAATCGAAGAGGCCGCAGCGTGTTGCTTTCTTGGGCTTCCATAACGGGAAGCGATGGGCGAGGCTCCATGTTACTGTGTTGGGTTATCACGCCTGGCCCGGGGGCCGGCAGAATAGGCCTGGGCGCAGTACGTCTTCTTCTCTCCCGCGCGGGCAACGACGGCGACCTGTTGGTTCCCCGGAATGCCAAGGCCTGAGAGCGTGCGTGATTCTCAAGGCCTCCTATGGGATGGGACGCGCCTGTTGGGCCCGCGGCAGGGCCATGACCTGCTGCTGCTGGATGTCGGCTCTGGGGCTGGCTCGTGCTGGGCGTCTCGGGACTCCTCCTGGGGAACTCGCGAAGCGCGTCGGCTTCCTCCTTTACCAAGGGCTTGTTTTTGTTGATCGTGTCGTTTTGCAGATCCATTGATAATTTGTTTTTTTCCTTGCTGAGGAGGCGTAGGTTCTCCTGGTACCATGCCAACGCGTCTGGCTCATTTTTGGGTTCGCGCGTTTGCTTGATGGCGTCTCGTTTCTTGTAGAGGTCCCTCGCGCTCCCCTGCGGCGACGGCGCCGGGCTTGAGGGTCTCTTTCGATTTACATCTGCTCCGTTGTCGCCGGGCTCCTTGCCCCGACCACGTCGATGCATCTGGAATGTTTTATATGCACTTGACTTTTATCCTTGGTTGTATATCACGATCAAAGCGAGACGAGAGAATGAAAGAAAGCCAAGGCAGGACGATGGCAATGTATGATCTGCAAGTCTCCTTGACGGTGATTGTCGTGATAGCTTGGCACATTGGAGCGTGGGCAGTCTTTATAGACGGTGGAATCAGGATACACTCGGTGTCTGTTGGCCTATAATGTCAAACGTGCACGAAAGGCTTGATTTTTGATGCTATAAAGAAGTCTTTTGGGGATTATCCGTTGGCTCGTGATGCTGACAAGGTAACAAGCGGTGTTGGCCAACATCAACTGGTCTTTCGCGATTGCATCGCAAAGCTTTGAGATGCCGGACAAGCCAGATTATGATAGTCCACATGGCAAAGGCCTGATGCGGAAAATATCCGCGGTCACGATGCTGTTGTCTGACCGCCAGAGCGATTGACGCCAACATTTTGTTATATTTCTCTGGTGATTGAATGATTGACGTTGGTTTCCAGACGGGACCTAGGAATGTCTGGTCACTCAGTGTCGCTATCAATAATAGCAAGCCCTGGGCACACTTGGCTTGGAGTTCAGCTGTATTAATTAATAATAATAAGGCTTATAAGCTAATAGATAATTATATATTATTTGCTTCTTATTAGTAAACCAAATCAACGCTACAGCTAATCCGTACAAACCACGTTCAACTCGTGCAATGATTCGACTTGGCCTTTCAACTCGTCGGGCTTTACTGTAAAGATGTGTATAAATTAATTTACCAATAATTTATACTCGTGACTGTTGTCCAGAAGACAGGGCTTAGCACTGACTTATCATAATAAACATGCTGGGTTAAGCTCAGAACCGGCAGTGACAGCGCTGGATGGTCGTACATGGGTCTTGATGCTGTCGATTATAGGCTTTTCATGCGCGGCGTAGTTGAGTTTATAAGAGATGGTAGTCGGTGAGTGGAAGAAACTCAAGGCAGTGTGCTTGGCTTTGTTTATTATGAATATTTGATAGATTTCACAATAAAGAACAGACACCTGTCTTTGAAGCCCAGCAACTAGTAGTATTTATACTTTTATATTTAGAACAAGCATGGTTTATGAATATTTTAACGGTAGTAAAAATGTAACTGGTTGCAAGTCTTGTATTATCAAGGCTCGGTCGGATGTCAAATAGTTGATTAATGATATGCAATATTCTATCATTCATATATCTTCATTACTCATTGTGTTTGTTCGACGTACAGACGACCCTTAAACACAGTAACCAGTCAAAAGGTATCATGACAAGGAACTCGCAAGATTCTTATCCCTTACGAAACCACGCCAAGTACTTGCCGTCCGGAACGTCATATAGTAATATTACTGGATCGGTTACCGGATACAGGTCAAACATAGTTGGACATCAGCCCTTATTATAAAGATAAACGAGTTTTGCAGGCAGTTTATAGCGGCGGGTTTTGTGATCTGGGCTTGATGCGTTGGATTCTGCGGAACAAGGACATCACGTGGGAGACCCACTTATATTTAGACTGCTTACTAAGCTTTGAAGATACGTCTAAAATCCATCTGCTGTAATGATAAATACATTGGACGCATGCAAGCCAGTATTCGAAACTGGATACCTACAAGAGCTTGGAAGAGTGAGAACGCGCAGATAAGCGATGCGGGTCTGGAAGCACGTCTTTTTTACTACACAGTCACGTCACGTCTTCTACGTTCACGGTCTTTTTAGATAGGATTAGTGGATATAGAAATCAAGTTTAAACAACGCCTGGATTCCTGGAATTGAGTGACTGTGTGGTGCTTGTTTCTTGCCAAGGAGTCAACGTAGGGCGTCGTTTCGAAAAGAATGGATACAGGGATATCACGTGTTGCTTATCTATCGGATATCCAATTTCTAATCATTATAAAATAATACCTATTTTTGCTCGGATGTGCAACTATCCGGCATTTAAACCTTAGCAAGGGCGTGCAAAATCTCCCTGGCACCAGATCGACGTCCAAGGCGTCGATCTGCCAAACAAGACGGCAGGCGTCCCAGATCGCCATTGTCAAATAAGGGAACAGGCTGGAGCGGGACGGGACGGGAGGAAATATCGACGTGATTATTGGCGAGCGGACTTGACAGGTGGCTGGGAACGAGAGACGAGGCTTGCTGGAAAACCGAGACAGACAACAGACAGACAACAGACGAGACAGATGAGACAGACGAGACAGACGTTGGTCTGCCATGACGCATCGCATCGTCACTCGCCTCGGCGTCTAAAATATCCCCATCTGCGATATCAGGAATCGTCAGCCAACCATTCTGCTCGCTCTTCGGAGTTGATTAATAGTTCTGTACTATGGATGACTGGTGGAATTTTATCATAAACTCTGATTCTTGGTTCTGGCTATTGCCCTAGTCAGCGGATCGGTGATTTAGCGCATGCTGGATCAGCGGATTAGCGCATCACTGATTAGTGGGCTGACCTTGCTTTTGTTTGGATTAGATAAGTATACCCCGGGGATTATAGTTAATACGTACCTCGTGTCTTTTGATTGACAGCACAGATAATACCTGCCTGTTTTGTTCTCTCGGGCAAAATCCTCGCTCTGGATCCCCTCACCATCCCTCCTCGTCCCTCAACGCTGGCCCTCACGCTGGTCCGCCCGCCAAGTGCAGCTTGGTCGTCGTCCTCGTCAGATACCAATCACTTCATCAGATACCAATCACAGCTTCATCAGATACCAATCACAGCTTCATCAGATACCAATCACTTCATCAGATACCAATCACAGCTTCATCAGATGTTGGCCTGCCGTCACGATTGTGTCACAAGCAACTATGCGTTACCACCCACGAGCTATCAAACCCACCCACTATCAAACCTTGACACCACGTCTATAACTTAGTGCAAGCCGACATTGAGCGACCATCACCAACGCATAATATATAGCACCGCGCGCCGCTCTCGCCCCGCCATGGGCTCGCTCGCCGCACCCACAGTCCTCGAGGCTCCAGCTCCAGCTTCTGCTTCTGCTTCTTCTACTGCTTCTTCTACTTCTTCTGCTCCTGCTTCTTCTCCTGCTTCTTCTACTGCTTCTTCTACTTCTTCTGCTCCTGCTTCTTCTCCTGCTTCTTCTACTGCTTCTTCTTCTGCTCCTACTTCTGCTCCTACTTCTGCTCCTCCTCACCCTCCTCCTCCTCACCCTCCTCACCCTCCCCCTCCTCCTCCCCCCCCCGAGCTCGACGATTCCGAGTACCTTTTCCTCGTCCTGCGGCTCGCAGCTGGCCAGTCGGAAGCCTCGCTCGAGGAGGCGCTGGTCGGCAAGGCGACCGAGCTCGGCATACCCACACGCCAGGTCCACAGCATGAGCTCCCTTACCATGGCCGGATCCGCCTCGACCGTCGCCACGCACCACACCCGTACCCCGTCAACCCGGTCCCACGGCTCCGCGCGCACCGTCCTGACCGCCCTGACGTCGGTCTCGTCGGTCGACGACCCCGCGGAGAACCGTCTTCACAGCACTGCTCTCTCCCCCGGCCCTGCCGCGACGCCTGCTGTGCGCCGCCGTCCCAAGAGCCTGACCTTTTCGAGATACGACAAGTACCTCGGCCAGCTCGACCAGACGGCCGTCACACGCCCCAGACCGTCGGACCCAAGCCCCGACCAGGTCCAGACCCCCCGCTCCGACGTCCCTACCCGACGGAGCTACGCATCCCTCGGACACAGCATCAGGGACAGGCTGCGCTTCAGAAAGAGGCCGGCCGATGCCACCACTCCCTCCTCTCTGTATGCCCCTTGCGAGATGCACGTGTCGGCAAAGGCAAAGCTAACGCCAGAGACCACAGCTCCTGCATATGCTGCCGCGACGACTTCGCCAAACCGGGCGTCCTGCACAGCCTGCCGTGCGGCCACACCTACTGCGGCCGCTGCCTCCGGGTCATGGTCGGCCAGGCCACCACCGACGAGTCCAGGATGCCGCCGCGATGCTGCACCCAGCCGATACCCAGCTCCGTCATCAAGGCTCTGCGGCTCCCGCCGGAGGAGCAGGACGCCTTTTTGCAGTCGGTCCTGCAGTTCACCACGCCGTGGGAGTCGCGCATCTTTTGCCCCAACGCGGCGTGTGGCGAATTCATCCCGCCGCGCCGCCGCCACCGCCGTCACCGCGGCAGCAGCAGCAGCAATAGCAATAGCAACAGCAATAGCAATAGCAATAGCAACGGCAACAGCAACAGCAGCAGCAGCAGCAGCAGCAGCAGCAGCACCACCTCCACCACCACCACCACCACCACCACCTCCTTCTCCTACACCGACCCCAGGCACCCCTTTACCGTCGTCTGCAAGAGGTGCCACACGCGCGTGTGCACAATGTGCAAGCGCGAGACGCACCCCGCCGGCCAGGACTGCCCCGGAGACTGGGAGCTCGAGGCGGTGCTGCAGATTGGCGAGAGGTCCGGGTGGCGACGCTGCTACAAGTGCCGGACGCTCGTCGAGCTGACGCAGGGCTGCACGCACATGACGTGCCGCTGCAAGGCGCAGTTCTGCTACATTTGCGGCGCCGTCTGGGACCCCGTCGTCGGGTGTCCCAACTTTTGCAACGGCGAGGAGGAGCTGGAGAGGAGGCGCGCCGACGAGGAGGCGCGGCTGGCGGAGCTGCGCGCCGACGAGGACGCGCGCAAGGCGGCGGCGGCGGCCAACGCGGCCAGGAGGGAGGCGGCAGCGCGGCGCACCCGCGAGTGCGCCGAGTTCCAGGCGCTGCGGCGCGAGCAGGCCGGCGAGCTCGAGAGGTTCCGCACGTTTCGGCGAAAGTGCCGCTGGGTCATGTGGGCGCGCCACTCGCACGAGAGGCTGGCGCTGGCCGACAGGTTCGCCGAGCAGACGGGCCGCGTGAGGGAGCGGCACGCAAAGACGGCGCAGCATCTCGAGGACCGCCAGGTGGCCGAGGAGATGGCGCTGAGGCAGACGCTGGAGCAGGCCGAGCGCGGCGTGCGCATCCGCCTCAGGCACATGGAGGCCTACTGCGACGGGCTGGGGCGGAACCCGGACCACCCGGGCGCGGCGGCGCGCGTCGTGACCGAGCGAGACCTGCGCGAGCTCGGGCAGCAGTACAACGTCCGCGACGGCATCGGGAGGGTGCACGAGGCCCGCATCAACGTGCTGCGGGACCGCCAGGCGCAGCGGATGGACGAGCTGCTCGAGCGCCAGGCCGAGACGCTCAGGCTGCTGGAGCGCAAGCGGGACGAGGAGACGGAGGAGCTGGGGGCGCGGCTCGCCGACGAGGACGACGCGTTTGCCGCCTGGTTCGACGACAGGGCGGCCAGGATGAGGGGGCGGTGGGGCGTGCGGTGCGAGATTTGGAGGCGAGAGATGGAGGAGGCCAGGGGGGTCGAGTTTGCGGTCCCGGCGCCGCCGCTGTGGGACGGTGATGGAGGAGGTGGTGGTGGTGATTATGGTATTGGTGGTGATGGTGATTATGGTATTGGTGGTGGTGATTATGGTGATGAACAGCTTGGAGGAGGCTCGATCAATGTGCCAAAGAGCTACGAGTTTGAGGATGCACTCCTGGATGGGACGCTCGTAGTGGTAGAGGCGGGAGAAAAGTAGGGCCGGGAATACGTCAGAAAAGGAGGCAGAGTCGGTAGAGACGTGGACAGGACGCTTTGGGAACTGAGAACAATCGGATGCGCTGTTTTGCGGACGGTTATTTACGGTGATGGTATAGTTGTAAATGAGTGAGTTGTAGTGTAAATGAGTGAGTTGTGTAAATGAGTGAGTTGTAGTGTAAATGAGTGAGTTGTAGTGTAAATAAGTGAGTTGTAGTGTAAATGAGTGAGTTGTAGTTGCATGTACTTGGCTCACTCGAACTCGAATTTAAAACATCGTGAGGTCACGTGCCAGTGACTACTAGATAAGTCCATTAGATAACCAAAGATAACCAAAGATAAAAAGATAAAAGATAACCAGTGATAGATAAGCTTGCGATGACTCATCAACGGTTTCGTCTCCCACTGCTTCTGATAAACGACCTAAACCCACCACATTGCTCGTTCATTCATATCCTCAACATGTCAGACCAGACCACGCCCAAGTCGGCGCGGCGCCCCCAGCTCACGTCGTCGATGCGGAGCAGCTCCTACCTCAGCGACCACCAGCAGTACCGCCCCCCCCCGTGGCACCAGCACGCCGACTCGCACTTTGGCATCGACCACGTGGTGAGCGACGTCGGCGTCGCCAGGGACTCGTCGTCCAACAACGGCGCCTCGCCGCAGAAGCCGTTTGTCGCCTTCAACGGCATCCCCTCGGCCGAGAACCCGCCCACCGTGGTCGAGAGCGGGCTCGACCACGGCTTCTCGCACGCCTACTGCGCCCCCGCGCCCGGCGATGGCACCCACAGGCTTGTGGCCACGCTCTTTTACAAGGCGGGCGGCCTGGCCGGGGGTGGTGGTGGTGGTGGTGCCGGTGGTGCCGGTGGTGGTGCCGGTGGTGCCGGTGCCGCCACCGGTGCTGCCACCGACGTCTCGCCGCCGCCGCCTCTGCTGCCCCAAAACGGATCTTCCTCCCCAGAGCACCCAGACACGACCACCTCCACCTCTACCATCCCCGAGAATCTCGCCCCCACCACCTGCCTCGACAAGTTCCCCCTCGAGCCCCCCTCCACCACGGAGCCCGAGCATCTCGACCTCCTCTACGGGTCCTACATCTCGCAGTTCTGCCTCACGTCGTTCCTCCACCTCATGTCGTCGTTCCCGCTCGAGCACGACGCGCCCGAGCCCCACTCCAGCCATCGCTGCCTCGACACGCCGCCGCACCCGCGCGTCGTCGAGCTGACGCTCAGCCCGGCCCCGTCGCCCGGCTACCTCGCGCTGGCGGACCTGCGCAAGCACGAGCTCATCTACCGCTTCGAGCGCGAGTGGAGCGTCGACGTCGTCCTGCAGCCCGACACCGTCTGGAGGCGCCACCCGCGCCTCGTCGTCTTCGACATGGACAGCACCCTGATCGCCCAGGAGGTCATCGAGCTGCTCGCCGAGACCGTCACCGAGAAGCCCGGCCTCGCCGCCCAGGTTGCCGACATCACGGCTCGCGCCATGGCCGGCGAGCTCGAGTTCGAGGCCGCCTTCCGCGAGCGCGTGGCCCTGCTCGAGGGCGTGCCGGCCGCGCGCCTCACCGACCTGCGCGCCGCCATCACCGTCACGCCCGGCGTGCGCGAGCTCCTCCGCGCCCTGCGCCGGCTCGGCGTCACCACCGCCGTGCTCTCGGGCGGCTTCCAGCCCCTGACCCAGTGGCTGGCCGGCGAGCTGGGCATCGACCACGCCCACGCCAACGAGGTCGACGTCGACGGCCGCGGCCTCCTGACCGGCCACGTCAGCGGCGCCATCGTCGGAGCCGACCGCAAGGCCGCCCTCCTGCAGGAGATTGCCGCCAGCGAGGGCATCGCCCTCTCGCAGGTTGTGGCCGTGGGCGACGGCGCCAACGATCTCAAGATGATGCACGTTGCCGGCCTGGGCGTCGCCTGGCACGCCAAGCCGCGCGTGCAGATGGAGGCGGGGGCCCGCCTCAACGGCGAGAGCATGACCGATCTCTTGTATCTGTTTGGATTCCCGCGCGACGAGATCGAGCTGCTGTGCGCGTAGCTGAAGAAGACATGGGGATGGCGTTTCGGCCGAATAAGGTTGTGCATTTAGACGGTCAGATGTTGCTACGACGAGTGCAAGCCTTTAACGTCACGGGGTCATAACTTTTTGAATCAGAATAACAATATGATCACTACCAGAACTTGACAAATATCAGAATACGAATGGTTAGTTTAAATAGTACTAGAGAGCTTCTAGGTTAAAGGATATAGATATATCTATATCTATATTTATATATATATATATATATATATATCTATATTAATATATATATATCTATATCTATATATATATCTCTCTATTCACGGATCATCAGCCTCACGCCCTGGCTGCCCGGCCGCAGACCAGGCGTGACATAGTCGGCGTACATCCTGATATCATCAATGGTGGTCTCGTAGAGCTCCAGCGTCGCCCCGTCCTGCTCCTTGAGCGTGCCGTCGTACATGGCGTACTTGCGGAAGATGCCGGCCGTGAACGTCTGCAGCTCCTGGTACGCGAGATTGATGCCCAGGCACTGGCGCATCCCCTTGGAGAAGGTGAGGTGGCGGCGCAGCAGCTTCGGGTTCTCCAGGTACCGGTCCGGGCGGAACACGTCGGGGTCGTCGTACCAGGCCGGGTGGCGGTTGATGATGGGCGCGCTCATGCCGACGGTGGTGCCGGCGGGGATGACGATTTCGCGCCCGCCGGGGTAGCGGTAGACGAGGTCGTCCTGCGGAGCCACGCGGTCCTGGCGGTACGTGGCGCTCGGGTACAGGCGCAGCGTCTTCTCGATCAGCGCGTTCAGGTACGGCAGCGCGTCGAGCTTGGCCGGGTCGGGCAGCCGGTTCGGGTCGGGCATGGCCGACTCGAGCTCCGCGCGGAGCCTGGCGAAGACGGCCCGGTCCGCGAGGACGTGGTATGTGAGGCACGCCAGCGTTGCGGCCGTGGTGTCGGCGCCTGCGATGGTGAGCACCATGGCTTCGTCGACGAGGCGCGGCGTCGTCTTTTCCTCCTCGGCGATGTCGCTTGCCAGGATCTCGTGGAAGATGGTTTTGCTCTCGGGATGGTCGTCTGAGGACCGGATCTGCTCAATCACTGCGGCCAGGCCCTATTTGATGTTAGGGGGGAGGAGAGGAGGAGAGGAGAGGAGAAGAGGAGGAGAGGAGAAGAGGAGAAGAGGAGAAGAGAAGAGGAGGAAAAAAAGCTCACGTCGAGAAAGCGCATAAAGACAATGACCTGAGGATTCACGGCCATGACCACGGCCGGAGGCAACTTGGTCATGAGGATCGACACCCAGTGGAAGTGCGCGACAAAATGCGTAAGGCCCTCGGTCCTCATGGTGGCGAAGAAGGCGGCATTGCAGTCCTCCATGTGCAGGCACTTTTTGCCGTCGCCGAGGGCATACGCCTGGATGACATCCTTGGTGGCGGCCCGGTAGGCGGCGTTGATGGAGACGGGGCTGCCGGACCTGGCCCAGCCGTCCATGCGGGCGAGCAGGTCGGCCAGCGTGTCGGTGATGACGGGCATCAGGCGGCGCACGTTTTGCTGCGAAAAGAAGGGGCTCAGCACGGCGCGGCGGCGGCGGTGGAGGTTGTGGTCGCGCGTCGGCAGCACCGACATGTGGTTGTGGAACAGGTTGAGCACCGTGTCGGCGCGCTCGCGCCGCTGGCTGGGAGACTGCGGGTAGATCTGGTCGATGAAGCCGGGGTCGTTGACGTGGATGACGTTGGGCATGGTCCGCACCACGGGGCCGTACTGGCGGTGCATCTCCTCGATGACCCAGACGAACTGCCCGCCGCGGACAATGTCGTGGTATGCGGCGTACCACGACGTGAGGGCTGTTGTGCGTTAGCTGATGGGGTGTTCTCGGGATTCTCGGGATGGGTGTTCTCCTACCGGCAATCTTGGGTCCTGGGAACTTGGCCAGCGGGCTAAAGTAGAGCCGGTAGACGGCGAGGCCCGCCAGGTAAAGGACGAATAGCCCTGCGAGGCTGAGAAGCGATATCATTGCGTTTCTGTCCGTTAGAGACGATTTGCATGTTTGAATCAGGTTCCAGGGGCTCGCGAGATTTTACGAGCTTGGCAATCCTTGCACGTCTGTCTGCACATGATTGGCTGGCGAATGTGTGGCTCGTCAGACAGCTTACAAATAGATAATGATCCAAGAGATTGTTCATGCAGAGCTATGGTGGGAATATATACACGAATTCCCAGCCTTTCCTAACAAGCCTCGAGACTAGTCTCTGCCAAACTTGTTCCAGCTCTCGTGGAGGTGCTGGCCAGTCAGTCAGCATCTGCCAGTCTCTGCCTCGTGGCTACTTACCTTGGGCAGAACCACGTCCGGGATGATGGTCTCGTTGATGGCACTGGGGGCGTCCTTGGGCGACTGGTCGGGATCGGCGCCGGGATGGTACTTGTACTTGCCGCCGGCATCGGTCTGCCAGGGCATGCCGCCCTCGGCGACGGCGACGTTGGACTCGGACGTCGATGTCGTCGGGAAGCGGCCGAGATAGAGGCCGGAGCCGGTAAGTGCCAGTGCCACCACGCTGGCCAGGATCTGGATAGCCATCGTCAGCTTCTTCTTCTTCTTCTCTTCTCCCTTCTTCTTCTTCTCTTCTCCCTTCTCGCTCAAACATCATGTGCACGTACGTAGAGCTCGGGGTTGCGCCTGGTCTCCCTCTTCAGGTCGGCCTTGTGCTCGGATTCGGTCGCCAGACGGCGCGCGGTGGAAAAGGCACGCCTGGCGACGGGTGCGGTGCGGAGGAGGGCGCGGCGGGCGATTATGGACGACATTTTGGGAGAGCGAGAGCGCTGCTTCTTTTGGAGGAGACGCTGTTGGTCTGAGATGATGAATCTGGCAGATCCAATGGGGGGTAAAATGCATCGGTCATGTGACTGCGATTCTCAGAACAAGATACTGCGGAACAACGGCTATCTTGGTGGGACAAGGCACGTAGCCGAATCGGTAGGCTGGAGCGTAGTCATGGTCGTCACATACGTATTATATTGCAAGTAAAGTCTCGGATATAGGCGCCTGTCATGGCGTCAAAGTGACACGGCAAGATGGGTTTTTCGCGTCCAAGTTTTGGACAAGAAACGAGCCAGGCAGTCTCCTTGTCGTCTCCTTGATTGTCGTCTCCTTGATTGTCTCCCTGATTGTCTCCCTGATTGAAGCTTCCTGCGTTCAAGTTCAGCACTGACCATAATCCAACGACGGCAGGCGCACTGGTCATCCCTGCCTCGTGATCGAAAACATTTTACCTCCTTCCTTTTCCCGTTCCCCTCTGCCTTCCCTTTGCCTTGTCAGCCTTCTAATTCTTCCCTCTCTTCCCTCTTCTCTTCCCTTCTCTTCCCTTCCCTCTTCCAACATTCGACTTACCCTCGTTGCTTCACTCGCTCATTCGCCCTTCGTTCTCCTATTAGATACTCGGACCAACTTTTGGTCTCGTTTCTACCAAGGATCAGACACGTGCTTTGCAAACGAAGGAATCGGACTTGACAGCTGCCTCCTTTTCCCCTTCCATTTCCACTTGCCCCTTTATCCAAGTCGACTGATTGCGAATGTGCAGCGTGATCTACAGTGATCTACAGCACCGATACCAGCCTTCATCATCGTCGGAGTTTCTCATCGCCCAAAGGACCTGGAGATAGAAAATAAGGATCAAACATAGATTTGGCCACGAAAACAACAACGACACGTGGATGGATCGGCCATCCTCGATCCAACGCCCATTCGACTGCCCGCCATGAGCCCTCCCGATCATGACGCGCCAGCCAGGGCCAGCCCGGCAGAGCCGAAAGAACAAGCCGAGACCGCTGCCGCATCCACACCCACCGACCGCCCGCGGTCCCAGCTCATGTCGCTCATGTCCCCCCCCCCCCCGAGCATAATATCCTCGCGCATGACCGACGTCGGCTCCGACGACGGCATCGGCACCGGTCTTGACGCCAGCGCAAATCGCCGCAGCGCCTACGCCTCCGACATGGCATCGCGCCCGCCCACCGCACGCACAGGCATGTCGGCGCGCAGCGCTCTCCGCCCCACCAGCCCGCCCCAGCCCCTGCGCAAACACGCCCTCACCGCCGGCAAGAGGGCGAGCACCGGCGCCGGGAGCATAGCGAGCTCCGTCAGCCGCACCCCCAGCGTCAAGAGCCACGCCCCCCTGGCGTCGCATGCCTTTTTCAACCCAATGAGCTCCCAGAAGCTGCAGGCGCAGAGAGGCCAGTCGCGCCATCACCACCTGGCCGACTCCGCCGCCACCAGCCCGACCGACCAGCCCAACACCAACGGCGCCTGGCAGAGCGTAACCACCATAAACCCTCACGCCCCCGTCGCCGCCGCGCGCCTGGCCAGCGACGCCGGCTCCCAGTGGCACGTCCCGCCCTCCCGCGGAACCGAGGCCACCGGGATCGACACCATCGATCGCGCCACCGACACCAGTCCCGTCCATGGCCATCGCCCAAGGGGCAGCATCACGGACAGCATGCGGCCGTTGCAGACCCAGGAACGAGAACAAGATGGAGAACAAGAACGAGAACGAGAACAAGAACGAGAACGAGAACAAGATCGAGAACGAGAACAAGATCGAGAACAAGATCGAGAACGAGAACAAGATCGAGAACAAGAACAAGAACGAGAACAACGAGTCGGCCAGAGCCGGAACCACAACCAGAACCACCATCCTGCCGAGCCCGGCAGGGGTTTCCGCGACAACGCGCCCGCTCCCATACGCACGCCACGGTCGTTCAGGTCAAGCTTTTTGCTGCCCCGCCTCGGCCAAGGCTCGCGCACCGGCTCCAACAGGGATATCCAGGGCGCCGAGAAGCTGCCCTCTGCTGCGTCATCGCCCCGCATCCGGCCCGTCGACCCGACCAGGCAGGAGACACATTCACGGCCGACATGGAGGCAACGACGGGCCGAACGCCGCGAGCTGGGCAAGGTGCACGAGTATTTCGACGGCAACACGTTCTTCTGTCTCGGTGGCCGGTTCCAGAACAGCCGCCAAAGGCCCATCAACATGGCGACAGGTGCCGTCATCGTCATCCCCAGCACCCTCTTTTTCATCTTTGAGGCGCCGTGGCTCTGGCACAACATGTCGGCGGCCGTGCCCATCACGTTTGCCTACGTCTTGTACAACTGCCTGTCGTCTTTTATCCACGCATCCGTCGCGGATCCGGGCGTAAGTCTGTTCCCATGCTATGCGTGCCCTGGAGCTGACCTGACTTGACAGATCCTCCCCCGGAATCTCCATCCGTTCCCGCCCGGCCACGGCCACGACCCTCTGCGGCTCGGACCCCCGATAAACGACTGGACGCTGGTCAGGTCGTGGGAAAAGTCGACGGCGGCCATGGAGGTGCCGGTAAAGTACTGCCGCACCTGCAACATCTGGCGGCCGCCGCGCGCGCACCACTGCCGTCTCTGCGACAACTGCATCGAGACGCACGACCATCACTGCGTCTGGCTCAACAACTGCGTCGGCCGCCGCAACTACCGCCACTTTTTCGTCTTTCTCGTGTCGGGGACGCTCCTGGGCCTGTACCTGTTTGGTCTCAGCCTGGCGCAGATCCTCATGCACGCCGGCCGCGAGGACGTGTCGGTCGGCGAGTCGATCGACTCGCACCGCGTCAGCCTCGGTCTGCTGGTGTGCGGCCTGGTTGGCTTTGCCTATCCGGCGGCGCTGATGGTCTACCACGTGTTCCTGATGGCGCGCGGCGAGACGACGCGCGAATTCATCAACTCGCACAAGTTTGTCAAGAAGGAGCGGTTCCGCGCCTTTACGCAGGGCGCGTGGATCCTCAACTGGGTTGCGGTGCTCTGCCGGCCTCGCACGCCGACGTACTACGGCTTCAAGGACACGTACACCAAGGGCGACCAGCGGCTCGCACTCAGGAAGCGCGACGGGTGGCTCAGGCCGATACCGCCGCCTCACGTGCAGCCGGCTCTCGAGATGTACAGCGTGAAGCCGTCGCATCCTCCGACGCGGTGATTTTGATATTATTTTATTTCTCATTTATTTTTTTTAATTTATTTTTTGCTCCCCTGGGAGACTTGTTGTATTACTTTCACATCTTGGGCTTCTATGTAAACTTGTGCACAGATTTTATTTTTATTTATTTATATTTACATTATTATCATTACGGGTCAAGGAGAAGCTGGTGGACGGTCTCGTCCAACCGAGCGATGAGCTGGCACGCACCGCTCAACAAAACCAAACAGCTGTATGTATGTAATGTATTAACTTTTAGCTTGCGAGTGTGACTGCTGGCATGTTGTGCTTGCTTTGCATGTCGGACAAGCGACAAGCACAGGCAGCCAAGTCGAGGGAGGTCAATGCAGAATGCAGATGCTCGATCTTGGCATCTACCAACCAGGTGAAACCATGTGTCTCGAGTGACGAGGAAATCGAATGCAGACCAGGGTCGAGCCAAGGCCGGCCTAAAAGTTCCATACATACATTTGCGTCTTCCCGTGCGCAGGCGTCCATTATTGGCAATGGTCGGGTTGTCCGAGAGTCGGAGTCAGGCGATCAGCATTTACATGTCCCGTGTGGCAGGCATCGGATTCATGGGCGAATCTCATGCACGGGCGTAGTATGGCCATGACGTGTTGTAAATAGCAGACGTGATATAGCATCTAATGTATGCACGGCCTACGTTTACGCATTTGCAGCGAAATCAAGGAACGAGCAGCCATGAATAAAATAAATAAAATAACAAATAAATAAAATAATAAATAAATAAAATAATAAATAAATAAAATAATAAATAAATAAAATAACAAATAAATAAAATAACAAATAAATAAAATAACAAATAAATAAAATAATAAATAAATAAAATAGTAAATAAATAAAATAACAAATAAATAAAATAACAAATAAATAAAATAACAAATAAATAAAATAACAAATAAATAAAATAACAAATATATAAAATAATAAATAAATAAAATAACAAATAAATAAAATAACAAGTAAATAAAATAACAAATAAATAAAATAACAAATAAAATAAATAAAATAACAAATAAAATAAATAAAATAACAAATAAAAAGACTGCTTACTTTTGCAAGACACGTCTTGTCTATTGGATAGACTATTACATGTCAGCTTCTCTAGTAGATTGATGATTAATCGCACCTCATTTGATGATTAATAGATCGATTATTCAGACGAGCTTGCGTTGGCCAATCGATCGATCACGACACGAGTAGTGTCGATGTCGTGATCGCAACCAGCTTGGCCTTGCTGCGATTGCGCAATCGACGGCGACGATGGTATCTGTTGTGCTGTATCTGTCATATTATATATCGCATGGAAGGATGGATGAATGGAAAAGAATGATCATCTCGTCTCATCGCCATTTGCTGACTCCACCAACGCATCGTACATGATGGCAGACACTCTTGCCGTGCACTCACCATATGCGTCGGCCTTGCCGCTCATCTCGCTTACAGCCTCGCACCTCGACCACCTCAACGCCCAGCTCGACAGGATGCACCCCCTCGACATCCTGCGCTTCGCACGCACCTTTTGCCCCAACCTGCACCAGTCCACCGCCTTTGGCCTGACGGGCCTCGTGATCCTCGACATGCTCTCCAAGCTCCAGGCCGCCGACCTTGGCGCCACCAGCACCTCCTCCACCTCCAGCACCAGCACCTCCTCCACCTCCACCTCCAGCACCTCCTCCACCTCCTCCACCTCCACCTCCACCTCCACCTCCACCACCACCGTGCCCCTCATCTTTCTCGACACCCTCTACCACTTCCCCGAGACGTACGCCCTCGTCGACCGCGTACGCCAAAAGTACCCGGCCACCGAGCTGCACGTCTTCAGGCCCAAGGGCGCCGACACCGTCCACGACTTTGAGGCCCTCCATGGCGCCCGGCTCTACGAAACCGACCCGGACCTGTACGACTACACGGCAAAGGTCGAGCCGCTGCAGCGCGCGCGCCGCGAGCTCGGCGCCTCCGCCCTGCTGACAGGCCGGCGGCGATCCCAGGGCGGCGCTCGCGGCTCCATTCCCGTCATCGAGGTCGTCCACGATAACAACACCAACGTCGTCAAGATCAACCCGCTGGCCGCGTGGTCCTTTGCCGACGTAAAGAGGTACATTGACGAAAACAAGGTGCCCTACAACGAGCTGCTCGACAGGGGGTTCAAGTCAATCGGCGATTGGCACTCGACAAGCCCCGTCGACGACGGCGAGGACGAGCGCGCAGGGAGGTGGAAGAACCAGGCCAAGACCGAGTGTGGCATCCACAACAAGACCTCGAGGTATGCGTTGTACCTTGACGAAAAGAGGCAGCGCAAAGGGCTTGCCGAGCCTGCACGAGAAACCGGGACGGTGGCTGCATGACTTGGACTCGGGCGAATCAAGAAACTGCAGCTTTCTGTTGGATCCTGGCGAGCCTTTTTCCTCTCCTTTTTCCTCCTTTTCCTCTCCCCTTTCCTTTTTCCCTCGCCTCCCTTGCAAGGTCCGACGATTGGAAAAAGGTTCAAAATTGCATGATAAGAAAGATGGACAGAGACGTATTATCTATATATCATGTGTAAAGTATATTTATATGTTGATATAAAAGATATGTATACACATGTATTTACGTATACGCATAACTGCCACCTCTCTATTTGTCCTCTTTGTCCAGGCGAGGTCGCAGCAAGGGGGTGACACGGCGCTGACCTCTCTTTTGCCATTTGCTTCTCTTTATGCACTTCGTCATGCGAAGACAGGCATATCGACCGACCGACCAGCTCCTCTCCGACAGCCGCAGCATCCCTTCTCCCTTCTCTTCTCTCCCTCCCTTCTCTTCTCTCCCCTTCTCTCCCCCTCTTTTTGGTTACGTTCCGCTCGACGCAACGCGCCGCAACGTCTGTAAAGTAGCGGTCGTGCTTTACGTAGTAGCGTCTCAATTAGAGGGTAGACGTTGAAGCGGGATAGGCGGAGAGAAAGGGGGAGAGGAGAGGAGAGAGGAGGGGAGAGAGGAGGGGAGAGGGGGATGTGATGCACGTGACGCCGTTTGTGGGCCAGCTTCCTTCCTCGTCCGTGAGCATAAAGCCTGCGTCGTTTCCCACCCTCTTCAACTTCTCGTCCCTCCACCCTCTGTCGTCGAGATCGAGTCACCTCAGTCTCAGTCTCAATCTCAATCGATCTCAATCTCACTCTCAATCTCAATCTCAATCTCAATCTCATCCACTCCGATTCAATCCAATCCAGTCAAATCCAAATCAAATCAATTCAATCCAATCCAATCCAATTCAATCAATCCAAATCAATTTCAACCCAATCCAGTCCAGTTCAATCCAATCCAATCCACTCCAATCCACTCCAATCCACTCCAATCCACTCCTCCACTCTCCACTCCTCCAATCCACTCAAGTCCATCTTGACCGTCTTTCCTCTCCTTCCCTCGTTTCCCTGCCACTTCCTCAGCTCGCCACAACCATGCGCGTCCCGACCATCAACGGCATGCTCCAGCCCCACCAGACCTTCGAGTCAAAGAAGGCCGCAATCCTGTCGGGTCTGTCCGTGCCCGTCGAGAGCTATTATGATCTCTCCCCCAAGGGCAGCATCGACGCCGCAATCCGTCAGCTCATTGACGAGATCAACACCATCTCCGGCTATGTCACCACCAGCAGCTGCTCCGGAAGGGTCGTCGTCTTTCTCGAGGGCATCGGCAAGCGAGCCCTCAGAGACGAGTCGGACCTGCCCGATGAAGAAGATGGACAAGAACACGACGGCCCAGACCGAGACCAACACGATGACGCCGCCCAGAGTCTGGAGTCGCCGTCCAAGCGTGCTCGCACCGCCCTGGCGTCGCTGCCTCTTGTCGCCCCTCGGCCCACCACCCTCGTCAACCCGGACGCCCCTCTTGCTCTCCGTCCCCTCAAGGGCCTCGTCGGTTGCTGCACCGCCTTTGGTCGCGATTTTGCCGGCCGCCTCAAGCACAGCCTCGCCCGCACCCAGTATCCCGAGGAGTGGGCTGCCGTCCTGCTCCGCGAACATCGCCTGCTCCTGGTCCAGGAACAGCTCGAGATCATGACCAGCAAGGCCGAAGCCAACCAGCAGACCAAGGAGAAGCTGGTGTCTCTGCAGGAGCTCAAGAGGATCACCTGCGAACTCTACACCCTGCTCATCAGCAAGGCCCATGGTCGCGACGTCAGCGGCTCGCCCCGCATCAGCCCCGCTCCGTTCCTGTTCCCCGGCGGCACCCCGTCGCTTGCCCACCAGGTCTCTGACGCTCCCGGTGCTCTCGAAGCTGCTGCCGCCTCCGCTGCTCCACCACCGGGGGCCCCCGGGTCTTGGGCTCGTCCCGCCCCTGCCCCAGCCCCCGTACCAACCGTTGTTCTCCCGCCCTTGCGGTCTCCTCTCCGCTCCCTGCTCACGCCAGCCATCACGTTTGCGCCGTCCTTGATCGACAACCCATTCTCCGAGTCCCTCCTGCACGATGCCCGCGTCAGTGGCCGTACCGACGACGGCGCCAAGAGCTTCAGGCAGATGGCGTCGTCCGCTCCGGTGGCCGCAGAGTCCTACCTCTACTACCCCCGCGCCGACGGCTGCGTGATCCGCCGCCGCATCGCCCCGCCCGTCCTGTTTGAGAACGTCGACCCTCGCCTCCAGAACTTGCAACTCGCCATCCTCGAGGACGAGCACCTCAAGAACCTCACCTTTGCCCACATGTCGGAAACTGCCCAGTCCGCCTCCCGCGACTTCAGCGAGGCCGACGTCGTCGAGCTCCGCGGCCTCCTTGACGAGGCCCTCCCGCGCCTTGCAGAGTTTTTCGACGAGAGGCAGATGGCTCGCATGAGGGTCATCATGGGCGAGAGCCTGCAGCGCCTGTACTGCACGGCCGACATGCTCGCGGCCAAGCAGCCGCCGCCCGACGAGAAGACCGCCAAGCGGACCACCACCCTGGCCGGAACCGGCGGCAAAGGCGGCGGCGGCCACTGGCTCTTTGCCTCTCACGAATCGCTGACGTCGCTCGACATTGAGAAGCAGCTGGTACAGCTCACCCAGGACTGGGTCGATGCCCGTCTCTACAACGGCAAGTCGGGCGTGCGCCGCCACATTCACTTCAAGTTTGAACCTTTTGTAAGTCTCTCTCTCTCTGCCCCTACACTGCAATCCCAACTCGCTGACTTGCCCCGTGGCAGATTCTCCACGTCCTGACGGCCTCGCCTGCGCACGCGCAGCTGCTCATCCGCCACGCCCTGGCTGCTGGCTTCCGTGAGACGGGCGCCGTCAACCTCACAGTCGACGGGGAGCTTCCGGCTCACCCGGTGGTGGCCATCCGTACCGCCGGCCTGGCGTTTGGGACCCTGCTGGGTTTCCAGGATGATAACGGCGCCAGGTACAGTCTCGCCTCGCCGGCGGCGTTGGAAAGCATGGCCGGCATTGCCGAGCAGAGGATCCGCGAGAACGCCAACCGTCTCCAGCGGTTCCGCAAGGGGTTCCTCGACGGGGTGGCCGCCACAATGTCGGGCGGGCGTCCGGAGTGGTGGGAAGATGCGCAGACGAGGAGAATCCGGAAGCGTGAGGAGGGCCTGCGCAGGGCCAGGGAGCTCCGAGACGGCGTGTCGCGGGACGGGGAGCTGTAGGAGTTGATGATTTTTAGGGAGGTTTAAATGGTGGCAGACGTCGCAGCTCTGTCTGATTCGACTTTACGTTTACCACGGCCAGCACAATCGGCTTTTAGGCTGTCAGGACGAATATGTCAAGTATTACCATGCAGATTCATTCCTTGGTGATTGTAACTCCGACTTGTAATTCTTAGCTACAATCTTTGGAGCTCCAATTCTCTCTTAACTCTTGGAATTCTTTACAATCCATGAGCTTTACATAATATTACATGGGGTTATAATTCTTAGCTCTTGATTCCTTGCAATTCTTATGATTTTTTGAGCTCTTACAATTCTTATCTTACAATTCTTACAATCCATGAGCTCTTAATATTTTTACAATTCTTGGAGCCTATAATTAATTCTTGGATCTTATAATTCTGGCTTACATTCCAATTCTGAGCTAATTCTTAGCTCTTACAATCCACTCCCTACGCCGTCCTCTCAACCCACTCGCGCTCCAGCTTGCCGACCTCGTCACGGAACCGCTCCACCTCGCGCCAGCAGTCCAGGGGCTTCCTGTCGTTGACGCGCAGACACCTCGCCACGTCCTGGCGCGCCGACTCGACGCTCGAGGGCACGTCGCGCTCGCGCCGCCGCTTCTGGTCGTCGAGGCGGCTGCGCAGCGTCTCGACCTGCTTGGAGACGGCGTGGCGGCTGGGCTGGCCGGCGGCGGCGTCAGCGGACGCGCGGTCGAGCAGCGCCGGGACGGTCTCGCGGGCGGCAGCGTCGGCGTCGGCGCGGATGCGCTGCATGTCGGCGGCGATGCGTTTTTGGATGTGTGCCTCTATGGCCTTGGCGCGCGAGGCGTCGGTCTGGGAGCGTCATGTTTAGACAGGCACAGTGTGTGGATGGCATTATGGTGGTGGGCTTGTCGACTCTGTTCAACCCACCACCCGCACTGCCTTGATCGGAGTCCGGAGGAATGTCCGTTGATGGGCCGACGCCGCCTGTACGACCGGCACGAGGAATGAGGGCAGAGTGACGACAGACAAAGAGCGAAAAGCAAGCGTACCTCGTCGCCGCTCCTGAGAGCCGCGAGGTCGTCCGCCAACGATCCTGTTACACTTGGAGCCGGCAGTCCGAGTCAGCAACCATGTCATCTGAGTGTTTGTCAAGAACTGATCAACGCCGAGCCATCGATCGTGTGGGTTCGCAGACATGAGGTCATGTCGAGACAAGACAAGGATGAGCTTGACTTACGGCTTCCACACAGGCTTGTCAGCGTCCGGGACGCTCTTTGACTGGCCAGAGCCCATGGTCGACAATAGACGGTAGACGATAGACAGTAGAAACAGACAATAACCAGAGGCTGGATAGGACGGACTCGATAGGACGGACTCGAGCAATCCAAACGGGATGTCGAAAGAGAGCTGTTTCTGGTTGATCAAGGCGATGATCGCAAGTTTGATATCACGAGATCGCAGCATTTTTGCGCCGACATGATTGGCCGATGTGGGGTGATGAGTAAGCGAGTAATCAAGAAACCATGAATCATTAACTATACGTGGCAATCATGAGATTCAAAGATCCCAACGCTCAATTGACATCACATATAGGACCAAATATAGAGAGTGTAAACGCAGACGCCTCGGGCTGGCCATCCGGCCCGTTTACGCCACCTCAGACGGGAGATCCAGGCCGACGCCTCAGGTGCATCTGAGGTCTGAGGTTTGAGCCTCGAGGCCAGGCCACGAAATGAGACGCCTGAGTATGTGGTAAGTATGTGTCATCGTGCCATCGTGGTTCGACTGACGAGGACTTTGATACGAAACGGACCCGTTTATCCCGGACACTACCTTCCTATCCAGGATAAATGGCAGGGTTATGATATCGGTGAGCAAGCACTGGTGATGCAAAGGTCATTGAAGATCGATATGTAGACAAATCGTTGGTGTATCACGGTGGGGAAGCATCCGATCCCACACTATTGCTGGATTGATTGGCTCGGATGTTGTGCAAGAACGAAATTCAAGATCAAGATCTTCAAGATCTGATACGCTGGCAGTTCTTGGACCGAAACGTAGAAGAGAGTAATAAACAAAGCCCGTGACGCAAATGGCTTTTGTGAAATCTAAACCAGCGGGTTCTTTTGTCTTTCCCCTGCGGCCGATTCGCGAGGTGCTCATCAGCCCATCTGTCGAATTGGCATCGCGCCAGCATCCGCTGTGCCATCTATATATTATATATATATTACTTGGAATTAGGGACGGGGAGACCCGCTGGAGGAACGAAACACAAGGTAACAGACATCCACTCCAAGGACTGCATGGGTACCTGTGGCCGGTCGGGCCGGCGGCCGTCCTTTGCCAAGTGTTTGAAGATTGGCCGCACGAAGACCGGTTTCTCTTCGAAGCTCTGTCTCTGCTCTCTCTCTCTCAGCCTGTCTCTGCTCTCTCTCTCTCAGCCTGTCTCTGCTCTCTCTCTCTCAGCCTGTCTCTGCTCTCTCTCTCAGCCTTAACCCGGCGGACGTTGCTCTCGCGTTCTCGTCCTGATGTGGGATCGTGACGTGCCAAGATTTTCATTTCTGGATTGAGACGATCCACACAAGGCCAGGGGCAAGAGCATCAACGGAGTCGAGGCATTCTTTCTCAGATTCTTTCTTTCTCAATTCTTTCTTTCTCAAGGGCCATTCTCTGTCGAGGTCCTCAGACACAAAACAAAAGAAGGTTTGGAGACTCCCTCAGCAAGGGCGAGGCCGGCTCGCCTGTTGACCGGGTCCCTTTGCTCCCCTGTCGGCCGCCGCTACTTTGCCTGCCACCCATCTTTGCTGCGCGCCAATGTACCCCGCGGAGCCGTCCGAAGCTTGACCGACATGGCCGGGCCTTGCTCGCCTGGGGTTGGGATGGCGATATGCCAGACCAAACCCGTCGATCCCTTGATATTTTCCCTCGCCCCCCTTCTCCAACTTGTTTTTCCCTCCTTCTCCATGCGTGGCTGTATTGTATCTATTGTATTATCGTTATTACCATTGTCTGTGGACAAACCGAAGACTGGCCCTTCGAAGAGCATCTATCCAACATCCAGCATCAGCATCCCTTTCGTCGCTTTCTTGGTCTGTGTTCCCAGTTCATCGTTACCTTGCAGCAAACAAACAGAACTCCTTTAACTCATCCGCCTCACCCCCCTGTGTTCTCCATAATTATTATTTCTTTTTTTATCCTTTCCTTTCCTTGTCCTTTTTCCTTTTTGTCCTTTTTCCTTTTTGTCCTTTTTCCTTTTTGTCCTCCTAGAGCGAGTCTCGAACTTGCCACCAACCAACCACCACCAACCTCGAACCGATCCGCGAATCGTTCCTTCCTCCCTCGCAACATCCTCTATTACACGCACCTTCCACGACAAAGTCGCTCATTTCCAGCTTCATCCACTCGCTCAATTCATTTATTCATTCATTACTCACCTACTCATCCATCACTCATCCATCACTCACCACCCAGCGCGTGCGACTCTGATAACAAACAGCCTGCCACCGTTTCTGTGCACCATCCACGACGCAGATTGTAAGTGACAGAAAACGATTCCATATCCTTCAGCCCGTCGTCATCCAAACTGCATCCCTAACAAAGACATGCGCAGAAACCTGAATGAAGGACACGTCAAGGGATCCAGCCTTGGGCAAGACAAGTATGAAATCTGCCATGACAAGGCCCCCACCAGCCGTTCTTTCATAGCTCGCCCAGTCCTTTATCTGCCGAGTCTGCCCAGCCGTCAAAGCCGTCGTTCTCTTTGTCGGCCTCGCCGTCGCTCATTTATAAGACCCCCGAAACCCGAAACCGTTCTGACCACGTTTTCTTGCCCAGCTCCATCTGTCCTATCATTTCCCCTGGTGACCTTGTGTGCAGGGTATCCTCTTGGTTCCTTTGTTTGCTTCTACTTGACGTAGAAGAGACAAAGAGTCTTTAAATCCCCCCAGCCTCCGCCGGCGTGAGACATCTCTCTCTCCTCCCTCCCTCCAGGCTCGACTGGCCGCGAACCTGCCCTCTAAAAAACGATCTCACGACGACAAACACAGCTCTCCAGATGGATCCCACACAAGAGCTCGAGGCCAGGGCCGGTGCCCCCGCAAACGCCTCCGACTACAACCACGACATCGGACAGTACGCTTCCGGCCTCAATGGCGTCAACCAGCCCATGAACATGCTCTTCAAGGACGCGCTGTGGTGGACGCTCGGCATCATGGCGCTCCTCATCCTCGGCGTCCGCACCATCGAGATCCTGTGGGCCCAGATCCGCCTCATCGCGCTCCAGGGCAGGAACGGCGACAACCAGACGTTTTGGAAGATCACCCAGTGGAGCTGGATGCCCGGCCTCAAAAAGAGCCTCATCTACGCCCCCCTCGGCAGCAAGAGGCACAACCGCGAGTTCAAGCTCTCGAGCGCCATGCACATGGGCACCCTGCCCTCGCGCCTGCACACCGTCATGGTCGGCTTCTACGTCCTCTCCAACGTCATCTACATGGTGGTGCTCAACTGGAACAACGCCAACCGCTTCTCGTTCGCCGCCGAGGTCCGCGGCCGCTCCGGCACCCTCGCCGTCGTCAACATGGTGCCCCTCATCATCTTTGCCGGCCGCAACAACCCGCTCATCCCCATGCTCAAGATCAGCTTCGACACGTACAACCTGCTCCACCGCTGGCTCGGCCGCCTCACCATCATCGAGGCCGTCATCCACACCGGCTGCTGGATGTACGTGCAGGCCAACGCCGACGGCTGGGACTCGGTCTACGACCTGGCCACCACCCACGCCTTCCAGGGCTCCGGCATGGTCGGCACCATCGCCATGATCGTCCTGCTCCTCCTGTCCTTCTCGCCCGTCAGGCACGCCTTTTACGAGACCTTTCTGGTCTCGCACATTGTCCTCGCCCTCGCCACCTTTGTCTGCACCCTGATCCACTGCGTCGCCGCCGAGCTCCCCGGCGGCCTCCCCCAGACCAGCTGGATGATCGGCATCTTCGCCCTCTGGATCTCGGACCGCCTGGCCCGCACCTACCGCCTCGCCTACCACAACTGGTCCGCCCGCGGCTTCACCGAGGTCACGGTCGAGGCCATGCCCGCCGACTGCACCCGCATGACCTTCCACCTCCCCCGCTACGTCGACATCCGCCCCGGCACCCACTGCTACATCCGCCTCCGCGACGTCGCCTTCTGGGAGAACCACCCCTTCTCCGTCGCCTGGGTCGAGCACGTCAACGACCAAAACAGCCTCCCCGTCACCGACAAGACCGCCTACGGCCGCGTCATCGACAAGGAGAGCGCCGTCACCAACGTGTCCTTCCTCGTCGGCGCCCAGACCGGCTGGACCCGCAAGCTCTACAACCTCGCCCTCACCGGCCACGACAAGCCGCTCCGCCTCAAGGGCGCCATCGAGGGCCCCTACGCCGGCCACCACTCCATCGACAGCTACGGCCACGCCGTCCTCTTTGCCGGCGCCACCGGCATCACCCACCAAATGTCGTACCTCCGCCACCTCATCAACGGCTACGCCACCGGCCTCGTCGCCACCCGCAAGGTCACCCTCGTCTGGATCATCCGCGACTTTGAGTCTCTGGAGTGGTGCCGCCCCTGGATGGACGAGGTCCTGCAGATGCCCCGCCGCAAGGAGATTCTGCGCGTCCAGATCTACGTGACGCGGCCCAAGAACCCTGCCCAGATCGTCTCGCCCTCGGACACGGTGCAGATGTTTCCGGGCCGCCCCAACACCTCGCTCATCCTTAAGAAGGAAGTCGAGGACCAGTTTGGCTCCATGTACGTGTCCGTGTGCGGCAGCGGCCACCTCAGCGACGACATACGGCAAGCGGTGCGGGACGTCCAGTCTGTGGACAATGTCATTGACTTTGTTGAGGAATCTTTTTCGGTATGAGACCCTCCTTCGCTCTTGTAACATTGGCTAACGTTATTTAGTGGTGAATAAAAATAAACCTATCATTTCCTGTTCCGTTTATACTATTTCCCCATGCTGTTTGGAGTTGCGGGGATACAAAGGCGATCCGAGGCGATATTATCTCCCGTGTCTGATGTTTTTCTTTTTCTTTTTCTCTTTCCTCTTTCTCTTTCCTCTTCTCTTCTTTCCTCTTTCTTTTCTTTTCTTGCATTATTGCATCGTAGCATCTGGACCTCGACATCGTGGCCCACATTTTGCTCTCCAACGACACACATGATGTGCTTGTCCATTTCTTTCCTCGGCTGTGATGGCCCGTACACGCTGCTCACACGGGCAAGAACATTTGTAGCGCACTGAACCTTTGGAAATGTACATATTTGGCTACTGGGCAGCAGCAGCCTAGACTATAGTTGTAAATAGTTGAAGTTGGTAACGTTGGTGCAGCTTGTATATAAACTGAAGTTGTAACACGCTCGTGACCGGTGATTTAAGCCTTTTCTCTTGTATAGCCTTGTCTCTTGGGGTTACATGAGTCAGTGATTTATGAGTGACGTCCTTATTTCACGCAGCTGCCATAGCCGGGTGTAGGATAGAGTAAATATATATATTTAAAATTATTGTTTTCCATCCGACCTGGGCCAATAAATAGCACAGCAAGAGTGATACCCTAGGGTCTTTAACCACTGAGTAGAATATATGTGGTGTAGGATATCAGTTCAGAGTATAATATATCGACAGTGAGGAGACACCCCAGACTGACTGATTTCTAGATATCTTTATCCGCTATATAGATTTAAGTTACCGCCTTCACATTCCGCCACCACAAGGTCCCCGCTATTTCACCGCACGCGCCCCCCAGCCCAACTCGCCCTGGAGAGACGCGAGAAAACAGAGACGATGCGTCCCCTGCGCGCACGCCTCTCCTCGGACGGAGCGTTGCTCATCGACAGCCAGGTCGCATAGGCTCTTTGCGCGCGCTGGACGGCGCGCTCCTTGGCGTCGGGGTCCAGCAGGGCGTCGTCGTCGGGTCCCGGGCTCTGGCCGTGGTGCAGCGGCGAGAGCGCCTCGTAGGCAAAGTCCCGGACGAGCGGGCATGGCGATGTGGTGGTGGTATCTGGCATGGCATATGGCGATGTGTCTGGCGTGGTGTCTTGCTCGGGGCGTGAGTGTGCGAGCGTGTCCTGGGGCCGAGATGCGTTGGCGGGCATTGTGATGATATAAGTAGTGAGTGGTACTGTATATATCGTAGTACTAGCACCAGGACTAGAATAGGACGAGGTTTTCGAAAGGACGCGGGTTGTGCATGTGCGACGTTTGAGTTATATGTGCATTGCCATATTCTGGTTCGTGTTTGGTTCAGCTTGGACGAGGAATGGAAGATAGGGATGATGATTGGTGCTCTGCGCTATCTGTGGCGCAGGTAGCCGCGAGAACAAAGCTGCCGGTATGAAATGATGAAGCGGAACTTGGCCTGGATCGCAATCACGTGATCCAGCCTGAGGCCTCTATAAGGCTGTCAACAAACAGAAGAAAAGAAGAGGAGAAGAAGAGAAGAAAAAAGCCCCTAATTCAGCCATGCGGTAGAAGCGCGTGGAAATGTTGCCTCCAACTTATCTCGTACCATCCAAGTGCCCTATATGGTATCTCGCTTGGATCTGAGTTCGCTTGCTTGGAGATCTTGGGATGGCTGAGGGGGGATGGATGCACTGTGTGAATCACACGGGACCTGGCGTGGTACGTACGATACGATACGATACAAGCATAACAAGAAACAAGGCAGCAGTATTCTCTTGTCGAGAACAACTCCGTTATCTCCATAACGTAGGCTGAGAGTCGTTGGGACCACGCACGCACTGTCGACCACCCCACCAAAAACAACATTTGCATCTTATTATTTCCCTCAAAATTATCCTCTATTCCTCCTACACAACACAACAACAGTACAACAGCAACAACTCACACACGGCAGGCAAGGGCCACATGTAGGAGGAGATACGTCAGTCAGGGCTTGTGTGCCGACCACCTCTTCGACGTTTCCACAAACTTCGACGTAGCCACCCAAAAAGCCACCACCACCCAACTCCCTCTCCAGCGTCCTCTCTATAACGACGGCCCTATAACGACCTCGAGGCTGCGAGCACTCGCTTTGGTCTTCTCGTCTCCATTTCAGCCAAAAACAAAATAACAACACACAGGGAGACTTGTGCGTACCCTCGTCGTGCCTTTGTTTGCCCGTGGTATTTATTACATACTGGACCAGTTTTCGTTTTACTTGATTTTTTTTTCCCCCTGATTTTCCCTATTTTCCTGATTTTTTTGTAGCCACAGGCAAGGCAAACAGAATCACCGACAGTTTGTCGTTCCTTCCCCCGCGTCTCCCCCAAAGACTTTTCGACACGTGCAAATCTTCGCTCGTTCCCTTCCCCTCTCCCCTCAACATATCCAAACAAAACAAAACATCAACCTCGCAACGAGGCTCCGGTCCGATCAAGTCAGCCTTTCCTCGTCCTCGGCACCCGACTCGACCCTCATCTTTCAGTCTTTCTTTTTCTTTCTTTTCTTTTCGTCCCGAGAACGAAATCCCGGTCTTGAGCGTGGCCAATATGACCTCGGAAATCAATCAAGTCCTCACTAATTCGCTGTCGAGAGGTAAGTCGGCGTCTTGTTTCTGCCACAGGTCGCCGGAGACATGGCGGCTGACAGCTTTCCGCAGACGCGACTCTTCGCAATGCCGCCGAACAACAACTCACACAGGCCGCCGAGAGCAACTTTGTACGTTGATCTCCACCTCTCTCTCTCCCTCTTTTCTCTCTCTCCTCTCCCTCTTCTTTCCCTCTTCTCTCGCGTACAGTCCTACTGACCCCCACCACATGTAACAGCCTCTGTACCTTGCCACGCTGGTCCAAGAACTCGCAAACGAGCAAGCAGACGGAGCCATCCGAACAGCCGCCGGCCTCGCTCTCAAAAACGCCTTCACCGCAAGAGACTTTGCCAGGCAGCAGGAGCTTCAAAAGAAATGGGTGCAGCAGACCGACGACGAGACAAAGCAGCGCGTCAAGGACCTGGCCGTCCAGACACTTGCCTCGCCGTCATCCCAGGCCGGCCATGCTTCCGCCCAGGTCGTGTCCTCGATAGCCGCCATCGAACTCCCGCTCGGCCAGTGGGACACGCTGATGGCCCGCCTCGTCAAGAACGTCAGCGAGGGCGCCGACACCCAGAAGCAGGCCTCGCTCACCACCATCGGCTACATATGCGACACCCAGGACCCCGAGCTCCGCCTCGCCCTCGTCGGCCATTCCAACGCCATCCTCACCGCTGTCGTCCAGGGCGCGCGCAAGGAGGAGACCAACCAGGAGGTCCGCCTGGCCGCCATCCAGGCCCTCGGCGACTCGCTCGAGTTTGTCGACAACAACTTCAAGCACGATGGCGAGCGCAACTACATCATGCAGGTCGTCTGCGAGGCCACCCAGGCCGACGACTCGCGCATCAAGCAGGGCGCCTTTGGCTGCCTCAACCGCATCATGAGTCTGTACTACGACAACATGCGCTTCTACATGGAGAAGGCACTCTTTGGCCTCACCATCATAGGCATGAAGAGCGACGACGAAGACGTTGCCAAGCTGGCCGTCGAGTTCTGGAGCACCGTGTGCGAGGAGGAGATCAGGATCGAGGAGGAAAACTCGGCCGTACGTGCGACGCCTGATCCCTCTCCTTCTTCCCCCCCCCCCCCCCCCCCCCCTCTCGCTAACATTTTGATCCCAGGCCGAAACCCAGGAGATGGTCCAGCAGTTTTACAACTTTGCCCGCGTGGCCACCAACCAGGTGGTGCCCGTGCTGCTCGGGCTCCTCGCCAAGCAGGACGAGGACGCGGCAGATGACGAGTACAACATCTCCAAGGCCGCCTACCAATGCCTCCAGCTCTACGCCCAGGCCGTCGGCGCCACCATCGTCGCCCCCGTGCTGCGCTTCGTCGAGCTCAACCTCGCCTCGGAGGACTGGCATCTCCGCGACGCGGCCGTGTCCGCGTTCGGCGCCATCATGGATGGCCCCGACGAAAAGGTGCTCGAGCCCATCGTCAAGCAGGCGCTCCCCATCCTCATCAACATGACCAGCAACGACGTCTCGGTCCACGTCAAGGACTCGACCGCCTACACCCTCGGCCGCATAACCGAGTCGTGCGGCGCCGCCATCGACGCCCAGCAGCACCTCTCGACCCTGATGGAGGCCCTGTTTGCCGGCGTCGCCACAAGCCCCAGGATGGCGCTGTCGTGCTGCTGGGCGCTCATGAACGTGGCCGACCGGTTCGGTCTCGAGGACGGCGCCAACCAAAACGCCATCACGCCGCACTTCAACCACAGCGTCGCCAAGCTTCTCGACGTGACGGGCCGGCCCGACGGCGACGGCGCCGTGCGCACCGCCGCCTACGAGGTGCTCAACTCGTTTGTCAACAACGCCGCCGCCGAGAACATGGACGCCGTCATGGAGCTCTCGTCGGTCATTGTGCAGCGCCTCGGCGAGACGCTGCCTCTGCACTCGCAGGTCATCAGCGTCGAGGACCGCATCACGCTCGAGGACATGATGACCAGCCTGTGCTCGGTCCAGCAGGCCATCATCGTCAAGCTGGACAAGGAGGTGGCCCCGCAGGCCGACAGCATCATGGCGGCTCTGCTCGACACCCTGCGCACCTTTACCGGCAAGTCCAGCGTGCCCGAGTCCGTGTTCGCCGCCGTCGGCGCCCTCTCGACCGCCCTCGAGGAGGGCTTCCTCAAGTACATGGACGCCTTCAACCCGTTCCTGCTCAACGCGCTCGGCAACCAGGAGGAGCCCGGCCTCTGCGCCGTGGCCATCGGCCTGGTCGGAGACATTACCCGGTCCGTGGGCGAGCGCAGCCAGCCCTACTGCGACAACTTCATGAACTACCTGCTCAACAACCTCAGGGTTTGTGGCCGCCCCCTTTTGCTTCCTGATGACGAGACAGAGTTCTGACGCGAGTGTGTGATGCATGGCCTGCCTGTCTTCAGAGCACCACCCTGGGCAACCAATTCAAGCCTGCGATACTGCAGTGCTTTGGCGACATTGCCAACGCCATTGGCGGCCCGTTTGAGACGTACCTGTCTGTCGTTGCGGCCGTGCTCCACCAGGCGTCCAGCTTCACTCCGCCCGCCGAGGGCACCATCGACATGTTCGACTACGTGATTGCGCTCCGCGAGGGCATCATGGACGCATGGGGCGGCATTATCGGTGCCATGAAGAGCAGCGGCAAGAGTGCGTCATGCCGTGTATATGCCCTTGGGTGGGCAACCTGCTGACGTGTGTATAGCTGCCATCCTGAGGCCCTATGTGGAGCACATATTCCAGCTGCTCAACGCGATTGCCACCGACATTGCCCGCAACGAGACGCTTCTGAGGTCGTCCATGGGCGTGATTGGGTATGTGCCCTTTTCCTGTCGTCCTTTCCTGTCACCTTTCACCCTTGTCATTTGTCATTCTTGTCACTTGTCATTCTTGTCACTTGTCTCTTGTCTCGTACCCGCCCACTAACGATAACCGCCAGCGACCTGGCCAACGCCTATCCGAACGGGGAGCTGGTTGATGCCTTCCGGCAGGAATGGCTCACCAGGCTCATCAAGGACACCAAGACCAGCCGGGAGTTTATGCCGCGCACGATCGAGACGGCGAGGTGGGCTCGGGAGCAGGTGAAGGGGCAGGTCGGCGGCACGACCTCTACGATACCGCTGGCGCAAGCTTAGGTCTCCTCGCTCGTCATGCGATGAACCCGAACCCGAAACCCGGTGAGGAACAAGAAGCCAAGACGGCGCGACCGCGTGACTGCACAACCGCACGACGTACTATGCATGACGGTCACCGCGCCGACACGACAAAGTTCCTACTTACCTAGCACCGTGTATATAGATTCCCTTGCCAGCTTTGTCGTGGACCCCGTCATGCACCCATGCACCATGCCCCATTAATTCACAGCACAATGCCCTCCCTATACCCCATGATGCCACTGCACACGTTGCACCATCGCCGTCATATCTTCGCCCATCTCGTTAACCTACTTCGATACTGTGTTTCTCTCAAATTCTGTTCAAGTCGTCATTTTGACCAAGGGCCTGCATCTCCTCCATCGCCAGCCACAGCACACACCACACACACAACACATCAGCGGACGTATTCGCAGATTACGCAATATGGCCGATCCCTCAGTTACACGACCCCATTACACATATCATGCTTTTGTTAGGTTTTTTTTATCATGTTGTACGAGAGCCGGAGAATAGAGGCGGTCAGCAGATGGCTCGCTTCCCGCGATGCCGTCGAGGTCGAGGTCGAGGCCCGGAGGACCGAGTGTCAATGATTGACGAAGAGGAAGCTGAACGAACGCTCATGTACTGCCCCCGCTCTGGAGAAGCGGTCTTTTTTAGACGGCGGCGCAACAAAAGTCATGTAGAACGGTAGCGGGTTCGGAAGTCTGGCGAATCGGATTTTTCATTTAATTTATCATGGTGCGGTGCGAGCGAGGCGAGAGTAGGTGGGAGTAGGCGAGAGTAGGCGGGAGGCGGGAGGCGGGAGCAGGCGGAAGCTGGACGGAGTGCGACGGCATGGCAAATTGGTAACGCTGCCTCGTTGGAGCCAATTTAATTGTTTCCAAGACTGTGCTTGAAGTGATCGACTTGAGAGTCACGTGAAAGTATGCTTGATATATATAGAGGTCACGTGTCAGGGCTGTATAGCGATTGTGTAACCAGACACAAAACAGTAACTTGACTTTTGCCATTTTTCTTTCCTTGTTCCAAGGCGGATGAGGATAAATTCTACTCTGGTGGGAGAATTCACTGAATTCACTAAATTCACTAAATTCACCCTCAACAAGATGCAGCCATATTCCTCAGATAATCAAATTCATCAGTTCAGATCCATCAGTTCAGATCCATCAGTTCAGATCCAGATCACTCAGACCGCCCCATCACCGAGATGCGCCTCACGTCATCCGGCATGCGCGAGATGCACAGCTCGGCCAGGAACTCGCCCGTGTCTCCCTTGACGGCCTCGGCAACGGCCTGCTGCAGGCTGACGTGGTAGCGGTGGGCGAACTCGGCACGCACGCGCGCAAAGTGCTCGCGGTCCCAGTGGCAGCGCACGAGGCGCGATATGAGCAGCTCGCGGCGCAGCGGGTCCTTGCGCGACGCCGTCAGGGCGTGGTGGAGCAGCAGGGCGTCGCGGACCGGCTTGTTGATGACGCCGTTGAGGATGTGGGCCATGAGCTCGCCCTGGAGTGGGACAGAGTCAGTGGGAAAAGGAGTCAGTGGGAAAAGGAGTCAGTGGGAAAAGGAGTCAGTGGGAAAAGGAGTCAGTGGGAAAAGGAGTCAGTGGGAA